>JANRMT010062849.1:22146082-22274882 GCA_026402145.1 Polypterus bichir lapradei
ATATATATATATATATATATATATATATATATATATATGCCAGCAACCCTCATGACAATGACAACACAATTACACTGTCAATCATGTTACGTTATTATTAAAATGTTTCCTTTTCTTTTTCATTACTTCTTTAACACACAACTTCTCCGCTGCGAAGCGCGGGTATTTTGCTAGTTCTTGAATAAAAGCACACTTGTTTTGTTATAACTTTGCGAAAGTGTTTAGTTTATATTCCAGTAACCACTGGCAGTAACTGCCTCTCTTGCTCATACACACAAATTCATACATGAAAACCTCATTATTTGAAAATGCTATACCATTTGAGCATGTTTTTTTTCTTGATCTTGCCCAATCTGCACATTATGGTGCATGGTACTGAGAATGCAGACAGATTTGTTTTTTGGCTGCAAACAACATTAGCATGGTTCTACCAGATCTAAACACTGTCATGGAGAATTGCTCGCATACTGAAGTGGCTTTAGCTGCAGGTGGATGTTCCTATACCAGTTTATATATGGTGCCAAGCAGAGTTGTGTTGTGGTGCAACCGTCTATTAGCCAGCGAAAGTGACATGAAGAAGTTGGCTGTAGTTATGGATCTGCCTTTGTCTAGAAACGGCTCCATAAGCTTGATGACCACAGCCTTGAAAAGTCTTTGTCCCATGGGATGACTGGGATCTTTTCCAAAATAAGGAGTGGCATTGCACATGTACTTTGTCTCCAAATCTGCCACAATCCAAAACTTTATGCCAAATTTGTCACGGTATTTGCGATGTATTGCAAGAAAGGTCAATAAACCTTGGTTGGAAACAGTTGCTCTAATATGTTGCGTTCATCAACAGTAATATGTTGTCCTGGGTTGTAACCCAAAACACAATTCTCCACAAAGTCTTGCTAGATGTCCAAGATGACAGCAAATCTGTAGTTTTTCACACGTTCCACATGGGTGTCTTTGTTGTCAAAGCGAAAGTGCTGCATGATAGTCTGGTAACAGTCACAGGGCATTGTATCTTTGATTGCCTATACAATAAATAGTTCTGACCAGGCATCGACCACAGCACCAACTGTAGTCATAGATGCACTTGTGAAAAGAATAGAGATAAACACCATCAACTCGCAGAGGGAGAGGCAAGTTCGTTGTACCACGTGAATGTGACTGAGAGAATTAAAAAAAAAAAACCCTAACTTTTACAAGTAGCAAAAATTTTCACCGGGTGTTAGATTCAAATAAAATATATGTTTTTATTATTTAATAGTAATAATAAAAGCAGCTCAATACCAGTTGAAAATGTAAATGTGGGGAGGACTTTGAATCAAACACACAACCTCTTGATTATGAGACATCAGTTCTTACCTCTGCACCACCCAAACAGAAACATCTACTTTTTGTCAATTGATATTTGGATTTCAGTTTTTACACATTGACAGCAACATGTAAATTAAATCATTTCCTTTTCTTTGGTTATATTCTTGAATAAAAGCGCACTTGTTTTATTACACCTTTTGTGAAAGTGTTTATTTCAGTCTTTATACATTACACACTTCACGTCAGCATTTTGTCATTATTACTATATGTCCTGACACTGCACTCTTATGTGGGCGAAACTGGACAAACACTCCGCCAGAGAATAAATTTACACAGGTTCCACATTAAGCGTGGCAACACGGATGTTCCTGTAGCGGCCCACTTCAACAGCTATGGACACTGTGAGAAGGACTTTAAAGTCACAGTGCTTATGGGCAACTTCAAAACACAGCAAGAGGGAAAATAATAGGAAGTTAAACTCATGTTAAAATTTAATACATTACAACAGACCCATATTGTTTTGAAAAACTCATCACAAACTTCAAAGAACTTTGTTGGACAGTTATCTTATCCCAAAGATCTTGACCATACATTGTTCTTCTCTCTCTTGTTAAATTAATCTTAGCTTGAAGGAATCTATTAATTTTTTACATTTTAGATTTTTCATTTAAAGATTTACCAGTGTTGTTTCTTGTCCTAGTGTGTGTTTATAAACACAGGGAACTCCAGTTTCTGTATTACATCTTGCCTGAAGAAGGAGCCTGAGTTGTCTCGAAAGCTTGCATATTGTAATCTTTTTAGTTAGCCAATAAAAAGTGTCATTTTGCTTGGCTTTTCTTTACTATAATATGAAAGAACTTTCTGTTTTAGTTATTGTAGTTATGTGTCCTTGCCTCACATTTCCTGACATCCTACATTTAAGGGGAATTTAAGGTGGCCCGGCATTACAAATATTTTTGTAGGCTTCAGGGATTCTAGTGTTAAACCTAGGATGCAATAAGAACAGGTAGTAGCTCTAAGGGTTCTAAGTAATGGGTCTCTTGCCTGGAAAGCTGAGATTGGAATGGCATCTCCTGTACAAACAGGCAGATCATTGCACATCTTTGGGACCCTGTAGCTAAATGCTTGATCTGCTATTGTTGTTTTATTCATCCATGGATTGTTTAGTATATGTGCATCTTGAGATATTAAAGTATGCTTTGCTTTGTATCTAATGATAATTTAAAGATGGGTAAGTAGAACCTATGTCATTTAAAAAAAATCAACATATGAGGAGGAGGTGGACTTAACTGGAAGCCTGTGTAATGAGTTGCAAACAGTTATATGGTCATACTTTTTTAGTTGTAGTAATGATTTGTGAGGCAATATTTGGCCTAAAGCTACATTTAGAAGAATATGAAAAGCCTGTGAATAACATATAACAGTAGTCAATCTTGCTAGAAATAAATGTATGAATTTTTGATGTATAATTTTTCAATATCCTCCATATTTAGATACTGTCTTAATTTTCAATATTTTCAAAATGAGGGGAAAAAATAGGTTTTAGATAGCGTGATGTGTGTTTTAAAAGATGGGCTGCTGTCAAAGATACAGTAACATCTAAGCTGCATGCCAATGTCCGTGTTTATTAGACCTATGGAGTATGTAGATAATGACAAAGTACTGTCAACACATTTATACCAATTGTTTTTTTTTTTTTTTTTTTTTTTTTTTTTTTTTTTTTAATATGAACTAATCCATTCAGGGCCAGTGCCAGCCCAATGTAGCTCTATTTTTTTCAACAGTGATCTGATAACAGACACTTTTAGTGCATTAGCAACCATGGCAGTCCATCTAATATTGACCTATAAATAATATGTTTCATTTTAGATATTAAAGGATATGCTTTGTAGTTTTGAAGTTATTTCTTCACAATCATGGTATATATTAATTTGCCAAATGAAATTGCATTCTAAAATGAAGCATATTTTATAGATTTTAAAAAATAACTAGTCTGCTCTTGGGTTTTATAACAGATGTAATGTGTACCTGTGTCCTTGCTTAAACAAAAACCTTATACTGAATGTGTCCACTTTGAACTACCAAAGTTTTTGATATATGAAAACATGCCTTTTTCATTTCTGAGGCATGCTTGTGACAACAAAAGTAAACTGGAAACGTATATGTCAGTCTGTCACATGTCCTCCTTGATTCTGTCGAGCTATCGCTTTTTGGGTCTTCCACGTACAGTTGTGCTTGAAAGTTTGTGAACCCTTTAGAATTTTCTATATTTCTGCATAAATATGACCTAAAACATCATCAGATTTTCACTCAAGTCCTAAAAGTAGATAAAGAGAAACCAGTTAAACAAATGAGACAAAAATATTATACTTGGTCATTTATTTATTAAGAAGAATGTTTGAATATTACATATTTGTGAGTGGCAAAAGTATGTGAACCTCTAGGATTTGCAGTTAGTTTGAAGGTGAAATTAGAGTCAGGTGTTTTCAATCGATGGGATGAAAATCAGGTGTGAGTGGGGACCGTGTGTTATTTAAAGAACAGGGATCTATCAAAGTCTGCTCTTCACAATACATGTTTGGATCGCTTGGACTTCATTGTTCCACCAACACATCTGCTTGTCAATACATTTTTTATGGGCCTGCATTTTCCCCAGAGTTTTGCGAGTGATGTTGTGGATTTGCTGGACCAAACCTTGCCACATAGAATCTGGTGGTAGCTTTGGATCAACAGTGAGCGACTGGAGAGCATCTGCGAATTGGTTCCTATGTTCTAGTAGCTTCCTCCACCATTTGATCCACTTGATGCCAACTGCATCCGGTTTGGGCCTCCGCTTGATCTGTAGTTTCATATCCAAGATGAGAATGTGGTGTTGTTGGGCAATGCAGATCAACAGGATTACCTTTGCATCCACAGTCAGCTTCAGGTCTCGTCTTTGGTTTAAATAATGATCTGCGTGGAGTGACTAACACTAGCATAGGTGGTGAGGTGACTGACTCGTTTCTTGTAAAAGGTGTTGACTATGATGAGGTCATGCGTTTCAGCATGATCAAGATGCGACAGCTGTTGTCATTCCGTTCTCCATATTCTTGCCCTCCATGCTGTTGGTCATAGCCATCACATGTCATGCCGACAAGGCCGTTTAAGTCACCATCAATGAAGATGTGTTCTTCTATGCTGACCACTTGTGAGTGGTTGTCGATGGAATCCCAGAAAGTTTCTTTTTCCTCCTCTTGGCATCCAGTCTGCAGCACATATGCTGAGATTATTGGCAAGGTTGTTGATCCAGATTTGATCTTGATTGACATTAACCTGTCTCATATTTGGCCAACTTCAACGACATCGTCTCTCAGATGTTCGTTGACAACTATAGCTACTCCATTTCGAATTGCTATTTGGCCTTTGTAGTAAAGCTTGTAGCCTTTGCCAATTTCTTTCTCTTTTGCTCTCTATCATTTTGTTTCTTGGATGCAGGCAATGTCCACTCACCTGAGTTTGAGGACGTCAGCCAGTTTGCATGTATGACCAGTGAGCATGCTGATGTTGATAGTGGCTGAACGCAGGTGTTGGACTAGATTGTTCGGCCCAATTCATCCACCAGCGGGTAGTCTTCGTGACTTTTTCATGCTGCTCAGGCGAGGGTGATGTGCGTCGCTTAAGGGGGATGCCCTAGAGTTCCTGAATAAGTTTTGTGAAGACATTAAAGCCATGAGATGCGACTAGAAAATACCAACTGATACAGCGCTTCACCTGATGTTGGACCTCCATCGTTAGCCAAGGTCGGGTTGCGTGGTCGGCACCACAGGTGATGGTAGGATTTGGCCGACCACTCAAATCATATGATTGTTTTTTTCCTAAATAGAGTTTACTTTTCACCAGTTACATTGTATTGTTATTTATATAGCCTACGGAGCAAGAGTCATGATGAACTGCAGTGTGGTGGTTTCATAATACTTCTTACAAATAACAATCTGAAATTAACTAATTATACTGCATTGTGTTTTTTTCACATTGGAACCACAGTAACCATTAGCTTCATTATAAAACCACAGGCTCAGGCTATGTGT
Organism: Polypterus bichir lapradei; assembly: GCA_026402145.1. NCBI lineage: Eukaryota > Metazoa > Chordata > Cladistia > Polypteriformes > Polypteridae > Polypterus > Polypterus bichir. The sequence goes on from JANRMT010062849.1 coordinate 22,151,455, forward strand.
TTTGTGGAGTTTATGAAGTATGTTCACTTTAGAATGCAGTTTCATGTGGCAAATTAAAATATACAATGATTTTCAAGAAATAATTTCATAAATATTAAATTTATCATTTAAAGTTAGAATTTTCTCTTCTGGTATCAGGTTAAAATTACTATAGTGGTGTGTGGAAGGAGAGACAAGGTTTGATACTACAATATTTAGTTTGCAATATACTACAATGTGGGATTTTATTTTTATTATAATGAACTTTTTAAAAATTTGTACATTTAATACTTGTAGGTATTTTGCAAGGCAGTTTAGAAGTATCAAGTGTCAGATTGGCAGATGTTCTAAACAGAAGACAAGGATTATCTGGTATCACTTTAGATTATATACGGCATGCTGTACTTACTATGTAATTACCTGTATAATTACAGAGTAACATGGTTTATGGACAAAACTGGAAATGTGCATAGGCACAAAAAAAAAATCCATACAGTGTGTATGCCAAGTTCCATGCACTTCCCCTTTATACAACCCAATGATCATGAAATTTAACAAATGTTATAGTTGTGCACCTGATTGTTCAGCAACTTCACTTTGAAAACCTTCGGTGGCTGAAAACCGAGAGTGGACAGAACTTGCAAAGGAGTAAGTAGAGCTCAATTCCTCAAAGTCTGCCTTTGTAAAACCAGCACCAGTTCAGCACATAGCTCCAAGATAGCTCATGGAAATTGAAATCGACTTAGAAACCAGTAATCATCATCTATAAATATGTGTTGTCTTCTAATTCTTCTATTTGCAATGTCTTCTAACAACTGTAAAGCAGCTGTGGTAGATGGAATCGTTTGGCTATTCCATAATATTGTTACAGAATGATTAAAATCAAGTGAAATAACAATATGATGATAATAATAAGTAAACGATATGCAATTAATGTCGGTGTATTTGTTAAATCCCGCGTCATTGATGCAAATGGAAAAAAGAAAGGGACACCATCCAGAAGCAGTATCCCTGCTTTGATGCTGGGTGCTGCCCGTTTGCAAAACCAGAAACTTGCATATGCACGGTGTGAGGCTGCTATGAAAATGTGCGTGGCTTTACACCATCTTGAATTGTGCTTGGAAAAGGGTGTATGAAACATTTCTGTGTAGAAATTACAACACTGTTTATGCATCACCTCCCGCTTTCAGGGCATCATAGTGTTTAAATGACTACTTGTAGTCATTGACATCACCAAGTGTTGAGGATCTTCTCTGGTGATGCTCTGCCAAGACTCTAATGTAGCCATCTTCAGCCTCTTCTTGTTTTGAGGGCTTGTCCTTTTAAGTTTTCCCTTCAACATATGGAAGGCATGCTCAGTTAGATTTAAATCGGGTGAAGTTTTCCATTTTTTTAGCTTTGAAAAACTCTTATATAGCTTAAACGGTATGTTTTGGATCATTATCTTGTTGTTGGATGAATTCATCCAATGAGTTTGGAGGCATTTACTGGAACTTAAGCAGAATTCATTGTGCGACTACTGTCAACATTTACATTATCAGTGAAGATAAATGTGCCACTACATGGGGCAGCCGTAGATTCCCAAGATGTAACAACCCCATCACCAGGTTGTTTGCTTTGGATCTTGGGCAGTTTCTTTCATCTCCACAATTTGCCCTTGCCTTGACTCTGATACAGATTAATCTTTGTCTTATCTGTCAACAAGACTTTTTTTTTCTTTGCAGATTTTAAGTACTTTTTTGCAAACTGTAATCTGCCCATCCTGTTTTGTGGCTTGCTAGTGGTTTGCATCTTGCAGTTGGGACCATTGTATTTTTGTTCATGAAATCTTCTGCGAATAGCCATCTCTGACACATCCATATTTGCCTTCTGAAGACTGTTTCTGATCTGTTGGACAGGCGTTTCTGTTCTTTACCATAGTGAGGACTCTTCTGTCACCAGCAGTGGAAGTCTTCCTTTGCCCACTAGTCCCTTTGCAATTACTGAGGTCACCCTTGCATTCTTCTTAATGATATTCCAAACAGTTGACTTAGATAATCTTAAGATTTTACTGATGTCTGTAAGGTTTTTATTCTTGTTTTTCAGCCTCATAATAGCTTCTTTGACTTTCATTGGCACAGCTGTTGTCCTCATGTTGAACAATAACTATTATAGACTCCAAAGGTAGTCTGTAGGTAGAAGCAAGCCTAGGTACTATATCTTATACCTGCACTAATGAAGCAATGAAACACACCTGAAAAAAATCACAAACACGTGTGATGGAAATTGTCTTAAACATTATGGTTACCTAAAATGAGGAGACCATGATGTATAAAAAGTGTTGTAATTTCTACATGGTGTGACTGAAATGTATGCAAGTAACCTTAAATTAAAGTCTGCGATGTGCACTTTAATCACATCTGAATTGTTTGATTTGTAATTTTAAATGGTGGTGTAGAAGGGTAAATAAAAGAAGAAAACATTTTTGTCCTAAACATTTTGAAAGGCATTGTATATGAGCTTGTTGGACATGCCATTCCTAAACCATGGCCATTAATATTGAGTTGCCCCAGCCTCTTCTTTGCAGCTATAGCAGCCTCCACTTATCTTTGAAGGCTTACCACAAGATTTTGAAGTGTGTCCTGAGAATATGTTCAGCAAAAGAACATTTGTGAGGTTAGGTACTCATATTGGACAAGAAGGCTTGGCTTACAAACGGTGTTCAGTTCATTCCAAAGGTATTTAAAATGGTTGAGGTCTGGAATCTGTGTATATGCATTGTACTTCCGGATAAAAATGTATTGGTTTTCAGCTCTCTTGCACACTGGGCCCATCCCTATGACTAAATACAAAATCATAGTGAGTCTTTGGGTATGTCAGACTAAACGATTGACCTTCATGTTAGCATGCCAGTGGCTGCCTCCAACTCAGTAAGATTATTAAAATGAAGGCTATGACTGAAAATTACTAGAAAAGTTGTGTAGTATGTCTTGAGCTTTAATTGTAGCGTTAAGGAGTAGTGTTAATCAAGGCACCCCACAAAAAAGCGTTTTCATCATTTCTATATTCCATACTCAAGTGGCTTGACCAGTGAGAATGGCTGCATTGATCTCAGGCACTGAAATATTGTACCCAAGCTCATCAAATACACATGATACTATATTATCCAAGGAGAACATATGCATGAAGTTCAGAAATTCCTTAAAGTGCTCCTTAACAATATCCCCAGTTGAAGACAGTTTTCAACACACTTTTTGAGAACACACTTGGTGACATCCTGCCTACCCTTTTGAGTCATTGAATTTCGTGCCATAACCTATTCATAACTGTCTAAAAGTCTCCATGGCCTTATCATACTTCGTGCACAAGCTTTCATTTCACTCATTGATATTGCTGCTGCCTTCTTTGCCTGCCAGAACATTTCAGCCAAATCTTGGTAACGAACAATAACACACCTTGGTTTTGCACTAATTCTGCATATGGTTGCCTTTCACTTAATATTTTTGAATTGGGTCCTCCATTGAAAAACTGCACATGTGCAGACATTTTGTTAAAATATGTTTGTTGTGGTATTCTAGTAGTACAGTGTCGGCTATACCTGCTAGAGTGGCAGCCATTTACATTGCATTTGAGACAGATATGCGGTACATTCCTCCACAGAACCTGGAACATGCATATGCTAAGTGTCATAGGAATCTACAACCCGGAAGGAGTGGTTGTTAGGTTACAGCAAGGTGTGGGCCTGCCATGTTGTGTATGAGCTGTGATAAGTGGTCCATGGTTGTAACAGATTTTAAATAAATAATAAAGTCCCAAGAGCATGCAGGCTTAGAACAGATGCAGGTGTGTGCCTGACAGTGCTGTTCTGGGGTTGATTGCAGTGTTTGGCTGATTGTGCACTCATATGTAAATGCGGGTGGATCAGTGCTGCATTCTCACCTCAGAGTGGGTGGAGGATCACATCTGCACCCAATCAAGCTAATATACACCGTGTTCCAAATTATTATGCAAATGATATTTTTCTCTGATTTTCCTAAATAGTTGATGCAAGTGGCAGTCAGCATAATTTTTGAGTCATCAACCATTAGAGTATAATTCGAATGTTACTGAACAAACCTCCTAATGATAACAGTATGTTTTTCAAAAATAAAAAAACTTAAAATGCACTGTTCCAAATTATTACGCACAAGAGATTTTCAAAACATATTATAGGTTGTAAAAAACTGTCATTTGTTGAATTTGCAGCATTAGGAGATCATATTTACTGAAATCAAAAGCTATTTCAATCAAAAACATCTTAACTGGTCAAGTTACATATCGACATAGGACCCCTTATTTGATAGCAGCCTCACAATTCTTGCATCCATTGAACTTGTGAGTTTTTGGAGAGTTTCTGCTTGAATTTCTTTGCAGGATGTCAGAATAGCCTCCCAGAGCTGCTGTTTGGATGTTAACTGACTCCCACCCTCATAGATCTTTTGCTTGAGGATGCTCCAGAGGTTCTCAATAGGACTGAGGTCAGGGGAGGATGGGGGCCACACCATGAGTTTCTCTCCTTTTATGCTGATAGCAGCCAATGATGCAGAGGTATTCCTTGCAGCATGAGATGGTGCATTGTCATTGCTGAAGATGATTTTGTTACAGAAAGCACAGTTCTTCTTTTTGTACCATGAACGAAAGTGGTCAGTCAGAAACTCCACATATTTTTCAGAGGTCATTTTCACACCTTCAATGACCCTAAAGGGGCCGACCAGCTCTCCCCCCATGATTCCGGCCCAAAACATGACTCCGCCACCTCCTTGCTGACATCGTAGCCTTGTTGGGACATGGTGGCCGTCCACCAACCATCCACCACTCCATCATCTGGATCATCCAGGGTTGCACAGCACTCATCTGTAAACAAGACTATTTGAAAATAAGTCTTCATGTAGTTCTGGGCCCACTGCAGCCGTTTTCTGCTTGTGAGCATTGGTTAGGGGTGGCTGAATAGAAGGTTTATGCATAACTGCAATCATCTGGAGGATCCTGCTCCTTGATGTTCGCGGGACTCCAGAGGCACCAGCAGGTTCAAATACCTGTTTGCTGCTTTGTAATGGCATTTTAGCAGCTGCTCTCTTAATCCGATGTATTTGTCTGGCAGAAACCTTCCTCATTTTGCCTTTATCTGCACCAACCCGTGTCAGCCACAAATCTTTTAACAGTACGATGATCACGCTTACGTTTTTGTGAAATATCTAAGGTTTTCATACCTTGTCCAAGGCATTCAACTATTTCATGCTTTTTGGCAGTAGAGAGAGCCTTTTTCTTTCCAATATTGCTTGAAAATGGTGGTCTGCTTAATAATGTGGAACATCCTTCTTTAGTAGTTTTTCCTTTTAATTGGGCTCAGCTGGCAAACTAATTATCACAGGTGTCCGAGATTGATTTCAGTGATCAAAAGAGCGCTGAGACACAATACCATCCATGAGTTTAATTGAAAAACAAAATATTTAATCTTTATGACACTTAAATACAATTTGCATAATAATTTGGAACGCGGTGTAAGAGGAACCCGCGCGGCAGAGGGGACGAGGAATGATAGAGAAACAGAAAGAGAGATAAACGTTAAAGATGGGAGAGAGCCGGTGTGAGAGAATGGAGGAAGGCAGCTGGGAGGAGATTCCCCTAGGAGGCGCATAGGGCTGACACTTGGGGGCTGAAGTGAGTCACTCCAGCCAAGCATTTCTAGGGGTAGTTGGAGTGACCCGATGCTCGTAGAGGCTCCTGAATAAGGCCAAAGAATGCAAGTGACAGCATGAGACGAAGGAGCAAGGGCTTGGTGTGGTGCACTGCTGTATTTATCTACCAGCTGTATTTATTTACCAAGCCCAATTCTACTTTCCTCCCATCATACTTTCTGTCTGCCTTTCTGAAATAAAAACTTGGTTCTCTTCTAATTTTCTTAAACTTAATGATAAAACTAAGGTTCTCCTCATTGGCACTAAATCTACTCTCACCAAACTTGACAGTTTTTTCTTGACAATTGATGGTTCTATAGTTTTTCCTTCCCCTCAGGTGAAGAGCTTGGCTGACATCCTCAACAGTCCCTCAAAGGTCATATTAACAATACTACCCAGTCCACATATTTTCACCTTTGCAACATAAATTGTCTCCATCTATTCCTCTCAGCTAATAGTACTGCTATTCTTGTACATCCTCTGGTAACATCACATATTGATTACTATCTGTAATTCTACATTGGCTGGCCTCCTTCTCAATCTTTTGTATAGGCTTCAGGTCATCCAGAATTCAGCTGCTCAAGTTATTACTGGAACCACTTCCATAGAACACATTAACCTGGTTCTTTATGAACTTCACTGGCTCCCTGTTAAATACCATATTAATTCAATGTCAATTTATTTATATAGTACATTTAAAACAACATAGGAATGCTGTGGCCAAAGTGCTTTACAATAATAGAATGAAGGAAAAAAACAAATAACATAAATAAAATAAATATAAATAAAATATAAGAACATAATTAAAATACATAATAAATAGCAGTAATGTTTTATAATCACAATGAGGGAGCCATCAGTATTATTGAAGGTCACTGAAAGCAAGTGAAAAGAAGTGAGTCTTTAATCTCGTTTTGAAAAGTTCAATTGTAGACGACTCCTTTATGTGATGAGGTAAAGAGTTCCACAGGCGAGGAGCAGCAGCTGCAAAAGCCCTGTCCCTCTTGGTTTTACACTTGGTACGAGGGACAACATAGAGACAACTGACCAGAAGATCTAAGCACTCTGCATGGCTGGTGTAAAGCACACAATTCAGATAAATAGGCAGGAGCAAGTCTATGTAAAGATTTAAAAATAAGCAACAAGATTTTAAATTCAATTTAAAAACTAATAGGCAGCCAGTGTAAAGAAGCTAAAATAGGAGAAACAGAGTCATACTTTCTTGCCCCAACCAGAAAGTGTGTGGCAGTACTCTGGACCAACTGTAACCTGTGTATCAGGGATTTGTTAATCCCATAATACAGCGAGTTGCAGTAATCAAGGCGAGAAAAGAAAAGCATGAGTAGCTTTCTCAAGATCCCTAGGAGATAAAAAAAGGCTTGATCTTACCTAACAGACGAAGCTGGAAAAAGCAACTCTTGACTACAGAATTAACTTGTTTCTCAAAAGAGAGGTTACTGTCAAAGATAACGCCAAGATTGCGGACTTGAGGTTTGCAAAAGACAGAGCAAGAGCCGGGAACTCCAAGACCAATTTGGGCTTTAGCGGATGGACCCACTATAAGCACCTCTGTTTTATTTTGATTCAGATCAAGAAAATTATTAGCCATCAAGGATCATTTCAAGATTCTGCTATTAACGTTCAAAGTTCTTCATAGCCTGGCACCTTCATATCTTTCAGATCTACTTCATATTTATGCAACTGCTCATACTCTTGGATCTTCTTATTTAAATCTCTTGGCTACCCCCTCTGCTCGTTTATCTGTCATAGGGTCTAGAACCTTTAGATTTGTTGCTCCTCCTCTTTAGAACTCCCTTGCTTAAGATATCCACAGTATTGATTCACTTCCCATCTTCAAATCCAGATTTATAACTTATCTTTTTAAACCTGCCTACTCCCCTTGATTTTTTCCATTGACTGTACAGTTTAGTACTTTTTAAATCATGTATACATAATGTTATTTTAATTATACAGTATATTATTATTTGTCATTGTTTTCTTTTTATTAATTTGTTTCTTTTAGTATTAATTCAGTTAAATTAATTTTTTGTTTTGGTGTATTTCTTTGACTTTTTTGTAAGGTGTCCTTGAGTGTCTTGAAAGGTGCCTTTAAATAAAATGAATTAATATTTGTTATTACTGCCTGGAGCCCCCGGTGTCAACAGCGACCTAAGCCAAAGAGGAAAAGTTGGCAGTGCCCGTCAGAAGTTATGACCTTTTAATGTAGTTTGTATGAATTAGAATTTTCAAGTTGTAACAATCATCCTCTCATTTAAGACAGTTAAGCAACATGTGTTAAAAAAATAATAAGTTACTTGTCAAGCTTTTTGGGCAAATACCAAATATGCCAGTTACAAGATATTTCTTTTAGAACTTTAAAATAATCATTTGTACTTTTTGAGGCAGTCATGTATCTGTCTATGTTCATACTTCTGTGTACAGAGACAACTTACAGAAACATGGAGTATGCATAAGAGTGCTGGGAGATTTGGATCTGCTTCCACTAGACATTCAGAAGCTCATTGCACAAGCAGTATTATCAACAAGAACTCACAACAAGTAAGTTATAAAATATTTAACACAAAAAAAGTTATCATTGGCTAAAACAGTATACTTGCATTTTGCATTACATATCAGATGATCCTTTCAAAGAGTTAGCTTTGACCATAAGAGAAGTGGTCTACTGATTTATGTTTTCATTTATCCTGTAATAGTTCAACTTTTACAATTTGAAATTTTTATTTGGGTTTGCCTTCTTCAGTCATGTTTCAAGCTACATCCACAATTACGAAGGTAAGTTTGAACTTCAGGTGAAAAAATACATCCATAATTGATTTTTTTTTTCTTTAATATTATACAGGTTACTGACAAAATAAACAACAATAAATTACTGTACTGGCATGAGCAGCCAGAACAACTTAAGTTCACCTTGATATAGGTTCTACAAGTTATAAAAACTGTTGAAATATAAAGTACCATCCTTTTGAGAAACTCCATTATTTAATGTTTTCATGGTGGTGGGGTAAAATGCTGTTTCAAATGTTAAACCAGACTCTTCCCTAGTTGATTGGTGGGGTTGAGATATGGTAATTGGAATTGCCATGATATATGGTGTGAGGTACATTACTGTCCTGCCAGTAGTGGAATCTAGATAGTATAGTAGCATAGTGATTAGCCCAGCTATCACAGAGTCCCAGAGTTCCATTTTTTAGTTCTAATCAGACACTGCTTACATGGAGCTTTGCATGTTATATTATGCATTCTCATATTATATGATGTAAGAAATTTTTCAGGGTTTAAGGAATTAATAAATTAATTGGTGCACATGTATATACCTTAATAAATGTGCATGTTAATGATTTTAAATTGAAATATATTTATCTGCATATAATATGTAGCATTTAATGAACATTATCATTGTCATATAATCAGGAATGTGCTTGCCATAGCCTTGTCCAGCTTTATTTATTTTACCTTTCTTTAACTTTTAAATGCTTTGCCAGTTTGAATTGCAGATATTACAATTGCAAAAGAGTACCTGTGTATTAGACTTGATAGTCTACTGTAAAGTTTAAATATTGATTATCTCCAAGATTTCCACTTGTCATGAGACGGACACTAATCTCTCACATTAGCAGATTCTGAAGACAGATGCAAAAGATCAGAAAGGATAATAAATTAAGATAGTATGCTGGATATGAAAAAGAGTGGCCATCACAAAAGAAGTAGCATTTGAATCCATTTTAATAAATCAAAAACATAAGGGCCCAAATCATATGTTTTACTGATGTTTAAAACCTCTGCTTATTCTGAATAAAAATCTATTCGATAACCAGCAGTTCCAGCTTTTGCTCATAAGCTGTGAGGCAAATGAATTGATTCACTGAAAAATGTTGGAATTCCCATCAAAAGCTTAAGCTTTCTTTTTTTACTTCTGTGGTTGTCTGTATGTATGAACTTTATTAACTGCAACAGGTTCAGCCAGGGAAATCATATACAGTGGGATGCAAAAGTTTGGGCAACCTTGTTAATAGTCATTATTTTCCTGTATAAATCGTTGGTTGTTACGATAAAAAATGTCAGTTAAATATATCATATAGGAGACACACACAGTGATATTTGAGAAGTGAAATGAAGTTTATTGGATTTACAGAAAGTGTGCAATAATTGTTCAAACAATCAGGCAGGTGCATAAATTTGGGCACCGTTGTCATTTTATTGATTCCAAAACTTTAGAACTAATTATTGGGACTCAAATTGGCTTGGTAAGCTCAGTGACCCCTGACCTACATACACAGGTGAATCCTATAATGAGAAAGAGTATTTAAGGGGGTCAATTGTAAGTTTCCCTCCTCCTTTAATTTTCTCTGAAGAGTAGCAACATGGGGGTCACAAAACAACTCTCAAATGACCTGAAGACAAAGATTGTTCACCATCATGGTTTAGGGGAAGGATACAGAAAGCTGTCCCAGAGATTTAAGCTGTCTGTTTCCACAGTTAGGAACATATTGAGGAAATGGAAGACCACAGGCTCAGTTCAAGTTAAGGCTCGAAGTGGCAGACCAAGAAAGATTTCGGATAGACAGAAGCGACGAATGGTGAGAACAGTCAGAGTCAACCCACAGACCAGCACCAAAAACCTACAACATCATCTTGCAGCAGATGGAGTCACTGTGCATCGTTCAACCATTCGGCGCACTTTACACAAGGAGATGCTGTATGCGAGAGTGATGCAGAGGAAGCCTTTTCTCCGCCCACAGCACAAACAGAGCCGCTTGAGGTATGCTCAAGCACATTTGGACAAGCCAGCTTCATTTTGGAATAAGGTGCTGTGGACTGATGAAACTAAAATTGAGTTATTTGGGCATAACAAGGGGCGTTATGCATGGAGGAAAAAGAACACAGCATTCCAAGAAAAACACCTGCTACCTACAGTAAAATATGGTGGTGGTTCCATAATGCTGTGGGGCTGTGTGGCCAGTGCAGGGACTGGGAATCTTGTCAAAGTTGAGGGACGCATGGATTCCACTCAGTATCAGCAGATTCTGGAGACCAATGTCCAGGAATCAGTGACAAAGCTGAAGCTGCGCCAGGGCTGGATCTTTCAACAAGACAACGACCCGAAACACTGCTCAAAATCCACTAAGGCATTCATGCAGAGGAACAAGTACAACGTTCTGGAATGGCCATCTCAGTCCCCAGACCTGAATATAATTGAAAATCTGTGGTGTGAGTTAAAGAAAGCTGTCCATGCTCGGAAGCCATCAACCCTGAATGAACTAGAGATGTTTTGTAAAGAGGAATGGTCCAAAATACCTTCAACCACAATCCAGACTCTCATTGGAACCTACAGGAAGCGTTTAGAGGCTGTAATTTCTGCAAAAGGTGGATCTACTAAATATTGATTTCATTTCTTTTTTGTGGTGCCCAAATTTATGCACCTGCCTGATTTTGTTTGAACAATTATTGCACACTTTCTGTAAATCCAATAAACTTAATTTCACTTCTCAAATATCACTGTGTGTGTCTCCTATATGATATATTTAACTGACATTTTTTATTGTAACAACCAACGATTTATACAGGAAAATAATGACTATTAACAAGGTTGCCCAAACTTTTGCATCCCACTGTAACTTGTTAGACAGCTTTTATCACAGGTTATACAGGGCCAGTAAGGAGCACTTAATACGAAAAAAAAATAATAAGACATTTATTTTTCATTATAACTCTTACATGTTTTCTTTGTAAACATGTGCAACATATGAAAATTTCTTTGATGCGCATGGAAATAAGGATGTCTATTTAACAAATCCAAAGCTCTTTTAGCAACAAAAGAATTTCAGTTACTTATTTGGGGAAAGGACTGCCAGTTTGAAAATATGCTATTTATTTGATAACAAAAACTGGTTTGCATAAATTTATTGAGAAGTTATCTTATCATGCAATCTGCAGTTTAAGGAGACAAGTTATATAAAACTTGATCCATTAAACCAGTGATCTATACTACTTGTTGGTATTAATTTGTAAGGCTTAAAATCTCAACAGACTTGATAAGTAAACTGATTATCATCTTTAACGGTATTTAGATTTTTAAAAAGGCACAATTCAGAAGAAAAACGTACACAGCACAACACATTATAAACTTGGATGGTTTGTTCTTTCTGTTAGGTTGTGTTTGCATATTTCTAAGATATTTAGAAGTCAATATGAAGATTGTTTTTTTTTTAATAAAACTTAACACAGTACAATATGTAAAAGATAAATCAGTGTAATATATGCAAAAGGGTCAAAAGATGGAGTGTGTGTGTGTGTGGTTTTCTATAGCATGCAAAACATTTATTTAAATAGGATACTTGTTGAAAATGAAAAAAGTTGATATGGTCATAGAGAATGAATCTGGTAAATAGTACAAGTTTACAAAGGTTTGTGGATAGTAAACTCTTCAGAGGTAATTCTGCTGATATTGTAATATACAGTAGGTCCTTTTTATGCTATAACCTTTCCTTGTTTGAAATTTTATTAAAGCAGTATTACAAAGGAAAAACAATACCAGTTTTACAATCTCAATTAGTTTTGCAACTTAAAATATTAATATTCGTACATGGTAGGGATTTTTGATACTGAAGGTTTTTAAGTGAACATTTTGAGGACTGCAGAGCTGGCAAACATTACATTTAGATTTTACATTGCTTTAGGCAGCAACATTTCCAATTTTTTTCTTGACAATACTGTGAAAAACTGAAATTTATTGTCATGTGTATATTGTTCAAGCAAGTACACTGACAAAAAATTAAGAGAACACTTAAATCACACATCAGATCTTGATGACTGAAATGTTCAAGTAGAAAATCTTTACTGAGTAATATTATGTAGTTTGTTGAGAACCCAAATCAGCAACCCAGTGAGGGCTGGATTCAGCATCACACCGAAAAACCAAAGTCAAAAATTGAAATCACATGACTGTAGGTACAGTCAGTGACATCAATGCCTTCATCACCCAGGAATTGCCTACACACTCTGGCCACATGAGGCCAGGCATTGTCCTGCACCAGAAGCAACCCAGGGCCCACTGGACAAGTGTAAGGTTTGGCAATGGCTCTGAGGATTTTCATCCCAGTAACTATCAGTAGTCAGGGTACCATTGCCTAGCACATGGAAGTCTGTGCGATCCTTCAAGGATATGCCTCACCAGACCATCACTGACCCACCAAACCGGTCATCCTGGATTGTGTTACAGGCTGCACAACGTTCACCATGGCATCTCCAGACTTTTCATGTCTGTCACATGTGCTCAGTGTGAACCAGTTCTCATCTATGAAGAGAACAGAGCACCATTGGTGGAGCTGCCAATTGTGGCATTCTCTGGCGAATGCCAGTCGTGTTGGATGGTGAGGATATTGGACCCTCATGCTACCCTCATGGAATCTGTTTCTGACAGTTTAGTCAGAAACACTCACAACTGGAGGTCATTTTGTGGGGCTCTGGCAGTGCTCCCCCTGTTCCTTCTCGCACAAAGGAGCACATACCGGGTCTTCTGTTGGGATGATGCCCTTTTATGACCCTGTCCAGTTCTCCTCGTGTAACAGCCCATCTCTTGGTATCTCCTCCATGCTCTTGAGACTGGGGTGGGATACATACAATACAATACAATTCAATTTATTTTTGTATAGCCCAAAATCACACAGGAAGTGCCGCAATGGGCTTTAACAGGCCCTGCCTCTTGACAGCCCCCCAGCCTTGACTCTCTGAGAAGACAAGGAAAAACTCCCAAAAAACCTTGTAGGGAAAAAATGGAAGAAACCTTGGGAAAGGCAGTTCAAAGAGAGACCCCTTTCCAGGTAGGTTGGGCGTGCAGTGGGTGTCAAAAGAAGGGGGTCAATACAATACAATACACAGAACAGAACAAATCCTTAATACAGCATAAAAATAAAAATTTTAGAAGTACGGAGCAGAATTTAACAGTAGATGATATCACATAATAAGATTTGGATATTTTTTAGAGTCCTGGAGACCTCATCCATCAAGCTGCCTCCCCCATTTGGCCATTCCACGGCTAAAACAGTGCTGGGCCAGCCAATCCGATGAAAGAACCCCTCTTTCCCATGATTCCTGCGATCCTCCATCAGGGATGACTTTACCATAGGCAGGCAAACAACTTGGCAGGTGGGTCGTGGCACCAATTGCCACATTTGAGTACCGAGAACAGAAACAGAATAGGTGAGGGTTAGTATTCAATTATAACTATCATGTTACTTATGTTTTAGTGCTAATGACTAACAACAGAGATGCAGTCTGTACAGTTAATCAGCAGCTCTAGTCAGGATATGCTAAACTGAAGTAGTGAGTCTTCAGCCGGGATTTAAAGGCTGAGACCGAAGGGGCATCTCTTATAGAAGCGGGAAGACCATTCCACAGTTTAGGGGCTCTGTAACTAAAAGCTCGACCTCCCACTGTTATTTTATTAATCCTTGGAATCATAAACAGACCGGCATCTTGAGATCTTAATGTGCGCTCAGGTTTGTAAGTCATGATAAGTTCAGACGAGTAAGTCGGACCTTGGCCATTTAATGCTTTATATGTTAAAAGGAGGATTTTGAAATCTGCCCTAAACTTAACCGGGAGCCAGTGTAAGGATTTAAGAAATGGAGCTATGTGTTCATATTTTCTTGTTCTTGTAATAATTCTTGCAGCCGCATTTTGGATTAACTGGAGGCTGTATAGAGAACAGTTTGAACAGCCAGTGAACACCGCATTGCAGTATTCAATCCTACTAGAGATAAATGCATGAATTAATTTCTCAGAATCCTATTTATTTAGAAAGCGCCTTAATTTCCTAACATTTTTAAGATGGAAGAAACATGTTTTGGACAACTTTGTAATATCTGCTTTAAATAACATGCTAGAATCAAAGATAACTCCTAGATTGCGGGCTGATTCAGTAAAATTAATTGAGATTCCAACTGAGTTAAATGATGACAAAATATTGCTGTGATCCGCGTCATTCCCTCCAACAATTAACATCTCTGTTTTATCTGTATTTAAAGACAAGTAGTTATCATTCATCCACTCCTTTAATTCGCTAACACAACTAATTAAAGACAACATCGGAGAAACTTCATTTGATTTAAATGAAAGGTATAACTGGGTGTCATCTGCATACGAGTGAAAATTAACATTATGTTTCCTAATGAGAGATCCCAATGGAAGCATGTAAAGTGAAAACAGTAAAGGTCCCAGTACTGAGCCCTGCGGGACACCATATTGAACTTCTGTGTATAATGATGGAGTACTGTCAGCACATTTCTGTACATATTGGAATCGATTTGATAAATAAGAACTAAACCAAGCGAGCACGGGGCCTGTAAGCCCAACATCGTTTTCTAGCCTGTGCAGTAAAATCGAATGGTCAATGGTGTCAAATGCTGCACTTAAGTCTAACAACATAATTACAGTGGAGTTTCCTTCATCAGAGGATATCAGAATGTCATTTACAACCCGTGTTAGTGCCGTTTCTGTACTATGACCAGTGCGAAAACCAGACTGGAATTTCTCAAATAAATTGTAATGCGTAAGGTGTGACTGAAGCTGACTGGCGACTACTTTTTCTAGTATTTTAGAGAGAAACGGTAAATTTGAAATAGGCCTATAATTATTTAGGATGTGTGGGTCTAGGTTTGACTTTTTAAGTAATGGTTCAATGACTGACACTTTTAGTGCATCAGGTACTGTGCCATGCAATAATGAACTATTGATAATGGTTAGAATAGGCGCCGCAAGAACATCCATGGCACTTTTTACTAGTTTTGTTGGCACTGGATCTAAGGAACAAGTAGTGGGCTTCATTTTAGTAATTAAAGTTAAGACTTCCTGCTCAGTTACAGGATTAAAATTATTAAAGTGCTGAATGCAATGTGAGACAGGGTCTGCTAAGCTAGTATGTGGTTTGTACTGTGATACAGAGATCTGGGATCTTATATTTTTAATTTTCTCATTGAAGAAGTTCATAAAGTCTGTACTGCTAATATCTGTTGGTATTTTGCACTGTTGATCTGAATTCCCGTTTGTTAATTTAGCCACTGTACTAAACAGTACCCAAGGATTTTTATTATTGCTATCTATTAATGTAGAATAGTATCCTGAGCGAGCTTTAAAGAGGGCTTTTTTATATTTATTAACACTCTCTGTCCATGCAATTTAAAAGACATGTAGCTTTGTTGTTCTCCATCTGCGCTCTAGTTTTCTTCACTCTAATTTAAGAGCGCGAGTGTTTTCATTAAACCAGGGAGAGTTTCTATGTGTTTCGATCACTTTTGTTTTAAGGGGAGCCACTGTGTCCAGAGCATCTCTCAAGGTCACATTATAATGTGATGTTAGCTGATCTAAATTGTATTCCACGTTTACATTTGATGTTAACTGATGTAAATGGTTTTCCACAATTACACTCGACTTACTCAAGGTATCTATAAATTTTGAAGCAGAATTACAATCTAGATGTCGCACTGTCTTTGTTTTAATCTGTGACTGCATTGGCAAGGGCAGGGCTAAATCAAATGTAATTAAGAAGTGATCGGAAATAACTTCATTTAATGGAGTAATATTTAAATTTTGAATTTCAACTTTGTAAGTTATAATTAAATCTAATGTGTGGTTATGATTATGAGTTGAACCTTTGACAATCTGACAAAATCCTACTGAATTTAACAAATAAGTAAAACATTTGCTAAAAGTGTCAGTTTCCACATCAATGTGTACATTAAAATCCCCCATCAGTACAACGTGATCATAATTTATAGCCAAATCAGATAAAAGGTTGCTAAATTCAGTCATGAACAATGAATATGGCCCTGGTGGTCTGTAGACTAGCACTATAATTGTGTTGGAATCTGTTTTAATATTTAAAATGAATGCCTCAAAGGATGTAAAGTTGCCTAAATTTTTAGAAGTGATTTGCATTTTGTTACAATGAATTATTCCAAGGCCTCCTCCTCGACCAGAATCTCTAGACTTATGAAGGAACGAGTATCCATCTGGTGACGCCTCAGCTAGGGGAACAGTGTCATATTTACTAAGCCAGGTTTCAGTGAGAAGACACAGATCAGATTTTGTACTTAATATAATATCATTTACCAAAACAGCTTTAGTGCCAAGAGAGCGAATGTTCAATAAACAGCATTTAAAACTGCATGGTTCTTTCTGAACTGGTGATATATTTTTTGTTTTAATTTGAAGTAAATTTCTATTACAGATGCCCCTGGTGGAGGGTCTGGTTTTATCCCTTGGTCTAATTATACAGTTTATTTTTTTGTTATCAATTAATTTAAGGTTTGTATCAAGACTAAATTTACTGGATGCCCCACAAGGGTCTTGGGTAACAGCTTCAGGAAAATAACAGGTGGGATAAACAACAGCCTGTGATTTAAGATCACATGACTGCGGCCTGGATGGTGCTCTAATCAGTCAACCAGGCAGTTACATAGCAATCCTTTTCGTGACAGCATGTATGGATATGCCATCCTGGAGTAGCTGAACTACCTGGAGGAGCTGAGGTGGTACCTGAATCATCTGCCTCATCCTACCAGTAGGGAACAAGGACAGTACCAAAATGCAAAACTATCCACACCTTTCCAGATTCTGCGTCAGCCAGCTTTTTCACTTCTGACGCTGATATCAAAATAGACTAGCTGTGGTGTTTTTCAGCCAGTCACTTTAAGATGTGCCCAGACTTACAGTAAACGACGCAGGTTGCATTATTCAAACATTTTGCCAAACATCAGGAGCTAAAAAGGAGACGGACTTCAAACTATATGTTTCAAGCTTACATCCACAATTACGAAGGTAAGATCTGGACAAATTAAAAACTTGTGTCTGCTATGAACTTATATGGGACAAATATTTGATTACATTAGGTTTCTTTAAAAAAAAAACAGAATTTCTGTAATTTGTAATATAATTTAATATACAGTGCTCTCCACTCTTATTGGCACCCCTTGTAAAACTTAGTAATAAGGGTTAAAAAAAGTAGTTTCCTGAAGAACCGTCATCTTGCACTGGAAAAAATGAGAAACCTCTAACTTTTAATTGAAACAAGTTCATTCAAAGAAAAGCAAAGCCCTCATCAAGAAAAAAATATTTTTAACAAAAACACATGTGCCACATTTGTTGGCACCTCTGCATTTAATACTTTGTACAAGACTTCTCTTGTAAACCTTTTATAAGGTTGGAGAATACAGAGCATGGCATCTGAGACCATTCTTCTTTACATAATCTCTCCAGATCATCCAGGGTCCTAGGCCCTCTCCTGTGTACTCTCCTCTTCAGCTCACTCCACAGATTTTCAATAGGGTTCAGGTCAGGGGACTGAGATGGCAATGGCAGAACATTGACTTTGTGGTCAGTTCACCATTGCAGGGTTGATTTGGACATGTGTTTTGGGTCATTATCCTGCTGGAAGATCAAATGACGACCCAGTTTTAGTTTCCTGGCAGAGGCAGCCAGATTTTGATTTAAAATCTCCTGATATTTCATGGAAATCCATGATGCAATTTTCCCTAAAAACATTTCCAGGGCCTTTGGAGGAAAAACAGCCCCACAACATCACAGAACACCATATTTCATAGTTGGGACAAGGTTCTTTTCATTATAGCCATCATCCTTTTTACACCAAACCCATTTATGCGTTTATTGCCAAAAAGTCCAATTTTTGTTTCATCAGGCCATAGAACACGGTTCCAGTCAAACTCCAGTTGCTTACATTTGTGGATAACTGACAGAAAAGGCTTCTTTCTGGCATACCTTCCAAATAATTTGTTGGTATGGAGATGCTATCTGAATGGTGGTTCCGGAGATTTGATAACCCCAGGATTTTACTTTTTCTTGCAATTTCCCAACAGTGATCCTTAGAGATATTATTGCCTCTCTTACCACCCTTCTCACTGTACATAGGAATAAAATAAACTTGGGTCCTCTTTCAGGCATGTGTTTGTCATTGTTCCAGTTGATTACCACTTTTTATTATTGCCCTAACTGTAGAATTGGGCATTTTCAGGTGAGTAACTATTTTTTTTAGAACCATTCCCTGAGTTATGAAGGTCAACACACCTCCCTCATTTGGATTGTGTGTTCTCTCTTCTTTGCCATTATGATGGTTGGCTAAGGAAAGTTGGTCCTGTGAATCCTCACATTTGTATCTCGGGTAATCAGGAAGTCATTGATTTCAGCTGGAAAGTTCCTATACACTCCAATCAATTTAAGAATGTCCAATTTAAATGGGAAACATGCTTCAGTTACATTGTTTCACATTAATTTCCAAGGGTGCCAACAATTGTGTTTTTCTTAAAAATCTTTATTTTTTATGAGGGCGTTGTTTTTCTTTGAATTAACTTGTTTCAGTTAAAAGTCAGATGTTTCTCATTTTTTTAGTGTAAGATGACAGTTCTTTAGCCAACCATGATTTTTTTCTAACCCTTCTTACTAATTTTTACAAGGGGTGCCAATATTAGTGGAGTGCACTGTATAAAAATCTATATGTACACACTTTATAACTAAGCAAGTTTTCAGAAATGAGAAATGCCACCTTAAGGATACAGAGGCTTAATGGTTCTAGCTTAAGAGTTTCAGGAGATTGGGTTCAAATTCTGTCCCAGTCACTGTCTGTGTGAAGTTTGCAGCTTCCCTATTTTCATGCATGTTTTTCCTGGCATTTCAATTTTCCTGCCACATCCCAAAGATGTACAAGTTATGTTACTTGGCTAACTTTCCTTACGAGGGATTGAGTGTATTTAAGGCTAGGCCTGCCACAGTTATTCCCTAGTCATGATTATTTGTGCTAACTGTGATGGTTTTACATAATCATTAGAATTGTTTCCATATAAAAATGGCTGGATGAAACAGAAATGTGATATTTTTATCACTATTTACACATTGTTTTACAATGTGTAATGTTTGACTGGCACTAGTTTAATGATGCACAGTGCTGGGGAATGTTACTTTCAAAAGTATATTACTTGTTATTTACCAAAAAGTAACTATGTTACCTAGTTAGTTATTATAAAATTTAATGCATTACAAATGGTGCATTACTTTTGTGTTACTCTTTCGTTTTATGAAAAACTGCATCTGCATATTTTACTGGCCAGCATTTGTTATTAAATCATTAACCCAAGAACCTTCATGAAAATGACTAGAAACACAGCCAAAATATTGTAGCTAACCTAGAGGGACATGCTCCACAGGTAGCTGAAAGCTGTCTGAGGGAACAGAATACCTGGTGAATCCAGCTATTAAAAGCAGCCCTTTGAGCAGCATAGGGGGCACGCACACACAGCACTAGAGAGCCCTGCCATCCTCCCAGCTAGCTTCTTAAACATATCAGATTTTTGCCTTACATCCAGTGCTGCTGTGATGATCACTGGTTCCCTGTGAACTTAAACTGAGCTGACTAAATTTACACCTCGGCACATACACAATAAACATAACTTTTGCTTGTTTAATACTTTTTGACTTGACTTGTCTGCACTGGTCGTGAGAGCTGCATTGCAAAAATGCATGCATGATCTGGGTTTTCCAAGTGATGAATTTCAAAGAGAGGCTGGATACATAGGTGTCAGAATGATGAACAAAGGGCTGAGTATAATACAGCAGGTTATTAAAGCACTAGATAGACAGGCAAAAATATTTGAAGTGCATACCTTAATCACGTAGGTCACCCAGTCACAAAAATATTTAACAGTGATCCCTCCTCAATTGCGGGGGTTGCGTTCCAGAACTCCCTGCGAAAGGTGAAAATCTGAAAAGTAAAAACCCTTATAAACTCTCCCAAACTCTTATAAAAATTTCCCACACAGTTATACAGCATAAACCCTTTATATTCTCTTAGATATTAGGTAGGATTCATTGAAATTATGTATGTAAACACACTGTTTATATACAGTAAAACCTAAATGGCATTTCGCGCCCTGGTTAAAGGACACTGCGGCCGTAGATCTTATATTCTTTTCCTCCTTTTTAATATAACGAACTATGGACTCATTGATGCCGTAATGGCATCCTACAGCAGCGTAGCTGTTCCCTTCCTTCAAAATATCCAAAACTTTTACCTTTTCATCAATCATTAGCATCTTCCGTTGACGCTTGGGCACAGCCCCTGAAGCAGTAGCAGGAGCAGATCGTTTTGGAGCCATAACGAAGGACAAGACTATGCATAAAGATAAACACAAAAGTTAACTCATTATACAGCGAAACACGTTGATGCTGAATAAGTGAGACGAGATCTCCTGGTTAACGCAAAGCGGATTTGAATTCTGCACTTTGTCACTGAGCCAATCAGCACCCAGGAACTTAACCACATGCTCTGATTGGGTAGCTTCTCAGCCATCCGCCAATAGAGTCCCTTGGAAGAAATCAACTGGGACCAACTGAGAAAGCATGTACCAGAAATAAAAAGACCCATTGTCCGCAGAAACCCGCGAACCACAGAAAAATCCGCAATATATATTTAAACTAGGCTGACCCGCCTTTTAAGGCCACCGACTTTTAAGTTGACCACTTCTTAAGGCAATTCAATATGTAGATCAATTTGATATTTTATACAAACTCATTAATTTGGTTATATTGCATTTGAGCGGTATTACTTTAATACTCGTAGTTTCTGTTATTTTTGTGATGAAATTTAAACTTTTTTTCTATATTTAGGTCGCCCTTTTGAACCCCCCTGATATTTACTATGCGGTGAGGCATTTGTACTCCATCAACATTAATTATTTCCAGAGACATAATTTTGTCTATTTTTCCAGTGCATCGCGCACAAATACAAGGAAACGATGGGAGCACCAGAACTCTGCTCACATCATGTCGCTTCGTACCGCAAGCTGCAAGTAGTAAGTCTGTGATAAGCGGAATACCGCTACGCTTTCCACTCACGGGACGGAAGGACAATCCCGACCGCTTTTATATAGTAAGAAAGAAGAAGAAGATATTGCACAGTCTGGAGTAGAAAATCATCTTTTACCTGGAAAAACGAAACTACAAATCCCATCGTGCATTGCAAAATGGACGGGGCGTGTGTGAAACTCCGTGCTACTCGCACAGTCTGGAATAGAAAATCATCTTTTACCTGGAAAAACGAAACTACAAATCCCATCGTGTATTGCAAAATGGACGGGGCGTGTGTGAAACTCCGCGCCTGCGTAGCACTCACGGAACGGAAGGACAATCCCGACCACTTTTATATAGAAGGATATGCTTACATATAAAATCCGCGATAGAGTAAAGCCTCGAAAGTCAAAGCACGATATAGCGAGGGATTACTGTACTCATCCTCCTTTCATCTCTTTTGTTCTCTCAATTTAACTCCTTTAATAGAACAGTTGACTTGCTGATATTAGTACAAACTATTTACTAACATTTGTAGTGGGCACAAGGATTTTATGCAGTTTGAAGAAGAATGCAATTATATAGAAGCAACAAAAGCAAATTTGCTTATGTGTACAAGGTATAAATGTTTGTGGACTCTTATCAGCATGGAATCATAAACAGTTCTTTGCAAAAGTTTGGGTACTCTTGGCTAACTTACATACTTTGTTGACATTTGAATAAAAAAGTAAATTTAATTGTGACAGTAAGAAAACTGAAACAGTGGTATTTTTATTAAAAAGTTAATGTACAGTTAACGATTTCATAACTAAAATATATATATATAAAGAAAATTTTGGGCACTCTTTCAGTTGTAAGGCCTCAGAACTCATTAGTATGGTGTGTGGCTTAGCTCATTAGGTGCTAGTCTGGTCAAGAGTTGTCATTAAGAATTCTAAGTTGATGACAATTCAAGAGACTAATAAACTCTTGACTCTTCAAACATTGCATCCTACTTGACAACCATGGCCTCTTCAAAGCAACTAAGAGGATCTGAAAATGAATACTATTTGATGTGTACAAAGAAGAGGAAGGCTATAAAAAAGATATCGGAGTGCTTCCAGCTAAACATTTCTGTAGTCCCAACATGTCATTAAGAAACAAAAGATCTGGAAAACCAAGAAAACTGACAGAAAAAAACAGCCTATATACTGTGCAGGAAGGCAAAGCAAAGACTGCAAGAGATTTGCAGACGTTTTTAGCTGAGAAAGGAGTGGTGGTGCAGCATACTATGTGACAGCATCATAAAATACAGTTAACCATGCAAAACAATATATGCATAACACAGTCATTTTGGAACCAAGTGTTGTGGACAGATGAAGTTAAAAATCAGACCCTTTTGCCACAACCAGAAAAAAAAACTTGCTTGGAGAAAAAAGGAGCAGTGTTTGAAGAAATCAACACCTTTTCAACTGTTAAGTATGATGGTGGATCTATTATGCTGTTAGTTTTTAGTGACAGGTAGTGTACAGGAAAAACTGAGTTAAAGGAAGAATGGATTCTACTACATATCAACAAATACTTGAGGAGAATGTTAGACAGGCAGGAAACTGAAGTAGAAACAAATGTCTTTCACAATAAAGCTTTAAAATCCACTATGAACTGCCTCAAGAAACACAAGGTGAAGGTTTCGGATTGAAACTTGTAGTCCCCAGACCAAAATATCAATGGAAATATGTAAGTAAATCTTCAAACATGTTCTGCACACAACATACCAAGAATACATAACAGCAGGAAGTGATCTGCAATTGAATTTTCCAGAATTTAAAGCCTCTTATTTGGCTACAAAAATATTTACAAGTTGTGATTTTTGGCATGAAGGTGTTACTAAGTACTGACTTAACAAGGTGCACAAACATTTGCAAATGCCTTGTTTACTCTTTTACTTTTTTCGCTTCATCAGTTAAATTATAGTTGTACATTAACATTTTCATAAAATACCATTGCTTTAGTTGGTTTGCTGTCAAAGTTGTATATACTGTTTTCCACTTCGAATATTAACAAGATGTGTAATTTGGCCAGGGGTGCCCATGACTGAGTACATAATGACATACAACACCTCTGTGAAATTAGTTGCATCACTACCTAAAACTTAAAATAATTTTTAGCCGCTAGATTACATGCTACATGGCATATTGATTTAAAACAAAAAACAATTTTTAAAAGGAGTCTTTAATGCCATTGTTTCTTATATTTTCTGAGATTTTTTTTTAAAGTATCTCTAGTTTCATTACCCAGAAAATATTCATTTTAAAATAAAACACTTTTGGTATTATGCCTTGTTAATTTATTTAGTCATTAGAGAATGCCATCCCAGCTACTGTAAATGTAGTAAATATTATTATTGTGTAATTATGTGTAATTGTTACTATATTCAAAGGCTCCATATACTGAATAATACAGACACATTTCTGGAAGTCACATTTTACAATTTAGTGATTGTATATAAATATGTATTTTCATTGAAGTTTTTTTTTTCTTACACATGCTTGTCATCTTATTAATTTTTTCATATTTTCTCATGTTATACAGTTCTTAAGAAATAACTTTGAAGCTATGACATGAAATACCCAAATGAAAAGTAAATCACAACTTTGTAAAGTGATTATTTTGTAAATTGTTTCTTTTCCATTTTTATAGGTGCTTTCTGAATGTATGCTTTGCCTATACCTCCAGACATGAGATCAGTAATGCAGTGAAAGAAATGGCATGGGGAGTGGAGAAAGGTTTAATAAAACCAAGGTAGGGATTAGTTATTCCTCATTTTAATGTTGAAATTATACATGTAATGAATACATTATGCAAGCAGGAAGCATTTAAGCAAAACTCCCAACTACTGCCTGCATTTCTTTGGGTCTGATTTTTATTGGTAGTCATTATATAGGTCACTGTTTCTTAAACTATGGGTTGCGGACATGATTATAAAGGCCAGTAGAATTGGCCAAGTTCATGCAAGTGCTAATTCTGTGGTCAGTTATACACTGCCCTTCATTTACTATTTTATTTATTGTGGTAGTATGTGAAACTACGTCATTGATGCATCACAGATTGCTTTTATTTGTATGGTATAAAAATATAGAATATTATTTGTATGGTCTAAAAATGTAGAAAATATTCGTTATGACGCTACTTACCTTCTCACACCCAGTGAAACAGTCAAGCACAGATGACTGACAAGCAAAGAACATGTATACTAAAGGGTGCTAGATGAGGAAATGATATTGTCAATCTTGTGAGGTAAAGGTATCATGGTGCTACTTTGAAATGTAAAAATAAAAATCGCAGATGCAGCACAAGAATGTGGTGATTTTTGAGGTGTTATGAAGGGCAAGTGAATAGAGCTTGTGTGTATATGTTGTGTACTACAAGCAGTTTCAGTGTCCACGGGCAACCACCAAAACTTTACTTCTCTTAGTACAGTTGTCACTGACGGTGTAAATGCATAGTTTATACGTCAGGAATCTATTCCCTGTTTTCATTGATAATTACTGTTTTATTAGCAATATGTTTGCATTCCATTTTTTTTAGTAATATTTATGTAAGAAGTGTGCTTGAATTAAAACAAAAACATTTACTGCTTTTTATTGTTTGCCACTGTTATTTGTCTGTATATGGCTCTGCTGTCATTATGGTAATAATCCTGTCCTTGGGTGGCAAAAATACCAATTTCCTTTTTTTGGAGCCTCATATTAAAAAGTTTAAGAAATCCCTGGTATAGAGTACTAATACAGATTAAAAAACAGTACAGGTGGCATATTCATTATGGCAGTCTTGGGTTATAGCAATTCTGCAGTTATGAACAAGTAAAAAAGTAAAAACAAGAAAATTCCTTTTCAATTAGTATCCCCTTGTTTTTTTGTTAACTTATGGAAGAAGAAAAACAGTTTTGTCACCAATTAATATGTAGCAGCTGTCACTATTTGTGGGCAATAAATAGTACTATGCACTATGGACTTTTCAGTTATTTTACGCTTTCACACACATGTTGCTGAATGTAACTGGCAACATGCACAGTAAGTTCAGTCACAGTTAGTGGTGACTTTCCATGCCTTTATTTTGCCTGTAAGACATGTATGCATACATTCAACATACTGTACATACCTATGGTTCGTTTTAATTTTAATGATTTGCTTTTTATAATGTGAAGTACATTAGTGCTTTAAAATAAGAAATAATGCATTATGCATTTTTGCCAATATTTACATTGATAGATATTTTCAGTACAAGTTCCAACTTTAATTCAGATTGCAAATGACAGCAGGAATGAAATGTGTTTATAATCCAGGGGCCATGTGTAAATTAAAGCAATACCTTCAGTAAATAAAAACAATACCTATATAAATAGTCTATCTCACTTGATAAATTATGATGTTTCGCTATGAAAATCTGTTCGTGTCTCTGTCTGACTTTTTACATGTTTTTCAGAGTGATTTTTTTGGGAACAGTGTTTGAGTATATAAAAGTTAGTCTGGGTGGGGAAAAAACACCAATGTTTATTGCTTATTTCTTTTGTTTGGTGTGTAAAGTAAATTTGCAGTCTTAAGGTAAGAAAAACCTGCTGCACATCTTGTCAGGTATTTATGTTAATTTCTTAGAATATTTAAATTAACTTTCAAGGTTTATTTAATCTGTCCTCAACATAAATCTGACTCTTGTGGATTCTAATCATCAGAGTGACATTGTCAACAGTTGGGATCCTGAAGCACAGCATGCCATGATCATAAATGGTTTCTTAAAACTTCTGTGGTGGATATCTATCATTCTAGATTAAGGCACAACCAAAATACCAAAATAGGCATATTGTCAAACGGTTGAATGTTTGTGACAGTAGTCAATGTTCTTAGGTATGGCTGTTGTGGTCAAGTAGCCTCTATGTCAGTGCATGCTTCAAGATGATGCTTGGTCATCCATTCATAAGGACAGTTGAATCATGCAGCAACAAAATGATGTAAAACTCACTTGTATGTCTAAGCTAAAAATGTTTATGAAAAATAAATGTAGATCTTTGCAATGGCCTAGGCAAAATACAAAACAAAAACTTTCCAGATCTTTTCAAGAAACTGAAACAAGCAGTAAATTAGGATGAATGTAACTATGTTGAAATAGCAAGAATGAGTGGGACAGTATTCATCCACAGTACTGTAATAGACTGAGTAATACCTATGGAAAACATCCAGTTTAGCATTAATGGAACTAAAGAACATAATTGGGTATTTAGGACAGGTAATCAATTACTTTTTAATGGATTTTACTACAAATTGCATACATTTCTTAAAGCATTCAAATTTTACATTATTTGACTATTCACTTTCTCTTCTACCAGGTTTTGCTTAAAGATCTGAAAATGTTAATTGTGAAAAAAGAAATACTATTATATAGAAAATAATAAGTGCAGATACTTTTTTATAACAA
Organism: Polypterus bichir lapradei; assembly: GCA_026402145.1. Classification (NCBI taxonomy): domain Eukaryota; kingdom Metazoa; phylum Chordata; class Cladistia; order Polypteriformes; family Polypteridae; genus Polypterus; species Polypterus bichir. The sequence goes on from JANRMT010062849.1 coordinate 22,178,454, forward strand.
TTATGCTCAAATGTAAAAATATGTTTTAGTCATAATGAACAACTAAAGCTTGTACATTAATAAAAAAAACAGCTCCATTTAATGTGTCCTTTATTTTAGTGACATTTCTGAGTTCTTACTGGAGAAGTGCCTCTATACAAGTAATTCACCTGATCCCGAATTGCTAATCAGGACGTCTGGTGAAGTTAGACTCAGTGATTTTCTTCTCTGGCAGGTACAAAGAAAATAATTACTCATATTAACCTAGTTCATTGTTTTGTTTTTTTTTGTAGATTTACAGTTGGACCTATCTATGTATGTATCTGTCTATCTATCTATATAGGCTGGGAATTTAAATCTATATACAGTCATATGAATAAGTTTGAGAACCCCTCTTAATTCTTTGGATTTTGTTTATCATTGGCTGTACTTTCAAAGTAGCAATTTCCTTTTAATATATGACATGCCTTATGGAAACTAGTATTTCAGCAGTGACATTAAGTTTATTGGATTAACAGAAAATATGCAAAATGCATCATAACAAAATAAGACAGGTGCATAAATTTGGGCAACCCAACAGAGATATTACATCAGTACTTAGTTGAGCCTCCTTTTGCAAATATAACAGCCTCTAGATGCCTCCTAAAGCCTTTGATGAGTGCCTGGATTCTGGATGTAGGTATTTTTGATCATTCTTCTATACAAAATCTCTCCAGTTCAGTTAAATGTGATGGCTGCTGAGCATGGACAGCCTGCTTCAAATCATCCCATAGATTTTCGATGTAGATTTGGAACTGTGATTTGGGTCATTGTCTTGTTGGAATATCCAACCCCTGCGTAACTTCAACTTTGTGACTGATGCTTGAACATTATCCTGAAGAATTTGTTGATATTGGGTTGAATTCATCTGACCCTCGACTTTAACAAGGGCCCCAGTCCCTGAACTAGCCACACAGCTCCACAGCATGATGGAACCTCCACCAAATTTGACAGTAGGTAGCAGGTGTTTTTCTTGGAATGCGGTGTCCTTCTTCCGCCATGCAAAGCGCTTTTTGTTATGACCAAATAACTCAATTTTTGTCTCATCAGGCCAGAGCACTTTGTTCCAAAATTAATCTGGCTTGTCTAAATGAGCATTTGCATACAACAAGCAACTCTGTTTGTGGCGTGAGTGCAGAAAGGGCTTCTTTCTCATCACCCTGCCATACAGATGTTTTTTGTGCAAATTGCGCTGAATTGTAGAACCATACACCATCTGCAGCAAGATGTTCTTGCAGGTCTTTGGAGGTGATCTGTGAGTTGTCTGTAACTATTCTCACAATCCTGCACATATGCCACTCTTGTATTTTTCTTGGCCTGCCAGACCTGGGTTTAACAGCAACTGTGCCTGTGGCCTTCCATTTCCTGATTACATTCCTTACAGTTTAAACCTCTGAGATTGCTTTTTTTACCCTTCCCCTAAACCATGATACTGAATAATATTGGTTTTCAGATCTTTTGAGGGTTGCTTTGAGGATCCCATGCTGTCACTCTTCAGAGGACAGTCAAAGGGAAGCACAACTTTCAATTGACCACCTTAAATACCTTTTTTCATGATTGCACACACCTGTCTATGAAGTTCAAGGCGTAATGAGCTAATCCAACCAATTTGGTGTTGCAAGTAAACATTATTGAGCAGTTACATGCATTCAAATCAGCAAAATTACAAGGGTACCCAAATTTTCACACAGCCAGTTTTTCACATTTGATTTAATTTCATACAACAAAATACTGCTTCACTAAAAATCTTTGTTCGGAAAACACCCCAGTACTCAGATGTTCCTAGGAAATGAAAGACATACCACTCTTATCTTTTTTGTTGAAAGTAGAGTAAGTTATTATGCAGGCTGAGAGGAGCTCCCAAACTTTTTCATATGACTGTATTGTCTATTCTAAATTGAGCATTGTTTCATTTTGCTTTGTAGCTTCCTTTTTTATTTAAATCAATGCATTTAAGCGGTTATTTACTTAAGCTTTGCTTTATTATATATGTTGTTCCTTTTAGACTTCCTATTCCTGCTTGGTATTTCAGTCAGTCCTCTGGCCAGAATATTCATTTTGGAACCTCTGCGAAGCAATACTGCAGTATCAACTTAATCACTACACCCTACAGGTATTTTTGCTATGGTTCAATTCGTGATTTTAGAAATTTCCAAATCTTGCATAAATATTTAACTTAAGATAATTTTGTCAAGTCTTTAAACGTAATAAAAACATCAGTTAAATTAAAATATGGAGTTTTAAATATTTGTTTTTCTTTAAAAAAAAAATTTTTTTATTTTAGCAAAAATGATCACTAGACCATGTATATTGTCTTAAAAAGCAGCAGCATCATATGAATGCTTTTAGGGTAAGTTTTCCAGATTTTGAAAAATCCAATTCAGTTTATTACATTATAATGAAACTATTTACTACTTCTCCCTAAAACATGCACCCATAATACAATACATTTTACAATGATACAGCAAACACTTATAACTAAGTAAATAAAGCATATAAATAAATAATATAAAATGATATCAAATAAATAAATTAACCTAAATAAACAAACATGCAACATGTATCAGACAAACCAATTAAAAGTCAGGCACCAAGTAACAAACATTAGAACATTGGAAAAAACAATCAAGTAACTGAGTTATGGGGTGGTCTGTAAAGGAATCATAATCGCTGGCCAAGTAGGTAATAGTAGCCAAGTTGACTGTTTAATGGCTCCAAGAAGTTAAAGCACAAAATGCTATGATTTGTGTGGACTGCAGCCTAGAAAACTGCTTGCTGCTTGTGTACATGAGGTCAAAGACTAGAGAGAGTGCTTTGTTTAGGTATCTTACGAAATAAATGTTTTCAATGTATGGGAACCTAGCTCCAGCTAAACTCTAGAGCACTTAAACCACCCATCACAATACCTTTTGGTGTACTACAATACAGTTATGCTGTGTATCTTCAGAATTAAGTAAGCATGTCAGATTGACATTCCACCGACTTCTCAAGCACTCTTGAGCCACCTTCACAATATACAGTTGTGTTCAGAATAATAGTAGTGTGTTTAAAAAAGTGAATAAAGCTCAAAATCCTTATAATAGCTTTTATTTCCATACACGCAAATGTATTGGGAACACTGAACATTCTGTTCCAAATCAAAACATGAAGAAAAATGTATCAAATCTGTGTTATTCCTTTACAGAAAGTGAAGAAAAGGGAATATTAGGCTGTTAAAAAAAAATATCAGTGTCTGCAATCTTCTTTACAAACTCATATGTTCACTATATAAACTGAAAAATGTTTCAAGATTTTGCTTTCCTTTGAATCACTGAACTAATATTTAATTGTATAACCACTGTTTCTGAGAATTGCTGCACATCTGTGTTGCATGGAGTCAACCAACTTCTGGCACCTGTGAACAGGTATTCCAGCCCAGGATGATTGGAACTACATTCCACAATTCTTCTGCATTTCTTGGTTTTGCCTCAGAAACAGCATTTTTGATGTCACCCCACAAGTCTTCTATAGGATTAAGGTCTGGGGATTGGGCTGGCCACTCCATAAGTCAACCTTGTTGGTATGGAACCAAGATGTTGCTCGTTTAATTGAGTGTTTGGCGGTCGTTGGCTTATTGAAACGCCCACTTTAAGGGCATTTCCTCTTTGGCATAAGGCAACATGACCTCTTTAAGTGTTTTGAGGTATTCAAAATGATCCATGACCTCTGGTAAGCAATAAATTCCAGATAAGAGTATTGCCACGACTGCTGAAGGCCTGTGCGCTGGAACTGGGGAGTCCTCTACAGGACATCTTCAACCTGAGCCTGGAACAGGGGAGAGTCCCGAGGCTTTGGAAAACATCTTGCATCACCCCAGTCCCAAAGGTACCACGTCCTAGTGAGCTGAATGACTTCTGACCTGTTGCTCTGACATCACACGTGATGAAGACCATGGAGCGGCTGCTGCTTCACCACCTGAGGCCACAGGTCCACCATGCCATCGATCCTCTGCAGTTCGCATACCAGGAGAAGGTAGGAGCGGAGGATGCCATCATCTATATGCTACACCGATCCCTCTCCCACTTGGACAAGGGCAGTGGTGCTGTTAGAATTATGTTTTTGGACTTCTCTAGCGCCTTCAACACCATCCAACCTCTGCTCCTTAGGGACAAGCTGACAGAGATGGGAGTAGATCCACACCTGGTGGTATTGATCTTGGACTATCTTACAGACAGACCTCTCAGTATGTGCGTCTCGGGAACTGCTGGTCTGACATTGTGGTCAGCAACACAGGAGCACCGCAAGGGACTGTACTTTCTCCGGTCCTATTCAGCCTATATACATCAGACTTCCAATACGACTCAGAGTCTTGCCATGTGCAAAAATTTGCTGATGACACCACTATTGCGGGCTGCCTCAGGAGTGGGCATGAAGAGGAGTATAGGAAGCTAATCAAAGACTTTGTTAAATGGTGTGACTCAAACCACTTACACCTGAACACCAGCAAGACCAAGGAACTGGTAGTGGATTTTGGGAGGCCCAGGCCCCTCATGGACCCCGTGATCATCAGAGGTGACTGTGTGCAGAGGGTGCAAACCTATAAATACTTGGGAGTGCACTTGGATGATAAATTGGACGGGACTGCCAATACTGATGCTAAGATGCTGCAGATGTTCTACCAGACGGTTGTGGCGAGTGCCCTCTTCTACGCGGTGGTGTCCTGGGGAGGCAGCATAAAGATGAAGGACACCTCAAACCTGGACAAAATTGTTAGGAAGGCAGGCTCTATTGTAGGAATGAAGCTGGACAATTTAACATCTGTGGCAGAGCGACAGGCGCTAAGCAAGCTCCTGTCAATCATGGAGAATCCACTGCATCCACTGAACAGTGTCATCTCCAGGCAGAGGAATAGCTTCAGTGATAGACTGCTGTCACTGTCCTACTCCACTGACAGACTGAGGAGATCGTTCCTCCCCCACTCTATGCGACTCTTCAATTCCACCCGGGGGTGTAAACGCTAACATTATTCAAAGTTATTGTCTGTTTTTACATGCATTTTTTATTACTCTTTAATTTAATATTGTTTTTTGTATTGGTATACTGCTGCTGGATTATGTGAACTTCCCCTTAGGATTAATAAAGTATCTATCCATCTATCTATCTATCTAAATAGGCCTGACACCTTAGTATGAGAAACATCCCCATATTGTGATGCTTGCTCTACCATGCTTCACTGCCTTCACATTGTACTGTGGCTTGAATTCAGTGTTTGGGGGTCAGTGGCCTCCTAGACCCACAAAATGCAATCTTGCTTTCATCAGTCCACAGAATGTTGCACATTTCTCTTTAGGCCTGTCAATTTGTTCTTTGGCAAATTGTAAACTCTTCAGCATGTCCTTTTTTCAACAATTCACAGATAACTTTAGACCTTCTTTGATCTTCCTGGAGCTGATTTTTGGCTGAGTCTTTGCCATTTTGGATATTCTTCGATCCATGGTAGTTTTCCATTTTCTTCCACGTCTTTAGGTTTTGGTTGCCATTTTAAAGCATTTGTGATCATTTTAGTTGAGCAGCCTATCATTTTCTGTACTTCTTTGAATGTTTTCCCCTCTCCAATCAACATTTTAATCAAAGTACGCTGTTCTTCTGAACAATTTCTGGAACAACCCATTTTACTTAGATTTTCAGGGAGAAATGCACTATAACCAGCATGTACAACATTTGCTGCCTTCCTTCCTTAAATAAAGGCCTCATTAATTGAACCACACTCTGCTATTATTTTGAATTTGCCCTTTTCAATTAATGATTCAATTGCACAGAATCAGCAGCATTCATGTCATTACTGTTGGGTCTGTTGGTTTTCTATTACTCTACTCCACGTACTAGTAAATTATTGCCATTTAGAAATATAATTTCTACCAAAAACAGTGATTGGTAAGGCTAGTGATGTCGGACAGCTATTATTTTGAACACAACACTGTAAGTTATGTTCAGAGACCATAAGAGAGGATGGCAGACCCTTTGGAACTTAAAACTACCCACTTTTACCACAGTAAGATTATTAATGTCAATAGGAACATGACTCTCTTCATCTGTTCTTAATTTTGTAAGCAAATGTTTTGCTGCACTATTCATTGAGAAAGTTAATTTCCTGTAGAGGGCCTTGACATTTTTGGTAATCAGTTCCACTGTCATTGTGTCATCATCAGATTTGAGAAGTTTGTATAATGTTTGGCAACACAGTTATATGTGTACCTATTTTCACCTTTTGACTATTAGAAACCTTAATGTCTATAGTCATTCACTTCCATAATCATCATCTACTATATCTGTGGATAAGACAGGAACCATACTTTATTCAAATACATCAATTGCATGTGGCCATTTTATTTCAGATGCTTTTATTGTCAAAGCTGAATAGAAACAATTTATACTGACAACTTTCAAGATTTGAGAAATGTGTGCCATGAGTTCTGTCTTGACAAAACAATACTGTTTTCTTTACAGAGAGCCAGAGAGGTCCATAAAGAAGATCAGGTACTGGAGCAGTTGGAAGCAGATCGTTCTTGTGTAGCTGACCTGCTGCAGCAAGATGGAACAGGAAATCTATTGGATTCACAGTCCAAAAAGGATTTACTACAGAAATATACTGCTGAGCGAGAGAAGAGAATCCATTGTTTTCTAAACATTTTGCAAGAAAAAAGAAACAACTTTTTTGTAGAATTAAACAAGAATTCCTTGGCTTCTGCCAAGGCATAATTGCTGTATAGCCAAAAAAAAACTACAGTGAACCACTTCAGTAGTGAAGTGCTCTTTATAAAAAAAATGTATTAATGTAAAATAAAATTGTTACCCCTATGGGGAAAGAAAATAAGTAGACTAAACCATTCATTAAAATAATCCTGAGGTATTGAAGGATACAGAAAGTTAATGGCTATGGTATACAAAGATACATTTATATTCAGGATTTAAATTTTCAGAGCAACTTCGTTCTTCACATACTGTTTCACACAAGTAAACAGTACATGCTACAACAGTAAATTCTTTGGTATTGAAAGATAAAAAGATGATTACAATTAGTTGTTTTGTTTTTGCTTGTAGTAGAAATTGGGTTATATTTTACCATCCTTTTAACTCATGCGGTGATCTTTTTTTTATTATTTTAATGAAAATAGGCAACTTTATTATTATGAGATATAACATTTTGGAGCACAGATGAGTTTCTGCCTTAGTGTTTTAACACTGGAAATTCCTTTACGGTAGTGTTTGTTTTGCAGCTTTTCAGTTAAAATGTTCAACTCATCTCTTTGTGAAAACATGCTCATTAGGATAGCCAGTTTAGTTATGTTAAGTATTTATTTTAAGCCAATTATTAAGGTATGTAGTATTGTAGACAAGTGTCTTTTAAACAATATTTTATGCAGTTATTGTGTACTGAACACTCATCAAGTAATCAAACTACATGAATGAAATACTGTATGTGTGACTTTATACTCTGAATTTTGAAGCTGATGGAGCCTTACAAGTAAAAAGGAGGATTTTGTGATTCATTACAGCAGAGCTGAAGATGAGTAGAAGACATGGCACAGTAATTTAATTTCGATGGGTGGTATCAGAACAGTAACTCTGTTTTTCAGACACTCGCACAGTATCTGAACAGCATGAATTATATTGAAAATAGCAGGTAAATGTAATTAATCTTTCAGGGTAGTTTGATTTTCAGAGTGTGTAGCTTTAGTTGCAGCATTTTACGTACACTACAGTCTGGTGTTAAAAAAAAAAATATATATATATATATATATATATATATATATCACCATTCAGTCTTTGAATATTTGCTATAAATCAGTTGTCCAAGTAATGCAGCATTTGATTCATACAGTAAATATGCATTGACTGTTAAATATAGATGTATTTTAACACTGAAGAGAAATTGCTGCATATTTGTCAGTACAAACAACCTTGTAGTAAAATAATTGGAATACTTTTTAGTTTGGATTCCCATAATCCTCCTAATATGTATGGTTATGGTGTAATCCTAATTAGTACAAAGTATGTTTTGGGATTATATTTGATGTGTGGAAGACCACACAGATTAGATGTTACTTATTGCATAAATTAAAAAAATTACTTTATGGAAACATTTTTTAAAAGAACAGTTTACAATGTTTATTATATATTTGTATATTAACATTGTAATATGGTAGAAAGAAGTGCAGCCAATATGTTATAAGATGTAAAGACTATTTTAAAACGCATAAGAGAATAATCAATGTTCAGTAATTACCCACCTCTATTATACTGCATATATTTCCTGAACCAATATAATCGAATTCAGGAGTACAGATCTGAAAAATACCAGGCAGTAAATACAGACTTTCTAAACCAAAAAACATTTTTTAACTAAATGAAAAATATGTACATTTAAAAAACTACCATAAGCATTAGAAGTATAATTCTTCCAGATCATTGTAGAAAACGTTTTTAACTCAGTTTTACTAAAAATTTTAACCATGCTACATAAATCAGGTAACACTTTCAAAAGTATGTAAAAAATACGTTTTGTACTCGCGGGTATCCACGTTTAATATTTCGTCTTTATCATCATTTTGATAGCATTGTAAATTTTAACGCAAAAAGAATACCAGTCTCTTTTTGATGCATTTCAGAGAATTTCCAGAGCTTGTGTTTAGTACCTTTTATACCCAAAACAGAAGGTAAAACGTTGTGTATAATCATGCCCTTTTTTGAACTCGATTATTCTAAAGCAAGGGGTCCGAGGCTATACCAGCAGTAAAGGACAGAAAAATGTCAAATCGCAAATTGAGTGGGAGATTACAAAGCAGAAGAACCTCTATTTTTGGATACCGATTTTAAGCATGTTGCTACTGAGAGAAAATGTTAAACTTCCATACTATTTCTATTGAGTACAATGACGTATGAACAAGCTTGAAAACAGTAAACCTCATAGCACATAAACGGGTGATGCACATCTTAACATACGAAGGCGAGGGTACAATCCTAAACGAGTACTGCGGCACAATGGTCGTATTAAATCAAAAGGTTAAATGGGGGCTGGCAAAAATTGGCATTAAACAGTTGAACGATAAAAAAAACTTGAAACCACTGCAGTTTAACAGTAGTTCATTCCTCCTGTCTTCATGGCTCACGGGTGGGGTTTTTGTTTGCATAGTTTGACTGTCTCATTGTAAAGTATCCTGCACTACTGATAAAACTGTCACAGGTACCTTTAATTTTTGGTTCTCTATTTAATAAGGCATATGGCGCCATACACCACCATTTCATTCACGCATAATTTATTGTATATGCATTTTATTGTATAAAAGTAAGAACTGTAAAGGAAGTGCAGTTAGCAGGTTGAATCTTTCACCATTTATTGCCGACATAACGTTTCGGCTTCCGCCTTCTTTGCCAATCTTACTCGGCGGGATGGTAAACTGATGCTATTATCTCTAAAACTGTATGAACTTGAGGCCCGTTTTTGTAGTGTCTTGCTCTGAGGACACATGAATTGTCTCGAAGGAAGGAGACAGACGGTGCATGACCTGATAGCTTTTCTTTGTACGTATCACCGACGAGCCGGACATCAGTTTCCCCATTTCTAAAACCCCACTAATACATGCATCCGCAAGCGCTGCCTTAAACGAGGCTCCTGTCTCTTTAAGAAAACTGCTACACCCACTAGCATGTGATGTGATTTGTATCCAATGTCTGTTTGCGGGATGTAAAAATCTGGTTGGAACCGGTTTTTCCATCTTATATTTCTATATAAAAACTTTATAAAAAAGATACGGCCATTATTTTACATTTAAGAGAAACCATCGTCTATATTTACTTGTTCTGTCCATCCGATTATTTTGCGTCTCCTGTAGAAGCCGCGCACAATGCCTAAAAGAAAGGTGAGTATAGACGGCACCCTAAGGTGGATTTGTAAAACTATGACTGCATTTAGTCGTATCGCGCAAAAAAATATGAATTATCAGTATGAGCAAATTCTCGATTTTCTGTGTTTGCAAGTCTTTGTCAAAATCGCTTTGCACAAAAATGCAAGCACCTTTTGCCCATCGTTTATTAAAAACTAAACTTCAGTGCGCATATTTGTGTGCTTAAGTTGGAATTTGTAAACAATGCTTTCGTGTTTTTAATTAATGTTAACGTTATAAGACACTGAACGCGTGTCCGGTGCATGTGCCAATTGTGTGTAAATGTTAAGGTTTGTTCCGTTATGTATTTATCATTATTCAAAGTGAAAAATACTGCCAAGGGCACTTGTCGCTTGACGAGAAATAGTTGTATATAGAAAGAGTAGGGTATTTTGAACTAAAACTAGCACGAAAGGTCGATATAGTCAAGTGTGCAAATAAGGTTTGCAGGTCCGTTACTGTGACTGCACAGTTGCGCACTGGTTTTCCCACAAATCAGGCGAACAACGGGACAGGCTTAGAGCACTGTGACTTTGGGACGGGGCGCTTGTACTGTCTCCACATAAAGTCAAAACGCCTCGTCGGTCCATTTATTAAACGTTTAAACAAATAAGCGAGCTTGACAAGGGCCAAATTATTTATTTACGAGAGACCGGTTAATCAGTCCACCACATATCGCGTCATGTGTTGGTTATACAGATGTGACACTGGGACGGTGGCGGCTGTGGGGAAGCTTTAACGTTCCCCGAGAAGGATCCGGGAGGCCGGAAGGAACAAAACGAGAGAAGCGGAGGATAGTGCAAAAGGCAGTCGAAGCGACGGTCTCCACCATCCACATAATTGTAGACCCCTGTAACTGATCGGGTAACACCTCGGACCATAGGCCGACCAATCGAAGGGGTGGGACTCCATTCACAAGTGACCATTAACACGTCTGACTTTGACCGCTATTACATTGTCTGCTCTGTTTGGGATAATTTTGTGCTAATTATGTGATGTATCAAAGGCCCAGAGTTCGTTCGTATCCGAAATTGAGAATTATAGCTCGAACCGGAGTCTCTTAACATCCCTTCCACGCCTCCCTGGCTTTTCCAAACAGTCTCATTTCCAGCTGCCATCTTTGTTATTGTTGTCTAGTCTTTAGACTAGCGAAGTGGATCTGTGTCATTTTATAGCAACAGTGGATATTGCATTGCTAGATTATTACATCCAACTTAACGCTTAAATAATTAATTTGTAATATGTCAACAATGTCCGTACTGAAAAAAATTGTAATTTTGACATAACCGTTTAAGAGACCGTGGGCGTCTTCGAGTGACATTTCCTTTAATGTAAGTGACTCCGTGAAATAGTTATTTTTTTACAATTTTTAACGTTTAGCTGATGTTAAACGCATCGACAATATTTTTCTCATGAAAACGTATGTTTTTAGTGCCCCATGTTCTGCTTTGACCATGCGTCTGTCTTCTATGTGCCCTGCCCCCTCCCCTTTCCTCCTCTTCTGCTGTGGAGCGCGTGCGCTGGTCAAGGCGGGGTGGTGCTTCATTGCGCCTTGGCACATTTAAATTTAAATACAGGCGGGAAAATTGTAACCGTCAAAAATCCGCCGCTATTGTGTTTCAAAGTATAGGCGTGCGTCATGTTTAAATTAAGTATGTAATATTGAAGCAAATATTTACTTGACTTCGCCAGCATTCGGTTTACAGAAGCATCGGGCTTGGGGGGGGGAGGGGGTGTGGCGCGTTGTGCGCATGGGCGCAAAAATTTGAATTCAAATATAGGCGGGAGAAATTTGACCGCCAAGAAATTCACCGCCAACGTATTTCGGAAGTGACGCAAGTGGGTGTAAATCCGGAGTTGCTCCATCTAAATAAGGCAAATAACAAACCGCTATATGAAATAGCTATTTGCTACCTGTTATTGTTATGGTTTATATGCATAGCGGTCAGTAATTACCTGCAGAGTTTTTTTCCCCTTTATTTCAGAACTGTCACACTGATACGTTAAATGGCACGTTTGGCTTATAATTGAGCACATGAATAAAACTGATAAAACCCAATTACTATACCGTCAATAACAAATTTTTGCTTTATACTGTAAGAACACTATTACTTGCAGAACAGACAAATATTAACTGAATTAGTTTTGAAAATAATCTAGTTTTACACACATTTTAAACATTAAGTGCAAGTCTTTTTTTTAAGTGTTGACTGTTATGCTAATGGGTATTTGTGAAATGTATAGCTACCCTGAAAGAAAAGGGATAGTTAGTGGGGAAAAAGTTTACACTAAATCACTAAGAATTGATTTTTAGATCAAATGTATTCTGTCCTTAGATGTTTGTTCTTTTACTCTTTAGATGTCAGTGAAGCACTTGTGTACCTGACATTTATTTTCAGAAAGAAGCAAGCATTACTTTTTGCATGCAAGTGAAATGTTTTTTGTGTATTTAAGAAGTTTGTATTAAAATCAGCTGTATTCTCTATTTTAGGCTGAAGGTGATGCCAAAGTTTCCAAGGCTAAGCAGGAGGTATGTATTACTGATTTATTAAAAAAATGAATATATTGTCTACTGTAAATGAATGTATTAGTCCACAGCATTTTGTTGAACCAGCTAATTACAACTGTTATTTGACTCCATTTTTTTATCAGTTAAAAACAAATTATTCTTTTTAATTAGTATGCAACAGTTAATAAGCATTTACATCTGCAAAGATGATGTTTTATAGTCCTCAATGTACCTACCATTGATTTGATTAACTATTAACTGCAAAGGGAAATTTAGATCCTTACAGAAGTAATCTGTATTCTACAAAATTCTTTCAGGATTGCCATGTTTGTATTATGCAATTATGCAAAATAATCTCATGTTGTTTTGTACAAAAGTAATTTATTTTATTTTTCTTCTTCAGCCTGCAAGGCGGTCTGTAAGGTTGTCAGCTGTGAGTATAATTGAATTTTAAATTATCCTTAAACCTTATTTAATGTTTTGTTTTTGCTTCTTCCTTTTCTTGTGTTTATTATTTAAGTTATATATAGTATTGTCTTTTTTTGCAGGTCTGTGCTATGCCTTTTGTTTTTTTTGCAAAGTTAAGAATTCCAAAAATAATATTGATACATTTCTTGTTGCAGAAACCACCTCCTCCCAAACCAGAGCCAAAAAAGAAGGCAGCACCTAAGGTAAGACTATTTCTAAACTTGATAGGCCGTAATCTGCTATTTAGTGTTTAATGTTTGGAATAATTAAGTTATTTCCTACCCAAAGTAAATATTTAACACACCTGTTTCTTATATGATATTGTAGTTGATTTAACCACAATTGCAATTAATATTTATATAATAATGGTTTGATTTTTTGCCATGTCAGGCAATTACTGGTTACACTCACTGACAAGTTTTAAATTCACCATGACACTCAATCTGTATGTGCTTTGAGATGTCAACAGAAAACTAGAGGATCTTGGAAGGCTCCATTCACACATAAGAATACGCAAACCTCACTTAGATAGTGACCATTCCATGATTCATACTGTGTGGCCCTGTGGTTGGAGTTGCAAATCTATGGAGTACAGTGTGCTTTTAGGTAATCTGAGTTTGCTGTTTGTTAAAATTTTCTTTACACTTTTAACAGAAGGTTGTTAAAGGAAAGAAGGGCAAGGCTGATGCTGGAAACAATCCTGCTGAAAATGGAGATGCCAAGTCAGACCAGGTGAATAATTATGTATTTACATGTAACAAGTGTGTTTGTTTAGCAAACTGTAAATACAGTGCAGTGAACTTGAGAATTGGGGGAAGAAGCAATGTCAAATTCCTGTTTTTTAAAGTATAGCAGGGGTGGTGAAAAATTAGAAAAGAGACTTTATTTGGAGGGTCTAATAGAAACTGTATGTTTTTGTATACAGTGATTTGTAAGTTGCCACACTTGTAAGATTTTCAGAAGTGCACGTTAACTGAATAGTCTAAATACAGTGACACTATTAACCTAAATGTAAAGGTAATACACTTATTTTTTTTTTTTAAAAATCAATCTCTTCAGTTGTTGTGTATGCAGCAGACATATATTACCTACTGCAAGTATATTGTCTTTTGAAACTAGGATATTCAATTTTAAGTTTTGCTTGCTGAATTATCGCAAGTCTTGCTGGACTAATGAAATACGTTCTAAACTGGAAAAGTAAAGTATGTTATTATAAATAGGGAAGCTAGGGTGAGAATTGGTCCCAGTCCTTCTTTAATACATCATATCATGTAAAAAAAAATTCCATTAACATTTTGATGGCTTCTTTTTCAGGCACAGAAGACTGAAAGCACTGGAGATGCCAAGTAAACTGCGTGTGATCTTTTGATAATTCTGTGTACTCTTGGTGACTGTACAGTTTGAAATAACTATTTTTTATCCAGTTTTATATAAAAAAAGGTTGTTAGATTTCCATTGTTAGTTTCCTACATTTTGTTGTACTGAACCATTGTGTTGCATAAGGGTTTTCTTTTTTATTCCATTTTTCAATGCCATTGTGTTGGTTTTTTTTTTTTCTTTTTTTGGACATTCTGTAAACTCCGTCCATTACATGCTACATTAGGTCTCCCCCTTTTTTTTATTAAACATTAATCTTTAGAAGTTCAGTAGTGTTTTTTTTTTGTTTTGTTTTTTTTTAACTCCTTAATCTAATTGTAAGGCAGCTAATGTGGTATTCTTTGGGTTATTCTTTTAGGGTAACGCCAAATCCTCCCCTTTTTGTGTAATTCTAGTACATAATGATTTAAAGCTGTGCTAGTATTTGAATAGAACATGAGTTTAAAGTGTGAATTTTCTCTCCCCGTTTTAAAATGAATATGTAATACTCTGATTGCTTCTGTATTGCTTATAATTTTATTTTGGTTGAAACTCAAGTGGTGGTTGTCTTTATATATTAAAAATCAATCTTAAAGGCTTGCATTAATAAAAAAAATAATAATGTTTGACTTAATTATCTGGAGTTTTCTCCAAACCTGTACTGTATATGAAGGACCTTATTTCCTTATGGGCTAAACTAATGTAGGGGTCACAAACTTCTGGGCTACAATTAAAGTCCGGAATTGTGGTATGAGATGGTGCTTTTAGCATTTATGGACTTGTGTTATCACAAGTTTTCAAATAAACTATATGTTTTCATAGTACAACAAGCTTATATTTTGCTTTTCTGGATCTCTGCTTTGGTCCTAGTTGATTTTAAGGTTAGGCAGTAAGCTTTACTGTATGGCAATTTTTGCTAAAAAAAATACATTTAAAATGTATACATTTGTTAACCTACATGTAATCACTTTACTATGGGAGTCTATTTTATACGGGAAACAATTTACTTTTCAGTTATGCTTTTTTAATATTTTAAATTGACATATGAAGAGACTTTTAAAAGAAATAATCCATTTTATGAATATCAGCAAAATAATTGTCTGTTTCTTACATTATGCACTTTTTCTGTCTTAAAATGACGTGTGTGCATTTTCCTATTGCAGCCTAATACTAGAAAATGTACAAGTATACTCCCAGATGGAAAATATGCAGTCTAATAATAAGTATCTTTATTTACATATTGCTTATGTTTGGCTTCCAGACAGAATTCTGAGTTTCTTAAAAGAGTAGGATATTCAAAGGGTAATATTTTTGAGGAGCAGTAGTGAAAGGAGAGCAACCAACAAATATGGTGCCTGGTATTTTTGCTGCATATGTACCAAGACTACACAACCCGTTTGCTAAGTTAGCAAAGAAAAAAATAAATGCTAAGTATTTGAGTTGAGTAATACTATGGAAAGTGATGCAAGATTAATTTTTTCTAGTTTTTAGTACTATAATGGATTAAGGTACACTTACTGCTACTACAGTTAAGTGCATGCTTTCATTAACCTTAAAGAGGTATCTTCATTGTCTTATAAGTAAAGCACACTACAATTAAGAAGATAATGATTATTTACTTTGCAAGTTATATGCTGAATGCCTGGACTCAGTACCTCTTACTGTACCTTTAAAGAAGTGCTTCTTTTTAACTGCCAAAAACAGCTGTTTACAAATGCTGTTACCAACCCACCCACCCCATGTAAGGGCCCAAAACACATTTCAGTGTGATATGGTATCTATGGGGAAAATTATAAATGTATATATAATATATTACAATGCATGTTATTTATGGTTGTTAACTGGAGCAATCAGGAGAAGCAAAAACTACTAATGTGCGATCCTTACATAATAAAGAAGTACTAAATGGATGCGTGAATGGATATTTGTTAAGTCTCCAACCATGCCTCCAGAAATGAAGACTCACAGATTCTGCATCAGAGTATAAAAGTAAATGAAAGCAACAATTGTTGGTCAGTAGGTCTGCACAAAGATTAGTTCTGCTGTCTCAGCTCCACTATCCTGTGTTTGATACCAGTACCTTAATCTTATCTTTGGATTTTATGTGTTCTACCAATGTGTGGGTAGGTATTCACTCCATATCCCAAAAAGGTGTGTAGGTCAAGTTCATTGATTCTGAGTTGACTCTTTAAGGTTGCATGTGTGTATGAGTTGTGCATTTGATGGGCTAGAATTTTGTATAGGGCTGCTTCTTCTACCTTGGGCCCTATGTTGCTAGAATAAGGCTGTAAACCCCCACAACTCTAAACTGAGTTAAGCAGGTTTGAGAATGCCCTGTTTTGAAGGTTCGAAGTTGCAATATAGATTTAACAGCTTTTCAAAAACCTCAGTATTAGATCAACATATTCTGTTTTAGGTCCTGTAATTAACAATTTTCTCACTAGAGGGTACTATAACAGTATAGTAAAGGTGCAACTTTGATGCTATTCTGTTTGCTATCAGCATAAGAAACAGGATCAGGACGGCAAGTTTAATGAAAATGCTATGCACGTTGTTTCTTCTTATGCTTAAAAGTATAGAATAGCTTTTTGTCAATAGCATTAACATTGAATTAGAGACTTTTTTAATTTTCTAGCTTGTTACTGTATTCTTTTGACTAAGCATTTGTTATACAGAAAAAAATACATTCCCGTGCCTGTTTAATTAAATTCAGGGTTGTCAGAACCCATTTTGGCAGCACTGGGTACATGTTTGGAAACAAGCTTGCACAATGTGACAGTACACCAGAGAGCACTTACACTCACATTAGGAACAATTTAAAGTCACAAGTTAACCTGGCCTGTGTTTGGAAGCAATACTGGAGTACCCTGATGAAAACCCTATGCAGAGAGACCTGGTATAAAATTCAAACTTGGGAAATTTTGTCTTTGATACAGTAGTACTATCCATTTTGACACTGTGCTGCACTGGTGAAACAAAATGGACTCTATTCTTCTTAATTGATATTTTGTCTGTGGAGTTTGCTCCTTTTAATTGTATCCAAATACTGACAATTTGGTGATAAAAGTGTAAAGTGTACTAATTAGCACATAAATGAATGTGAACCTGAAGTAGTTGCTCCCCTTTAGCATTAAATGTCATTTGCACCTCTGTCTGCACTGCTTATCAGCATATAAATGTATTTAAAGGAGCACTGTCTGATTGTTTAAAGCTATAATAAAAGTGAAATTGTCTTCTGAAGGTAATTATACTAGAGCTCTTTTCTGTTTGCAAAATAAGAGAAGGAAAAAAGGGCTAGATACTTAAAACAACTGGATGCATTAGACATAGGAGTGACTCATTGATTCGTGAAACGCAATAAAAACCTGTAGCAACAGTGGTGTTGCATACAATACGAGAGCGTACAGGTGCAGTTTATCTCAGAAAGGCGTTTATTTCCGAACCACCAATCCCGCCAGACACTCAACCTCTAACCCCAAACACTTTACGGCCAACAAGAACACACTGTCGTAAAATGTACATATTGCAGACATAACATTTCCCCCCTACCCCACCAAATACAGTAACTCCCAGAAAAACATAACTTAAGGCTCGAACTTTCAGAAGTAATTGAAATTGTACAGAAGTATTTTTTCTCTCTTTTTTTTTGTGTGCTTCTTCCAAAACCCAACGGTCATTCTAAAGTCTTCTTAACTGTGAAAATCAGTAAGGAAATCTTTGAATCTGGCTGGCCGAGTTCTGACGCGTTCAGGTCTGGAGATGGTTTCAGTAAGAGGTTGCAACACCTCAGGATCCTCAGTCTGCATAGGGACCAATGATCCTGCAGTTGAATCGAGCCACTCTGCTGTAAAACCTGAAGAGTCACAGCTCGACACTGGTGGTGCAGGTACCTTGCGGAGGCAGCTTGCATGCCATCGGGAACCATCAGCCAGACAAAATGTGGCAGGTCCTAGTTGGCTTATTACTTTTAAAGGAGAAGACCAAAACAATTTCAACTTGTGTTCTCGATGTGGCCTCCATACCCTGACCCAATCTGATACAATTATATCTGGCATTTTCACCCTGCGTGACCTGTCAAAATGTTGCTTCATTTTATTCTGGCTTTTGTACACCCTGTTGTGTGTATGCATTGCAGTGGGCAAAGCTGGTTGGGCACGCAGACGATCCAGTGGCAGCTGAAGTTCACAACCAATCATAAGAGCTGCAGGTGAACTGCCTGTAGTTGAGTGCTGTGTAGCTCTGTAGTGAAGAAGTGTCTGGAGAAGTGCCGAAAGAAATGTGCATCCATCTGCCAAATGTGCTCTAATGCCATTTTTTGAAGTTTTATTTAGACGCTGTACCCCCCCATTGGCCTGAGGGTGGTAGAATGCTGTGCAGTGGTGGCGAATTCCTTTACTCATGAAAAAGCTTGTAAATTCAACAGAAATGAATTGTGGACCATTATCTGTTGAAACAGCCACTGGCAACCCCCAGCGAGCAAAAATGGACTCCAAAAACTCGATCACAGCTCTGGTTGTAACTAATCCAACTAAGGCTACTTCTGGCCACTTAGAGTGTAGGTCATATGCCACAATAAGAAAACGCTGATGATGTGGAACGCCATGTAACTCGCCGCAGATGTCTAGCTGTATGTGTTCCCAAGGCTTAACAGGCCACTGAACTGGCTGCAATGGGGGTGTGGGTGGAGGACCCATTTTACTGTTAACAAGGCAAGCAGGGCATTCCTTGACCAGAGCTTCAATATCAGCATCAATCCCTGGCCACCAAACAAGGTTGCGACATTGTTGCTTAACACGGACAATACCCAAATGGCCCTCATGTGCCATAGCCAGGACTCGTGCCTGGAGAAACCTTGGAACTACTGTGCAGAGACCACGAGCAACATAGCTTTCATTCCAGCAAGTGAGTTCATCCTTGACACGATGGAATGGTGTCACCTCAGCCGGTACTTGAGTAGGGCACCCCTGCCTGATAAAAGTACGAAGCTGAGTGAGCACAGGGTCTTGCTCTGAGGCCTGCTGCAGCTCCTGGAGTGACACCGTGGCCTCTAGAGGTTTGTGAAGAAGCTGAACAAGTTCAGGCTCAGCAGAATCAGGACAGGGAATCATGACTGGAGGAGCTGAGAACCGAGACAGTAGGTCAGCCACCACATTGTGGCGCCCAGGAGTATACTGGAGTTTAAAATTGTACTGCTGGAGACGCTCTGACCAGCGGTGCAGTCTTAGTGGCCTGTGACCAGAACCAGATATAGAAAGCAGTGCAGTGAGAGCTTGGTGGTCAGTTCTGAGTGTAAATGCATGGCCATACAGATACATGTGCCACCGTTCGCAAGCCCAGATACATGCCAGTGCTTCTCGCTCACTAACTGAGTATTTCTGTTCACCTGGGCTAAGAGCTCTAGAAGCAAATGCCACAGGTTTCTCAGTCCCCTCCTGAATCTGAGACAGTACAGCCCCAAGAGCAGCTCCAGATGCATCACAAGTGACTAAGGTGGGACTATTGAGGTCAAAGTGTGCCAGCACAGGCGGTGAAACAAGCTGAGCCTTTAGTAACTGAAAAGCCTCTGTGCAGGCTGGAGTCCATGCCCAGGGAGCATCTTTCTTCAAAAGTTGACGTAAGGGTGCAGTAGTGGAGGAGTATTGCGGCAGAAAACGTAGATAGTATGCAGTGATACCCAAAAATGAAGCAACCTGTGCTACTGACGTGGGCTCTGGAATTCTCTGAATTGCCTCTGTGTTAGACTGGAGTGGGGTTAAACCATCTGCCGATAGTCGGAAACCCACAAATTCAATTGAAGGTGCAGAAAACACACATTTATCACCATTAAGAGTGAGATTATGCCTGGCCAGAGCTGAAAACACTCTTGTGAGACACTCATCATGGGTAGAGGTTGTGGGACCATGCACAACTATATCATCAAGATACATGACAACCCCTGGAATCCCTGCCAAGAGGGTTGACATTATCTTCTGAAAGCAGCTCGGGCCTGAACTGAGTCCAAATGGCATTTTAGTATATCGGAAAACCCCAATGTGAGTGACAAATGCAGTCAGGTCTTGACTGCTGGGGTGGAGTGGCACCTGCAGATATCCTTGACGGAGATCTAACTTTGTAAAGCAACGAGATCCATAAAATTGTGTAGTTAGCTCCTCTAAAGTTGGCAGAGGGTATTTGTCAGGAATGACTGCCTTGTTTACTGCTCTTAGATGGACACAGATTCGTAGTTCCCCTGACTTTTTTTTTGCAACAACCAAATTGGAAATCCATGGGGCAGCATTAATAGGTTCTATAATTCCAGCCTCTAGGAGGCATTGCAGTTCAGCAGATACCCCGTCACGAAAAGCCAGTGGGATGCGGCGTGGTGGCTGGATGACAGGAGGCACAGTGAGATCTAGCAAAGGCTGGTGATGAAAGGCAGAGAGACAGCCAAGTCCATCAAAAAGTGATGGCCACTTCTGTTGCCAAGGGGAGCAGACATTAAGAATTACAGATCCACTAGTGTCAACAAGGGTAAAACCAAGGCTGTTAAAAAGATCCAGGCCTAAAAGGTTGGCACTATGGCGGGAGACATGAAATGTGAATTGTGGAAGAAACTTACAACCATAGCGTACTGACAGCTCAACTGAACCCAATCAATCTTAGAGCTGGCATAGCCACAAAGAGTGGTGAGTGGAGCAGATAGCTGGAGATCTGGGAAAAATTTCTTCTTAGTCTTTAGATTTAACAGAGACACTGTTGCCCCAGTATCTAGCAAAAGCGGAAGGCATACGTTGTCTAGTTCTACACGTGCAGGTTTTAAAAGATGTATGCCTAGATGTCACATTATGAATTGTCACAGGCTTTGACGATGCCGGAGCGGAACGGCAAACTTTCGCGAAGTGATTGGCCTTATTGCAGCACTGGCATACTGTATCTGACCCCTGGCAGGGCAGCTCTGCGCTCTAGTGGAGTGTGATTTAGAGCCACAATTTCCGCAAAAACGCTGGGGTCTTGGAGGAAGCTGTCGCGTAAGCTGCACACTGGGATCCTCGTTGCAGTTGTCCGAGTCTTCTGTGCATTGCAGTGCTTGAGCCGCGTCTTCTGTCAGTGCTGAGGAAGCAGATGTGTCGAGTTTGGCGGCGAACTCCGCGGCAGACTCGATCTGAAATGCAATGTGGATTGCCCGTGATAGACTTAAATCATCTGACTCTAGCAAGAGCTTTTCGCGGACTTTTGGATTGTTCGTGTGCTCAGCCAATTGATCCCTAATAAATTCATCTTGCATGTCTCCGAACTTGCATAAACTGGCTAAACCCCTTAAGTTGGCCACGTATTGGTGAACCGATTCGCATGCCTGCTGTCGTCGTTTACGAAATAGGATTCGGCGAAGAATAACACTTTGCGAGCAGGAGAAGTGCGTCTCCAGGAGAGTCACAGCAGCTGAGTATGTGGCTGCGTTCCCCAAAGTCTTAAACACGCGCTGTCCCTCCGTTCCCAGACAGTGTAGAAGCAAAGCTCTTTTGCGCGCATCACTTACATTTTGCAAATCAAGAGCCAGGGGGTAAGTTTCAAAAGACTCCAGCCAGCGGGACCAAGGCACTCGAGGCTGTCCAGACAGGGAAAGAAAGGCAGATGGTGGTGGAAGTGAAAATTCAGCCATCCTTGTCGCCAAAATGTTGCATACAATACGAGAGCGTACAGGTGTAGTTTATCTCAGAAAGGCGTTTATTTCCGAACCACCAATCCTGCCAGACACTCAACCTCTAACCCCAAACACTTTACGGCCAACAAGAACACACTGTCGTAAAATGTACATATTGCAGACATAACAAGTGGTACCTCAGGACTAAATGTGAAAACCACTGAGCTTGACAGAGTATATTGTGTTTTGTTTCAAAAGCTGTTGCATCAATGCAGAACTACAAGTACAAATTAACTTTCCTTTTTAAGGATTTGGGCAAAATAGCTTTGATTATATTCACAACAATTAACTTCATTCCCTGAAGTCCAATAAGACTTTGCTCTTTTATTTAATTCAGAAAGGGTAACATTGTAGTACATTGGCTAGTGCAGCTACTTCATCGCTCTAGGGGCAGGGATTTGATTCCCTACATGGTCAATATCAATGTAGTACATACACAATTATGTGACTGCATTGGAAAGGCTACTGAACTTTGTTAGGTATGCATTTGTTTTAACAAGAGAATTAGACTTAAAAAAGGCCAGACTCCAAAAATAGATGGGTTTCTTTTAAACTTGTTTAATATTAAAAACAGAATTTGATAAGCACTGAGATAAGTGGGAAAGTCTGGTGACTCAAGACACTGGATTCTAGCTGTAATGTCACTTAAACCTGTCTGTACTTCAGTTGTAAAAAAAAAATTAATTATGACTACATTTTGTTTGTGAAGTGTAATGAGATAATACTCATCATAGAAAGGTTTATGTATTAAATGACAGGCAGTTTATTTAGCAACATTTTAGAATACACTGTCATTTATGCTGGTATCAGTTGCAACGTTATCACTGATAAAAACAAGTAGGATGGCAAAATAAATATAAAGTTTATAAACACTTATAATAGGAAGGGTTGTCTGTCATGCAAAAACTCACAAACCACTGGGCCTTGAACTCTGATCTTAGTTGAGAGCTTCTGCAATAAAATGTGCAACACCAGCCCAAGTACTAGAGGTATGGGCTATCTTGGCATTTGAAATTGGGCTTTGGGTCTGTTTCACCTGTGGCTGACCGGAAAAGAACAGGAAAACAACTGCAGTGACATCTGCTGACAATAAAGAACATTACACAGGTCTACTGATCGTTTTCATCACAGACGCAAATAATGCAATCTAGCATAGTCATATATAGTGTTAGGGCATGGAAATGATGGCATCCCTGGCACAGTGACCCAGGGTACTGTATTTTGTAAGAAGTGAATGAACCACCTTTCTTTGAAGACTGGATGTTTGAGTGTTTCCTAGTTCTTACTGAAAAAAGACGAAAATGAGTCATGTATACTTAATAGGCTATTACAACAACACACTAGAGGATTCATTTTGTATACCCGCTAATCCTAGCAGGAGAACAATAACTTGCCTTATTAATTTCTTGTCCAACTAGGCCTACTTCTCACTGTACAAGCGAGAAGTCAAAACAATACATTTAATTTTTAAAAAGTGTCAAAAACAGGAATTTGATTTTAATCTATTGGAGCAAAACCCTGCAACCACAGCTGGTACTTTAGAACAAACTCAGAATCACTCCTGAACTATAATATATTATTTCAGACACTGATTATTAAACTTCTAAACTACTTAAAATTTGTTTAAGAGAAAAATTGGCTGTTTGATTGGTAAGAATCATGTTGAACCCTACAAGGAGTCTGACATTTGCCTGTGACAAAATAGGCACTCTTATTGTCCACCCTAACAAATATCACGATAGAACTTCAATAGTTTTCCCCAATTCCTGTTTTTAATTGAAGGAATTTATAATGAGGTTATAAATATTATATTAGTTTTCCAACTGTTGTGGTGTAGTATCCACCAGTCATTTCAGGGGAAACTGTTGTGAATGCAAATTTAATTGCAAGCCTCTGTATCTACAAAGCACAGTCTCGTTTTGTTTGTTCCTTATGCAGTTTTTTTTTTCCAAGTACAGTCTTGAAATCTGGCAAACAGCTACTTTTCACCAAAAATCAGATTTTGGTATATAACTTTTATCCTTGCTCACCCTGGGGGTGGTAGGGTTGGCAGGTCCCAAGAAACACTATAATGTAATTTTCTAACCCACTTATTTACTGAACAGAGTCATTGGTCTGGGAGACTATCCCAGCTAACATACAGTGCAAAGCAGGAACAGACTCTGGATAGAGAGGCAGTCCTTTGCAGGATGAACACATGTACACATACACACACTCATCCCCAACCACACCAGAGGGCCAATTTAGTATCACCAATTCACGTAACCTGCATGTCTTTGGACTGTGGGAGGAAACCCAAACAAACACGGGGAGAACATGCAAACTCCATGGGACCCAAACTCTGGTCTCCTTACTTCAAGGCAGCAGGGCTACCACTGCACCACCGTGCTGTGAACACTGTAATGTGATCTATCAATATAGTAACAATGCTAAACAGGTTGTGATGGTGGTGGAATGATTAGCATACGTGCCATTCAACCAAGAATTCTCAGTTAATTTTCCACCTGTTACATCTAATATTTTCTTTAACAACATTATGTCAGTATATTCAAGGGTAACTTGGTTGGTATTATATAATTTGATTTTTTTTTTCTTTTCCACATTTCCACTTTATGACTAGTAATCAGATAGTTACATACCTTATAACATATGCATAACATGCATAACCTTATGTATTGTTCCAAAAATACAGTCAGGAATTTCACAATTTAAAACAGTTTGTTCGTTTAAGTCCATATGATAGCACTATTTTAATCAAATAGAAAATTGTTTTAGCAAAACCTACGTGTTTCCTCTTGCCGCATTTAATAAAATAACTGCCCCTAACCGCCCCCAGTACTTAACAGCAGATACCATAATGCATGTGTTTCATACAAGGCAAAGATAAAATGATTAATGGTCAAAATTGTATCATAATAAATTTTGGTGTCAGCCAAAGAAGTAAATGTAACTGTAAATGCACTATAAAAAGTGGGACTATTGAGACTGGGTAAAAAAGTCCCTTTGAAACAATGTATGCTATGATGCGTCCGTGTGTGTCAAGTTTGCAGATTTCTGCTCTGGTAGGGCTTTACTTTTATCTTTGATGCCTTGCATGTACACTAAAGTGATTAGTGAAATTCAAGGAAACACATACAAGGGAAAAGATGTAGATTTGATAACATTTAAAACAGATTGAGGACGTTGATGAATTACATGTCTGTCTGTTCGCAATATTCACACACCTATGAAAAAGATTTAACTATAATAATATTTTATATAACTGACCATCACATTTATCCCTAGATATATAAAATGTTGAATATTATGATTATAAATTATTTGCTTACCTTGCAGAAGTGTTCAAGTCGCCTCAAGATCGCTGTAACTATTATTATTCTTACTTCTTATTTGGCTAACGTCTTTATTCAAGGTGAATTGTATTACATTGCTCTCTCTTTTTATTTTCTTCCAGTTGGAGCACAGGCAGGTGAAGTGACTCGCTCATGGCCACACAGTGTCAACAGCGGTACATCGAACCCACAACCAAATAAAACAATGAAAATATGCCTATTAGTGAATTTGCACTTTGATTTTCCAGTGCACGTGTGGCATGAATGTGATTTCACATTAAAACAGTAATGTTAACATTTTAAGCGAATTTTTACATCGAGGTAAGACCTTTTAAGGCTGTAATCATTAAATTTTTTTACACAGTTTTCTAAACACATTCTAACTAATAAATCACTGTCTTTTAATGGACACAGTATGCCAAGATAATTTGCGTAAAATGAAAATCTTTATACTAGACAAAAAATAACAGGTTGCCTTTATGTGTTACAAGGTAAGGGGAAACAGGGACTGGGCAGGCTCTGCACGTTAAATATTGAACAGCTTAGTCAGGACCCTCCTTTTTAAAAGTTACGCCTGTTGAGTGCCTTCGTTTTGCAGGCTTACATTCTTTTCCATTGTTTACGTGACATTTCATCAAGAAGTTTTTTTTTTTTTTAATCTATCGTAATTGTAACACCTAAGCAAGAGGCGGCTTAAGAGCAGCTGGGGTAAGTGTGACTACTTGACCCGAAGTTACGAGATTTAATGTAATGTCAGCTGTATTATACATTTTGCTCAGTATCGAACTTTTTAAAAATAATTTAATTCCTTACTAGTCTGGGAATTATGCAAGTGTATTATAAAGATCGTAAACTAATGTGTGTGTATGCAGTTATTTGAACGTTCACACAATTAGTGTTTGTCTTCAAGTCACCGCGACTTTATATTTGAAAAAACAGTGCAATACGTTCTATTTTCTTTCTTTCTTTAAGATGTACAAATACTAATATTAGTAGAGTTGTATGTTTGCGGCTTTTGCACTTTTTGTACCAGCGGCCACCACTGTTGTTATTCTTTTTTTAATAACAATGAATTGAGCGTACCGGAGTGTTAATAATAAGTGTATTTAAATTAATTGCCTTGGATATACAACTTTAACATATTTTAAGTAGCAATTTAAAGTTATCCTTAGTATTCATGGCAAAATATAGCAATGTTCTCTGTTCTTGCTTGCCTTATATATGAAAAAGAGTAAACTTTACTATTTAGATTTTTTTTGTTTGCTTTTTACATCGGAGTTTAGAGTGCTGCGTGTCACTGGACGTGTGCGTGTCCTCTCGTTCCCCGCTTGGCCAATCACGTCCGTCGCTTCTGCAAACTCTTTACGTAGCTGACACCGCTACCAATCGCGTGTCTACCACAGAGGAGCCAGCCAATGACGCGACTCCTAAACGACCGCCCTTCTTATATTGCCCTTTGCCACAATTTTGAAGGAGCCAAGCGTGTTGCGTAAAATGCCCTGGGAAAAACGTTTCTTAGGAAATGGGTGAAGGTAAACGCTGCCTTGGGTGTGAAGTCTATTTTTTTCTGCGACTTTTACAAGGGTACACTTGCGCATATGTGCATAATGATGCTCAAAAGTGTAACCTTTTAGAATGAGTGAAAATAACCTCGACTATATTGGTTGGTAAGGTTCATGCGAAACTTCAAGAAAATTATAGGAGGATTTTTATCCGATTGGAACGTTGTCTCTCATAGTTCAGCCTTTTTGTTATCTTCTTGGGCCCCAGTGGTCACCTGCCCCGTGCTGAATTACCTTAGAAGTTGGATTACGGATTCCTATTGCTAAATTGCTGATATAACCTCCATTGTTTTAACCCACTTAATCCTGTTTCAGATTTTGAGCATGTCTAGCCGGTTATTGATTATTAATTAAGCATAAATCAGTCAGCATGTAGATGTAGTGTTTCTGTGGCCAAAGGACCTAGTCCAGGGGTGGCAAACTCCAGGCCTTGAGTGCCATGGTGGCTACAGGTTTTCACTCTAACCCTTTTCCTAATCAGTGACCAGTTTTCACTGCTAATTAACTTTTTCCCCCATCACTTTAATATCCCTATTAGAAGAGTTCAGCCCTCTGAATTGATTCCTTTCTTCATTAAATGACAGCCAAGCAGAAATGAGATGTTAAACAAGCAAACAGATGACCTGCTAAACTGGATCTTCAAACTCCAACCAATTTCACTCCAATCACTTTCTTAATGAGAAGCCAATTCTTGCTGTTAATTAAATCTGTTATCTAATTCCATGGCTTGTTGCTGCTCTCATTCTGCCACAGCACACATTTCGAAAACTGTTGTTTTTATGTTCTTTCTAAGAGCACCATCAAAATGTTTTGGTGACCTGAGAGATCAGCCGTACCAAGACCATCACCTCTCTTTAATTTCAGATATTGTGTAATGGGCACAGGGGAGCTGGTCATGTGGTGGCTTGTTTTGTGTTTCATTATTGTCTGGCTGCTAAATAAGGAAAAGAAACAACTATGGGGCCTGAGTCAAGTTAATTAAAAGAAGTAATCAGCAGCAAAACCTGGTCACTAATTAAGAAGATGGTAAGAATGAAAATCTGCAGCCACTGCAGAACTCGAGGCCTGGAGTTCACCACCTCTGCCCTAGTCCATGTAAAAGCAAGTGACTTGTGTCTGAGTATTGTCATGTATTCTCTGAAATGCCTAAGTAGAATATTAGATTATTGGGAACTCTAAAACTGTAAGAGGGAGTGTGTGTAAGGATGGATGAACATCATGTGTAAAGTCTATTCCAACACAGTTTCATATTCATTTAAAACTGAATTTTCCTATATTCCGATTAGGGAAAAAACAAACATGATGATTGAATGTAGTTTAACCACTAACATTTTTTGTGTTTTAGTTTTGTCATACATTCTAATGTAAATTTCAGATAATTTTACTTTTGAGTGCATAAAATAATAGTGTATACACGATTTAAAAATCATTTAAAATTTATAGTTCATTTGGGCCTTTGCAATAGGCATATCTGAGCAATTGAAACAAGTCAGTCTTCACTATAGTATATAGTGCTTTTCACAAAGTACACCATCATATAGTACTATTTAAATAATATTGGGTAAACGATCAACTTTAAAAGTAATCACCTTGCATTGTGTAATTTTTCAACATTTAGTGAGTCCAAATTTTGCACAGTAATTTTAGCACTCAGCTGTGTATGATTTCTTTGAAGGGCTTGTTAGATTACATCTATTCTTGTTTAATTAGGTACAGTCTGTTGTGGTCAGTGAATGAATCTCATGGCTGATATGGGAACACCTTAAAATCTCCCTGAAAGGGATGAAATTAGATCTACCATGCTTGGTTTTCATTAGTTGACCAAAGCAAGGGGCTAGCACAATAAATAGGTGGATTGGTCTTGAAGAGGCTGTCTATTTTGATAACCTTCATTATATACAAGAAGGTGAGGTCAGCATGCATATGGGAAAAAATGTCAAAATTAATTCCACACTGAAAAATAAACTAGATGTTTTTGGCTACTGAGCTTTTCCAAGATCTACTGAGCCTTGGTTGGGTTTAACAGCTGAAGCACTGTATTTTTAATTTTCTGGTCTTAATAAGTTGAATTTAATTTTATGTAATGAGGCAAGTGAAAAAAAATGAAAGAGCAGTTTATCTATCCATTTTCTTATACAGAGTTTGTTTAATTCTGCAGCAATGGACATTTTACAGTTATAATATCACAACTTTCTGAGTTTTTAAAAACAGATAGTTTATAAAAATGCATGTTCAACTGTTGTTACTAATGGTGTGTGTTTTGAAAACTGCATGCCATACAGGATGAATTCCTGTAAAATGTGTATTGCTGCGGAGTGAATGTTCAAAGTTTATGAACCAAAGCTGCTTTTATATTAAAAGTCCAGACGTGGTGGTGAAACACTGTTTTTCAGCTTTGGTTATAATTCCAACTAGTGTGAAAACAACTACCTAAATTAGTAGATCATGCTACTAATCTGGTTCAATACATGCTAGTGATACAAGAAGCACAAGTTGGTGTGCATGTATAGAAACTAATTAGCAAGTTTGTTGCAGTGAAAAACTGCTGCCACTGTTTACCTTCACGACCATGACTGAAGTGGCAATCAAATATTAAGATATTTATTTAAATTTGGTTGAAATTTTCTTTCTATGTTTAATATGTTTGTTTTTCTAACCTATCATATACAAATCTCCAGCAGAATTGTTTTAAATTAAAATTTAATTTTACAAAAATGAAGAAAAAAAAACGAGAAAATGTTTTTTATTGGATTTGTTTTCATAACACTCAAGTTAATTGTTATAAGTTTCTTATTTTTAATCTTTCAAAATAAATCCCTTTCAAATTAGTAACTTGTATAGCATGCAGTTACACTGTTTGAGCTCCTTAAATATGTTACACATTTGCATTTATTGTATGTATATTCCTTGTTAAACTGTTAACTTACAAATACAAACTTAAGACAACTGTTAACAAGAAAATTGATCAAGGATAATGTTTCTGTAGAATGAGAATCAACTTGAATTTGTAAAATATAAGTGATGCTTGCTGAATGTATTTTGGAAACTGCAGAAGTTTGAAAAGGAATAAACTGCCTTATTAAATAAAGGCGTAAGCTGATTAAATGTTCATTTGCTATGTCCTGGCTGTATGAATATTGCTGTCAGAACAAGTGCCAATTTCCCAAGACTTTTCTAAGGACAAGTAGGTTTTGAAAGTGGAGAAAAAAAGTGTTTTGGTGCCTAAGTTTTTCTCCAGGCTCAGTCACTGTCTCTGTGGAGTCGGCATGCTTTCTCTGTGTTTTCAAAGATGTGTGCATGTTTTAGGTTAATTGAAAGCTCAACATTGGACTGTTACGAGTTACTGTGCCCTATTTGGACTGGCATCTCTTTATTATTGATTACTATCCTGTGCCTAATGCTAGGTAATTCTCCCGGTCTTTGTGACAATGTATTGTATAAAACTGTTTTAAAGGATGGACGAATGGATATTGCAGAAAGCCTCTTATTTGTGGTGATATTTATTATTTTTAATTATTTTATCCAGATTTTATTTCTTGTCATTTTAGGTAAATTTTACATTTACTCTTGCTGGAATCATTTAAATGGTGTCTCAGGAATTAAAAATAGAAGCATGCAAAACAGCAGTGTTTATGCCAGTAAAAACATGTGCACTATATATTTTATTTATTTATTTTATTCTATTCTGAAGGTGGCAGCAGGCACATTGTCTCAGCACATTGTGTTTTTGCTTAAGTGTCATGTGATGGTACAAAATGTCAAAGGTGCTACATATAATAAATCCTGACATATTTAATGCCTTTAAGTATGAGTTTGCTTAGCTAATTCCTTATTAAATGAACATAATTACAGTAAGCAATGTGGTAGAAAACTTTAGACTATACGGTAGGGACCGTCCTCCATTATCAAACTCACTTAACTCTGTTTTGGGTCAAATGCCAGCAATTACCATTTGCGTAAGGTATACACCTTAAGATAACAAGTGGAACATTTTTTTAGTAAGTGTTACAGGGTCAGTTGTTGTAATGTTGAGATAATGTTGAGCCCTTTTTATTGTTATAGTGGGAAAGTTAATTTCTCTAAGAAGAATCAGATATTAGAAATCTTTGATGTGACAGAGTTATCTAAAAAACAAAAAAATAATGCATTAGATAATGCAAATCAAGAGAAACAAAAAGTAATATGCAATAGTGATATCTAATCCTATGTCAGCAGATACAGCATAGAATATCAGATGAATAAACTACTATGTGAAATAAGCAGCAGAGACCCAGATGATTATTATTATTATTTTCTGGTGAATGGAGCATGCAAACCAGAAACTGTTATATAAGCTAAACAATAATAAAAGTAGAAGAAATTACTAGTCCAATTAAGGTTGATTAAACATTTTTGGCTATGTGTATTTCCGCTATGAATATTTCAAATAGGTCATTTTTTTAATTATATTACTCTATTACATAAGTGTCAGCTGATTCAAAGAATCCCGAAAATATTTAGAGCAGAACTTATTTTTTTTCTTCCTGTGCACTTAGTGTATGTTGTACCATAAATTGTTTGTGACAAGTTGTAAAAGCGTCTTGTGGCCATGGAAGTTGGACACAGAAGATGATGTGTGTCGACAGCTGCTTTGCAATACAGTGATACAATCCCATCATTCTGGTTGGGTTAGCCTGTGTGGTATAAAAGGCTGCCTTGCGAATGAGATTCTCTCAGTCACTGGTCTCCTCAGCCAGGAGTGACTCTGCACTCACCAAGAGCTCGTCAGTTAAACAAAATAGTATCTCCAGAGTTGGGAAAAGGAAAGGTGAGGTTTTATTTGTTTTTCTTACATATTCTGGATTTCTTTGCAGGCTGGTTTTAAGTGTTTTTCTACCAGACAGATGCTGACCTCACAGATATTCATAATATTTATTGGGACATTTTAGAAATGGAAATATAGTATGTGCTTAACTGCATAAGATGCAGAGGATTAAGCAGTCCTAGCAACATATTTTTTCATAAACATCTTTCTTTTAAAAAAATAAGCAGGTCTTACATAACTTCACTTTTAAGGCAGTACTACACTGATTCATCATCAC
Organism: Polypterus bichir lapradei; assembly: GCA_026402145.1. Lineage (NCBI taxonomy): Eukaryota > Metazoa > Chordata > Cladistia > Polypteriformes > Polypteridae > Polypterus > Polypterus bichir. The sequence continues at coordinate 22,210,384 of JANRMT010062849.1, forward strand.
ATATTCTGGATGAAAATTCATAGTAGTTTTGAAAATAGCTACATTTGTTTATACTCTCTAAGAGTAATGTCAGTTTTATTCCATAATTTTGTATATAAGCATTTTGTCAGATTCCAAATCAGACCAAGATAGTTTTCTAATTTCATAGTATGGTACATTACATATAGGAAATGTGTATATACAGTTGAAGTAAATAAGGAAAGGTAACCAGTACATATAAAATACACAATAAAATATATTTATATGGAGTGCAGAAACACTGCATGTATTTCAGTTAGTAGTATTAGCAGTACACTAATAACATTTGAAATTCTATGTGGTTGATATGTATATCAAAATATTTATATGTAAACATGTAGCGTAAAAAACCAAAAATGCAAGTTGTACATCAAATGCATCTACCGGTTACATATTAATTTGTTTTTTTATATGTAAACTTAGACAGTTTTGATCCATTTTCATATTATATTGCCATAAAAGGTATAAAAAACATTTTTATAAGGTGCTTTTTTAGATTCCTACATCACAAGAAATAAGTATATTTGTGTATTTATATAATATGTATATTTTAGCAATTAGAGAATGTGCTAATTGTTATAAACTTTATAAGATGGATTTAATATATATAGTTCGGTATTGGAGGAATTTGTAATATAGGTATTCATGAAAATCTGCTCAGTATTGAAATGGATATTTTCTTAAATTAGACAACATGTTCATTATGTATAGAAACCTCTATATGTAAAAAGGCTTAATAAAAATACATTTACTAATTCACAAAGAGTATGCACATTTTTCTAATTTTGCAAAATTGCATGTAATTTTGCAATGAAAATTTTAGACTTTTCAACAAAAAAATAGTACATTTCATAAGTACCATTGTAAGCTTAACTTGTGTATCAGTCAGGGTTTGCAATAGATAGAGCATGCAAAGCAGCATTTATTTACTGTGTTGGGAAGATATCTTAAAATAGAAGACCCCTTTAATATAGTTATTTAGAATCTAAACTGTGAGATTAATACTGTACTAAATAAATCACTTGAACTGAGTTGTACAAATCAGCAGCATGTAGCATATGCATCCAAATCGCTTAACGGATAAAGCAGACTGGAAGTCCCAGGTCCAGTTTTAATGTTTAATGTCTAACAGACTCTTTCTTTGGTGGAAATTGTTACTAGGTTGATGAAGTTAAAAGTGACAAGCTGATGATCACAACTGATGGTAACTCTGAGTGATGTTCTCTAACTGCTAGAAAAACCAGACTGAACAGACATGATCATTCGATTAGGTAGACTGACTCCTGGATACTTTCGGCTTCTGCAGGTTGGATTTAATTTTCCAATTTTTACCAAAAGATTTGAAATTTGAATTCATTTTTATAGAGTTATTTAGGTTAGCATTTTTTTTGTTTGTCTTAATTTATTATATTTGGTAAAGTTTTTTGATTTTAAAATTTATTACTATACTTCTAACATCTTATTTTGTGAAATGTAATGCATTTTAGGGCTAACAGCAAGGATAATTGTATACAATAACAAAACTAAAGATTTATAATATATGCTTGTTCCTCATTTAAATTATTGTATTTTTTTATAATATTTTATATTTATTCCAATGTCTAAATGTCATCTAAGCACATTATTAGATTGGTAATGGCTTTCTGTATTTCGGTTATACCATGTAGAAACAAACATTTCTTTCACAAACAAGCATGAACTGATACAGATAAAAATAAAAACCATAAATGGGGAATTCTGAATTGTAGCTACCCTATATACATATTTATTTTTGCAATTTGTGGTTGTGAATACATGCTAATAAGGATAAAATTATTATAATGATTGAATAATTTCAATTACTTACTAGGCATTGTTAGTAATGTCTGTGAGGGCATTTTGAGTTTTGGATATCTTTTAATGTTAAAATGTGCAGCTCACTTGCTCTTTCAACTGGACTTTCTCTTAAAGAGTAGAAAGTGTTTTTTAATTTTTTTGTATCCACTTTATTTTGTTTATTCTAATTTTCTGTTTCAAATGCATTAAAATAGAATTATACATTTCATGCAATATGTCTTCTTAATGGATTTACCCTCTTGATTCACAAAGCCACAGGGAAATGCATATGTATCATTTAATTACAGATGAACCATGGTGAAGCGGCTTATGTAAGAACCTCACTGTGAATTAGAGCACTCATTCAACACACTCTAGAGCCCAGAGGTTGTAATGGCGGTCAACCAAAAATAAAGAAAGGAAATTAATTAATAAAAATCAATTATAAATATACTCCACTGTTTATAAATATAAACATTTTAGAATACTGCCCAGTTATTGAAATTCTATTTAAATCTACGTCTATTCATTATTAGTGTGGACTTTGCATTTTTTCACCGTGTGACCTTTGTGTGTATGTGTGTGATTTGTTTTTTTGTTTATTGTTTTTTTTTCCTAGGTCGTCCAATTTCCTCCTATATCTGAAAGATATGTATGTTAATAGTTGACTCTAAATTGTCCTGGTGTAAGTGTTCCCTGAAACACATTTAACTTCCAAACAGTGCCCTTATGTTGAAGTAGGGTTTAATTTTCTTTTAAAGTTTTGTGAATAAGACATTATTTTATTAACAAGGAATAATACACTTCTTGTTATAGTAATGTTCTGATCAGTGAGCCTCTTTATAAAATTGCTTTAACCAAACAGTTTGCCCTTGTAGCTTGTGAAATTATTTGCTGCACTAGCATTGCCTTTTTAGAGACAGGAGCTAAACAAGCTGTTGGTTGTTAAAACCTAATGGAAAATAAAGATGTCAATAAACCATGTAATGCTTTTTAATAAGCTATGGGCTGATCTCTTAACAGTTTGTTGTAACACAATTTTCAAGATATTTTGTAAGCCTAAATTTTTTTTATGACAGTACATTCTGACTGCATTCATATGGACAATAATGATTAATGCGAACTTATGATATATATATATATTTCTTGGGAGCTTTAGGTATATATTTTACTTATTTTTCAGTTATTAAATGTAATAATTAACACTTAGTACTGTAGTTATTTCTAATAATTTACACCAGTTTGTCAAGAAAGAAACATAAATTATTCATAGGAAATACCTCTCATTCTGCAAACCATATATAAGTTTTGTATCTTTCTTTATTTTAAATTTCCTTATTAATATTTCATTCTATTGTGAACCTGCTCACCATCTGAGAATAATTATAAATGACAGTAAATCACTGAATTAGAAGAGTAAAAGCCAAAAACCTTTTAATGTTTTTGTATTTTCTTTGTGGTACATATGCTTTGAAGAGGGGGAATCAGGGTGCCTGAGTAAATAAGAATTTATGAAATTTCCTGAATAGTTCCTGCTGTTGTTATAGCACCTCAGAAGCAATCTTTGAAATGTTTATTTAAAGTGTTTTTTTGTTTTATTTGTAGTTCTATAGCCAGTTTTTGGGGGCATTATTTAAGTGTACATATACTGTATCTAAGTAAGCAGAGGTAGGAAAGATGTAAGAAAATGACTTCAGAGATCCAAATTACTGAAAATGAATAAGTGCATAGATTATAAGATTTGCTGAATGTTTTATGCTTTATATTAAGATGAAAATCTATTTTTAATCATCTAGTCAATAACACTGTATAATTTAATACTTTTTGATTATATGATAAGATGGTTGTGAATGGTACTGGGTACAAGCCTAAATGTGCCTTTGTAAGGGTTCCAATATTGACATCACCTGGTCATTGTCTGCACGGAGTTGGCAGATTCTATTCCTGACGTGTTTATTTTTTTTGTTTTTTTTCCCCTAGCTACCCTGTCTTCTTCCTACATCTCAAAAATGTGCATGTTAGGCTTATTTGCAGCTCTAGTTTGGCCTGGCAAAAAAAAAAAAACAACTGTACTATATGTGAATTTTTAGATATTACAAAACATTCAACTGTTAATAATACAAACTGTCTTTTCTTTTCTTAAGAGAACTAGTCTTGTAATCTGCATTTCATTTTTCAACTAATAAAATATTAAAGTCCTACAAATGTGTGCTACATTTATATAGAAAGTAAGTGTTACTTTTGCATTATATTTTCAACAAAGTTCATTATGCAACAGCCAATGAAATAATGATGATTAATTATAAATTTACTATTTTACATTCATGAAATACTTACTGTTTTTTTTTTTGTTTTGTGCATTTTGGATAATGTGATTTTGTTTAACCTGAAATTCTATAAATGTTGTTTTTAGAAAGAAATCACATTCACGTTTCCATTTGCTTATTTTCAGAGACAAATTGCAGGAGAGGTTGAAACACAGCAAAAAGACAGAATGGTTAATCACATTGCTATGTTGTTAGCAATTGTTGGACTTGGTCTGTCATACTACAGTTCCCGAAGAATGGCCAGACAAGCTAACGGAAACCAGATTTCTTAAATCGCCTAAGTTGAATACTGATGGGAGAATGGTATAGAAGTGTTGTAAGACTGTAAAAATAGGAAACAGTAACTAGTCAGATTCTTGCAAACACCATTATAGATAAGGCTGATCACTGAAAGCAAGAGGATTCAAGAATGAGCAAGGACCAATTATAATAACTTTTGATCGCTACTTTTACCATTTGTAGCCAAAAAATCTTCATTATAAACTTCATTTACTAAAAAAGAGTACATAAAGTGGCAATTCTGTCAGTGAAACATGAAGTAATGAATTATGATGGGAAGAGGTACCAAATTTTCACAAAATCCCATAGTGAAACTATTCTTAGAGATGGCGTCTTGTTTATAGTTACTCATTAACTAAAAGAGATACTAGCCTGTCCTGCCTTTGACCACACCAGGGCATGAACCCAGCAGGGCAGCAGTAACAATAACTATTTTCCTGCCATACTACACTCAGGCTATTTGTCCTTAATCCAGGAAAATGTTTGTTAACAATTTCAAAATGAAACACATTGCACATAGGTGGATATTTAAATTAAAATACACATGAACATATAGTAGATATATTTTGGATTTTTTTTTCTATTAGTTACTTAATTGTTATTATAGTTAAGAATTCTTACAAAATACCAATATGAAATTACATAAGTGGTTAGAGATGTATGTTTCTTAATTCAACTTTTATCATGTTTTAGCAGACAATGTTGTATTCTCATTTGTCTCTCCCACAGCCCTTTCAAAAGACCACCCTTCTCAAGTAAAGGAAGTTTTTTTAATATTTTGTTCTTCCTTTGTCATGTATTTATATAGAACTTTCCGTGAAAATCCATATTTCAGGGCATCTGTACAATATATTATGATGAACATTGTTCCATTTGAAACATCGGTAGCTTAACTGACATGCTTAGATTCACACAATACACCAGCAGTGGCTTTAAAAACCTGCAACCATATGAATTATGTTTTACATCTAGAACCTATAAGTCTCACTGTCAGTGCTTATGTATTCCATATATTTTACTGGGAGCGACTCATTGTTAAGTTTAAGGAATTCATTATGACAAACTGCATGAATTTATTGAAACTTGGCTTCAGACCTAGGTGGTTTCTGAAACACTGGATCTCACAACATTTGGGATTCTCTAATACATAAATAAGTCCTTTTGAATAGCAGTTGTAACTGTTGTATTTTTCTAATGAGGAGTAATTAAGCAACTGGATTTATTTAAACATTGTAATATATATAATCTTACAACTTAATGTAATTTAAACATTTATTTAATTTTATGCTTAGGGTATATGTCCTTGCAAAGTATGTTTTGTTTTAAGCTTTGGTAAGGAATGAGCAGATGACCAAGTTAAGGGTTTAGCTGAATAGATGAGAAATTTAAACAAATGAAAGGAATAATATAGAAAAGCTACATTGCAGTAGAATAAAAAATATTTTAAAGGTCTGAATCAGATGTTTCTTCAATTTAATCATCATTCTTAATGTTCATTTCCTTGTCTGATATGTAACACAGTTTTTATTTTTGGCACAAATGTTATTTATAAGTAGGGGATGACTTCTGTTAACAAAAGAAATGGTGCAATAATAAAAGTCTATCTAAACAAAGGACTTGACAAAGCAGAACATGGTGACTGTGCTGGTTTTTGTTGTCTGTGTTTTTCTATGACTGTCAGGAAGCACTGTCTGAGATTTGAATCTTGTTTTTCCATCTCGGGGAGCACATGCCTTTGTAGCAGATGTGATGTGCTGTGACAGGCTGAATCCACGTTTTTCGGCACATGCAGCCACCGTCATACTGTCTGTGCTTTGAGACAGTCCATTCTGCTGATCGGTGCTGGAGGGGGGAGGGGGTTGACTTTAAAAACCTTTCAGGCACCAGTGTGACATGGAAATATTCATCAAAACCAAAAGCCAAAAACCTGAACTTTATAGCATCCAAGTTATATAACACTATATGAAGGATAAAAAAGACCCTGAAACACAAAAGGGCCACAATTGATCTGCATGTTTCTGACATTCAAAGAACAGAGTTTAGTAAGACTGTCTCAGCCAATAGGATGGTAAATGACAAATGTTAAGGTCTACACTGGCCTGTGCATTTCTTCATGCATCATAGACAGAAGGCAGCATTTGCACAAGGTTGAAATCAACCCTAGATGTATCACCAATCCAACACAGGGTATGAATAAATCACTTTAAATAAAAATAGTAACATTTGTACACATTAACAATAGCCATGCCTTTTGTATTTACTGTCCATTATGTAAATTATAAATTAGATTTTCATACATTGCATGACCCCCTTAGAATTTGTGACTTGTAGTGAATCAACCACCATGAGGCTTTATTTGAGCCCTAGATGCTAACTGCAAATAACCTGTATTGTGTGAGCGTGCCCTGAAACTGACGGCGTAGAAGAAGACATGCTGCATAAACCTGCATCACATTATTTTAAGTAACATGCAGACATGAAAGTGGGTTTTCTTGCATTCGAGATCATTAGGGTAAGATGGTGCTGCAAAGTGCTATGTCCAAATCACAGAGTAAGAGACAGCTCTTTATTCATCAGACTCATTATAGATTCAGAAGTAATATAAATTGCATAATTTAGTATAAAATAAATGCATTTATATTAAAACAAAAAGTATATAATAAGCACTCTGTGGCCACTGTATTAGGTACACCAATCAACTGCAAGGCATGACCTACTTTTGTCTCCATTTGCCATAAACTGAATTCGCCAAGTCATGAATTCAATGTGGTGCTGGAAACATTCTATAGGGATTCTGATGGCACAGGGTAATGGACACATCTGAGGCTCACCTGCAGAGGAAGGGTGCAGATTACATTTTCATTATTATATGTTTTCAGACTTTATTTATGACTAAAAGACACCTAATACAGAAGAAACATAGCAATGCCTGATATGAATATGTTCTTTAGAAAACATTTTAATAATAAATCCAAACAAAATAGAGAAAAAAATAATTTAAAAAGCAATATCCAGAAGGGCATGTTCATGATGGGTTTATTTAGGTCACTGTTCAATTTAATATTTAGCAAGCAGCAATGTCCTAAAAATCTAAAACAGATGGATTCCTGTCCTTTTGAAGCTTACAGTAAAAACCTTAAAACTGATGACTGACAACTCCATTTTTGTTAATTTCCGGCTTTGGCTGTTCAACCTTGTGCCACATGTTTAATGCCCAAAGGGACTGAGTGACTCCTGTTAGAGACAAGATGACTAAATATTTTAAAAGAACACCACAAACATTTCTCTCCTAGCAGCTGAAAAGGAAAGACGGACAAGGCCGTTTTGAGCTTATCTCCTTTTGTGTGTTTGTCTCTCTCCCACTAATCTCTGCCTTCTACAGTTTTCCTCTTGCTCGCTGATTCATTTGGAGTCGTTAAAGCAGCTTATCGTCTTCCTATTTATGGTTTTATACTAGGCTTTAGTTTTCAAGTTAATTTTTTTGTCCACATTGGCCCATATTCACAAAGCATTCAAATGCCACAGCTGAAAATATGTTAATATGAAAATTGAATAAATAATATTCATTTTATATACAGTGCTACCTTTACATTGTACTTTAGAGAGCAAAATAAAAAAAAGTTCAATTGGAAGCAACAGGGTATAAAGTAGGATCATCCATCCTCTGTTTAACCTGCCTGACCCAGCTCTGGAATGCTGGGAGTACAGCACCATGCATATGACAGGAACCCAGCCTGGATGTCGGCTCAATGCAGGGCATACTGACTCCAGTGGCCTTACTAAAGTACCATCCTACACTCTTAAAAATGACAGTTCTTTCGTGGCACTTGACTGGGTTGTTTGGTTCTTTGCTGGATGTTTGATCAGCAAATAACCATTTCATTTTTGGTTGGGTTCTTTGCATATGAAATTGGTTCTTTGGGCTTTGAAATGGTTCTTCATATGTGGATAAAGCCTAAGCCTTTAAAATTTAAATTTATAGCAGGCTACCTAGCAAGATTTGGACATATAAAGAAAGCCTGTGTTGTGGTATCCTTTTAAAATCATGAGCCCTTTGGTATTTCACAACTTCATTACCATCTCTTTATGGTTATGTATGAAGCCTGTTATGTATCTACATAAATGTAGGTTCTTTCTGGAAGCTTCATTTAAAAACCAAAAATAATTCCCTTATGGCATCTCTCAGAAGAACTACTCTATCGCCTTTATTTTTAAGAGTGTAGTGTGGCCATTTGGATATGTAGAGAGGGCCACTTAAGTCCAAAGCTTTTACTTGTATAGATTTTTCACTCACACACTTCCTACCTATCTGTTTTATTGCCAAGCTTGTCCCTGCTCTGACACAATGTAGCACTAAAGTTTTAGTCAATGCCTTAGTTACTTTGCACATCAAGTACTATAATGGCATTCATTCTGGCATCTCAAACAAACCTCTTCACAGATTACAGCTTATTCAAAACGCTGCCACCAGGATCACCACATACGCCAGGCTAGCAGAATATATTATAGTTCACCTTGTTCGACTGTATTGGCCCAGTATGGCATTTTGGATCAACTTCAAAATTCTTCTCTACACATTTAAAGCTTTACATAACCTGGCCCCCAGCTACATCACCAGTCTCCTCCAACCTTATACTCCTGTTTGTTTCTTCCAGTCCTCATCTGCAGGTATACTAACTGTCCAAACTATTAACCTCAGTGCTGTGGATGCTAGGGCCTTTCCTGTTGTTGCACCCAAACTCTGGAACACTTGACTCCTCCATATCTGAAACCTGGACTCTATTACAAACTTTAAATCTGCGTGAAAAACTCACTTATTCTGACAGGCATTTATGCTGTGAGTCCATTGTTTTATATGATATTTATTGTTTAGTTCAGTTTAGTTTTTTTTAATGTTTACTGTTGTTTTACTATTGTGGATTTTACTCTGTGAGGTGGCCTTAAGTGCCATGAAATGTAACTTAAATACAATGATTATTATGACTATTACACATTGATTAACCCCCAAGTCACACGTCCACTCTTGCTTACACAAGGCTCATTTAGAGTTGTCAGTTCACCTAACACACCCATTTCTGGAATGTGCCAGGACAAAAACAAAAGTATGCCAACTCATACCGTTTGAACCTGATCTCCTGAACCATTCACAGTATCACTCAAAATATAGAAAATTCCTAAAAAAGAAGAGTCTATCTAAACAAAAGTGAACTAATAGCACATTGGATACATAAAGGAAAGCTGTGTGTTCTTTGACCATTTGCTTAGCTGATTAAGACAATGGATGGACTGACCCAACCTTGCATACTTCTATAAAAATAAAATTAAATGTCTGCTGGACAATAAAAGGGCATCTTTCTAACTTTCTAAATTTAAATTCCAGTCTGTTTTGAAAGAACAAGAAGAGAAAGAAAAAATACAGAATGAAAACAAAATATCTTTGGCAAATACTTGATTTTGGGTTGTTTCTAATTCAATGTTAAGAATAGAAAGACTGACATTTTTCAACTTAAAATACACTTCAAATGATATTCTGAGTATGAAAAATATTTACACCTTAAAACAAATGTAACTCATTTTTAAAAAATCAGTTATTATCAAAGCATTTTCACTGAATCCAACACCATGCAGAAACAGTTTGTGGCAGAGAAATTCCAATTTCTAAATCTGTAATAAGTATGCCGACTTCTTTCCCTGGGTGGCGCAGTGATTAGCCCTGCTGTTTCATGGATCCAATGTCCAGGGTTTGAATCCTGCACCAAGTGGCTGTATGTGCGCCATTTACAGAGTCTGCAGTGCCGAAACGGTTCACCCCTTGAAAGTTGTCACATTTTATTGTTAATATAACATTGAATTGCAGTGGATTTTATTTGGATTTTGTGAAACTGATCCACAGACAGACTTTTTAATGTCAAAGGGAAAACAAATCTCTACTAAGCGATTAATGATACATACAAAACAAAAATATTGATTGCACAAGTGTTCAAGTCAGTATTTAGTAGATGTGCCTTTGACAGCCATGTCTGCCATTCAGTCAGTGTGCACAGGTCTCTTTCTGTATCCCACATCTGGACACTGCACTTTTCCCTGTTCTTCTGTGCAAAACTGCTCAAACTCTGTCAGGCTGCATGCTGATCATGAGTGTACAGCCTTACTTAAGTCCAACCATAAATTCTCAATTAGACTCTGGATCTGGACTCTGACTCCGCCACTCCAGAACATTAATAGTGTTGTTTAAAAGCCATTCCTGTGTAGCTTTGATGTCATGCTTGCGGTTGATGTCTTGCTGGAAAACAAATCTTGCTGACTGCATCAGGTTTCTTTCAGGACGTCCTCATATTTTGCTGCTGTCATTTTATCTTCACAATCCTCGCAGGGCCTGCTGCAGAGAAGTAACCCCACAACATGAAACTGCCACCGACATGCTTCACGGTGGGGATGATGTGTTTTTGATAATGTGCAGTGTAACAAGACATCTAGTCTGATGGCCACAAAACTCAAGTTTGGTCTCAGAACGTAGAATCTTCTTCCACCTGACTTCAGAGCCTCCAATGTTCCTTCTGGCAAATCCCTACCGAGGTGTCAAGTGCGTTTCTTTTTAACAGTGGCTTTCTCTTTGCTACTCTTTGATAGAGCTGAGACTAGTGAAGCACATGGGTAAAGCTGCTGTCAGCACAGTCTCTCTAATCTGAGCTGCTGTAGCTTGTAACTCCTTCAGAGATATCATAGGTGGCCTCCCACGCTTGTCTTCTTCTTGCCTGATCACTCAGTTCTCTATCCAGATTTACAGTTCTGTCATATTCTTTTCATTCCTTAATGACTGATTTAGCTAAGCTTCAAGAGATATTTAATGACTTGAACATTTTCCTGTCTCCATCCCCTGACTTGTGCTTTCCAACGAGTTGCTTGGAGTGTTCTCTTGTCTTCATTGTGTACAACCGTGGCCAAACGTTTTGAGAATGACACAAGTATTGGTTTTCACAAAGTTTGCTGCTTCAGTGTTTTTAGAGCTTTTTGTCATATGTTTCCATGGTATATTGAAGTATAATTATAGGCATTTCATAAGTTTCAAAGGCTTTTATTGACAATTACGTGAAGTTTATGCAAAGAGTCAATATTTGCAGTGTTGGCCCATCTTTTTCAAGACCTCTGCCATTCACACTGGCATGCTCTCAATCAACTTCTGGGACAAATCCTGACTGATGGCAGCCCATTCTTGTATAATCAATGCTAGGAGTTTGTCAGAATTTGTGGGTTTTTGTTTGTCCACCTGCCTCTTGAGGATTAACCACAAGTTCTCAATAGGATTAATGTCTGGGGAGTCTCCTGGCCATAGACCCAGAATTTTGATGTTTTTGTTAGGTATCACTTTTGCCTTATGGCCCGGTGCCCCATCATGTGGGAAAAAGGCCTTGCTCATCTCCAAACTGTTCTTGGGTGGTTGGGAGAAGTTGTTCTCGTAGGATTTTTTGGTCCCATTCTTTATTCACGGCTGTGTACGCAAAATTGTCAGTGAGCCCACTGCCTTGGCTTAGGAGCAACCACACATGAATGGTCTCAGGATGCTTTACTGTTGGCATAGCACAGGACTGATGGTAGTGCTCACCTTTTCTTTTTTCCAGATGCCCCAAACAATTGGAAAGGGGATTTATCAGAGAAAAATTAGTTTACCCCAGCAGTCCTTAGCAGTCCAATCCCTGTACCTTTTGCAGAATATCAGTCTGTCCCTGATGTTTTTCTTGGCTTCTTTGCTGCCCTTCTTGACACCAAGCCATCCTCCAAACGTCTTCGCCTCACTGTGCATGCAGATGTACTCACACCTGCCTGCTGCCATTCCTGTGCAAGCTCTACACTGGTTGGTGGTGCCCCCCCCGATCCCAAGCCATGAATCAACTTTAGGAGACGGTCCTGGCGCTTGCTGGACTTTCTTGGTTGCCCTGAAGTCTTCTGGGATTAAGTTCATTTTCAAGGCAAAGAGGGACATTGCAATTAATTGCAATTCATCTGATCACTCTTCATAACATTCTGGAGCATATGCAAATTGCCATCATAACTTTGTGAAAATTTATATTTGTGTCATTCTCAAAACTTTTAGCCATGACTGTAGGTTAGACCACCATACTGACTCACCATAAGATGGGTTTTCTACATGCAAGAGAAAATCCTGGAACCCCAGACTGGTGACCTTCACCGAACTAATTTTATGTCTTCTAAAACTAGTTTACCTGCACCAGTGATGATTTAGGGATGTTGAATTACAGGAGGGGAATATTTATGCCATTAATTATTTTGTGGGGTTTTATGTTTTTAAGTCATTTAGACCACTTTGCACAGATCTGTTTTCACTTTAACATTAAAGAGTCTTTTTCTGTTGATCAGTGTCACAAAAGTCAAAAGAAATCCACTGGGATTAAGTGTTCAGTATGACAATAGAACTTGAAAACGTCCACGTGCTCAGTACTTTTTGTAAGCACTGTACATGGGTTTTCCTCCCGCATCTCAAAGCCGTGCATCCTACAAAGGACTGTGCACGAGTGGCCCTTTTGGTGGACTGCCACCTTCTGCAGGGTTGATTCCTGCCGTAATCTCAGTGCTGAAATGAAAGGCTTTGACTCTCCAAGGCCCTGAATTTGGCTTAAATAGGTCACTGAATGTTATGTTATGCTATTTAAAGGTAGAACTGATTAAAAGCAGGATAGAGACAAAGGACAAATATGAACCTGATCGAAAGGCGCATGCAAATCTCAACTGAAAGAAGCGTCACATCTCAGTTCCTGTTTATTTGCCCTGAAGGGACTGAAGCTATCAGTGCAGATGCAGGCAGCAAAAGGTTGCAGGAGTCCAATTTCTCCCAAAAGTGTGATTTGCTCAGGAGTAGCACCCTTCTACACTAATGAGGAAAAGGCTTCTTACTTTATAATTGTTAGTAGCAGAGTGTAACCAATATAAGCGGTTGCTTGGCAGCCCCGCTAAACCACACAAAGAGGTATGGGACCTTCCAAAACAGGTGGATCACTTGGGGGTTCCAAAAACGGCTAGAAACAGCTGTGGTCAGCACAAAGTCAAGGTTGTGTACTTTGTAGAGTCCAGTAGTGAGGCAGAGAGCGGCAGCTGACAGACATCTGTTGCCTTCAGGCGCAGGCAGTGCGTGTGGAGGTCTGGCTTAGCCAGGCCAAGTATGAAAAATTCCATTTTCAGCAGACATGCAAAGGTCTCCAATTTATACTGTGTAACGCTTTGGTTATCTTGTGACTTTGAAAGCAAATGAATATATAATTATGATGAAAAGACGTCTGAGCTAGACCAATGGGTGACTGCCATTCCATCCAGAGGTTGCCCCCAGTATGTAACTGACGCTACCAGTTTAGGCTCCATCCTCCTACAACTCTCAAGTGGACTGAGTGAGTTTTGTAAGTGGGTGGTGACACTCATGTGCAACTGGGGGTCAATGTAATGCTACTCCGGGACCGGTATCTTCTCTTACACCCACTGAGGTCATCCAAGCTCAGCCCAGAGTTGGTCCTGCACCTTCTAGTTGGGATGTCATTAAACTAGAAGACCCATTTGCCTTACAATCAGGACGCGAGAGTGTGAAATCTTTCAGAGAAACGCATTCAGAACTGTTGTGTGAGCTGATTTTGGGTTAGCTGCCTTTTCAGGTGTGCCACAGTGCACCTCTTCATGCTTTTGTTTGGCATACGCATTAAACGGAGTTACCTGGCTGGTATCCCAACAAGTTCTGCTGTCTTGCTTGTGTCTGTCCGCCGGTCAAAGTAGAAAGATGTTGTTTTGAAACACATACTGAGCTTTTCATTTTGTTAGTGTTTTTCTCTTATAACAATTCGTAAGGAAGTGAATGCCATAATTTAGGCACAATATGAATGCAAAGTAAACTTTGGTTTTATGTGACAGATGGCCATTTACTGTCTAACCTGAAAACAGCATACTGGCAACATCCTAATGTATGACTGTTGTGACCTGTGGGGCAGAGGCGGCCTTAGGGGTGTGCGGGGCCTAGGGCTGATCACGCAGGGCTGGTTACGTCAAACACTGTTACTGGTATGTGTAGACTGCATAAACTTGTGACCGAATTTAATAAAAATTATTTTATCATACACTGAATTTTCTCATTACAGTCCATCCATCCATCCTCTTCCGTTTATCCGAGGTCGGGTCGCGGGGGCAGCAGCTTAAGCAGAGAGGCCCAGACTTCCCTCTCCCCGGCCACTTCTTCCAGCTCTTCCGGGAGAATCCCAAGGCGTTCCCAGGCCAGCCGGGAGACATAGTCCCTCCAGCGTGTCCTGGGTCTTCCCCAGGGCCTCCTCCCTGTTGGACGTGCCCGGAACACCTCACCAGGGAGGCGTCCAGGAGGCATCCTGATCAGATGCCTGAGCCACCTCATCTGACTCCTCTCGATGCGGAGGAGCAGCGGCTGTACTCTGAGCCCCTCCCGGATGACTGAGCTTCTCACCCTATCTTTAAGGGAAAGCCCAGACACCCTGCGGAGGAAACTCATTTCAGCCGCTTGCATTCGCGATCTCGTTCTTTCGGTCACTACCCATAGCTCATGACCATAGGTAAGGGTAGGAACGTAGATCGACTGGTAAATTGAGAGCTTTGCCTTACGGCTCAGCTCTTCTCATTACAGTATTCAGCTAAATTATGCAAGATAACACGCAGACTTTATCAAAATATAACAATATAATCTATTAAAAAAGTGCAATTCATAATTCATGACAATACCACGACAGTGCGAAATGCGATGCGGTGTCATGTGGAAATTAGCAGAGCCGCTTCTAGAAAAGTAGCCAAATTGCAAGTATACTCTGAGTCTCGATATGCAGATGTCATAGTTAGAACTCACATTGATGTCATGTCAGACGGTTATCATTAGCGATACATGTTTTTGTGCATTAATATTTGGACATGTTTATGGTTTACAAATAAAATGTGAGTTTCAGTGTTTTTCAACAGGAAGTGTGAAATTAACGTAGAGGCATCATCATGAAATCCTTTACCGGTTTCCAGGTTCAGAGACAAAAATCCACTTTTCTTGCCTTCCAATTGGAAAAGTCGTTGATGACATCTTCGTAGTCTAATCTGGACGCAATGTCTTTTTTTATAGATAGGAGAAGCCACCCCAGCGACTACTGGGCTTTACCTATTTTTGGAAGGGATTATACTGGCGACCCTTTTCAGGCGATGAAGGTGCACTATGGAATGTTTTCAAAGACGTACATGTATGGAATTTGACCTTGAAGTGGGATTTTAAAAGGGTTCCTCTTACAAGCATCTCAGATATATATATATTGTCACACATGCGCACTTAGGAGGCAGACAACAAGCCTGGAGGTGAGTGAAATATCGCAAGACTAGGGGTCGATTTACGGTACTAACACTTCTCTCTCTCTCTCTTTCTCTCATCAGACCAAAAGAAGAAAACTTAAAATACCTTTCTAACTTCCGGGTTCCAAAGATGGCGTCCAACCGTCACTTCCGCCTTTGCTTCCTCAAGACCACGTCACTTTCCGGTGCCTTCACCATGACGTCAATTCTGGTGCCTTCCTGATGACATCACTTCCGGCTTACAGCAAATGACGTCATATCCGGCCAACTCATTTCCGTCCACCATCTTTACTCTATATAAACGCCAATATTCTGTACTGTTGTTGTTGAATGACTGTAAAGAAATTTAACCGCAATTTATTTGACTTATTGTATTCCTTGTCCACTGGACATCATACGGGGACGGTCCCCAACTCTTTTTTGTGGACCTTTGAAGTATTATTCTTACACAATATATACTGGAGAATATAACTTGAGAAGTCCACTCGAACAGACATGTGGACCTCAAAAGTGGGGCCCCCTTGCCACCACCAAACTCCACTCTTGCTGTGGGGAGTGCGTCTGCACCCCAAACACCCAGACACAACCAAACCACACAGTCACGGGTTCAAGGAAAGAAGTTTTTATGTAAACAAAATACCCTTTACAGGTTTTTATCACCTGGTAAATCAGTCACAAGTCTGTTCAGTTTGTTTTTGTTTCTCTCCTTTTCCACATCCACCTCCTCTGACTGCTGCTTTTCAACATGAAACCTGGAGTACTTCTGGTATAATAGGATTGCCGCCTGGAAGCACTTCTGGGCCAGGTAGAATCTCTCCATAACAGGGGAGCCTGCTTCCAGCAGCTCCCCTAGTGACACCCGAGAACCCCAACAGTGCTACCCAGCAAAACTACAACTCCCATGCAGTCCTGTGGGCGTCCAAACGGGAGCCATACCTGAGGAACAACGCCACCTGGTGTACTGAGGGAACTAGGCAGTCACTCTGTGTCCTCCTCTCATAATGGCCTTCTGACCAGGAAAGGCACGATTAAACAACCCATTGGGATGTCTGTTCATTTATCATGGCTTCCTGGCCAGGTAAGGAACAATCCACCGTGGCAGGGGTGCCAGTCAACCCATGTCTTCTAAGACACTGTCTATAAAATAAATTATTAACTTTAATTCACCAATGTCAGGGCCTAAGTGTGGGGTGAGGCGAAGAGGCAATTGCCTCAGGCGGCAATTTGGTTAGTGTGTCATTTACAAGTGAGAGAACTGCTTTAAATGATGGAATAAACATTCAAAAAATGAGAGTTAAGAATTACATGAACATCCAATGTCTTATTTATATGCTGCCTTTAAAATGTTGAGAAATAGTTTCCTTTTAAAAGTTTCAAATTTCTTACAGAGCAGTTCATTGTGCCACACTGTGAGCTTGTGACACTCAAAACAATGCATGAACATCACGAAACTACAGTTCAGCACGATATTATTATTCATGATTTTCACATGTCCCATTGTCTACATATTGATTTGCCATTTTGTAAAGATTTTCTAATTTCTGGAATATTTTTATTATGTCTGTTAAATGCCTCTTAGTTAGTACTGTGTGTGTTTACTAAAAAGATAGACAAGGGCCTTTAGTACACCGTTTAACTCTTTGAGGGCTGAATATTTTTTCCAAAAAACTCTGAAAAGCACACAAAGCGATGGTTTCACATACACTCAACATAAAACGTCTGTTGCTATGTGCTATGGCTACTGTTGGTGCATGTTGGCATTTCTGGTAGCAGTGGCTGCGTGGGGGCACCTCAGTGGTCAGCAGGAATGCACAGTGAACCAGCTGCCTAGCTGTCTTCGCACAGCAGGTGAATGGCGGTAGTGATCTCAGTGTGACTCAATATGGTTTGTACCTTTTGTCATCATAAGTGGTGGTCCTCCCAGGCAAACGCTGTTGTAGGGGCATCAGCTACACGAAAGTGATCAGCACCACGATCAGCTGGGGACCGATCGGATGATGCTGGTACCTCACTATCATTTTTGATATCCATCTCCAGATCACTTGCATCAAACTCAGTCCGACAAGTCAGAGTCCTGTTCACCAAAATTACGTAAAACATCCATGGAGTATTTTGCTTTGCACATTTGCTTTGGTCTCTCGCCAGATGTTGGCACCATTTTAGAGGTTGTTTGCTCTTCGCTACTCAGGCACGCGTAAAGAATCGAGGTTCAATCAACAAAGCTATGTAACTTTCCTTCTAGTAAAGAGAGTCGAACTAAAACTTAAGGGTGAGTTTTGTTGCAGTTTACAGCTGATTACCGTCCTCTACTCCTGAATTTTGACAAAAGTCGACATCAGCCCTGAAAGAGTTAAAGCTGACAAGTTATTTAGAAAAGTGTCTGGGATGAGTGAAACAGGCACATTTTTATTTTGTGTTCAAATTCACAATTACTAAACTCAGTAAAAATATTGTTTTGGAGGAGGGGGAGGTCAAAAAATGCAGTGAAAATGTGTTCAAGAGTGGCACAACTCCAAGACTGGAGCAAACAGAGCCGTTGTAGCCGTCAAAATGGGTAAGATGTTAAAAAGTGAACTTCAAACACCCTTTCAAGAATCTACATTTTGGTGTTAAATATATTTCTTCATCAGTTTAAGGCCTGTTTATCTTGTTTCATTTCTCTAAGTTTATCATACTGACGTACTTTAGGCACGTTAAGCACGGTGTTAACGGCATCCTCAGGACATTTTCTCTTGCATCTTTAGCTGTTCTATGCAATGCATAATACAACACAATACAATTTATTTTTGTAATGTCCCAAAATCGCACAAGGAGTGCCGCACTGGGCTTTAACAGGCCCTGCCTTTTGACAGCCTCCCAGCCTTGACTCTCTAAGAAGACAAGAAAAAACCCTTGTAGGGAAAAAAAATGGAAGAGATCTTGGGAAAGGCAGTTTAAAGAGAGACCCCTTTCCATGGTGGTTGGGCATGCAGTGGGTGTCAAAGAGAAGGGGGTAAATAAAATACAACACCACAAGTAATAACTCAATACAATACGATAGTACAATAGTAATATTACAGGTATAGAGGAAACTGCAAGAGTAGATGATATCACATAATACGATTCTGATTTGTTCACAGTCCTGGAGACCTCGGCCATGAAGCTGCCTTTCCTCTACTGGCCATTCCACCGCTCAGTCAGTGGTGGGCCAGCCAATATGATGAAAAGACCCCTCTGCCCGACGACTGCAGTGCTCCTCCACATAAGAGCTGTTAACACCATGCTTAACGTGCCTGAAGGACACTTTATTGTTTTTCATGCTATCACACATTTGCGCATGATAGGCAGCTAAAGGGCTCAAATGAGAGTAATTCCATGCCAGACCAGGGGGTGGCAGAGTGCGCTAATCCTTTCTCTCTTTCCACTGCAGACCAGTTATGGAAAATTCTGCCTGGCCTGATTCCAAACCCAAACCAACCCGCCCCCCCCCCCGCCCCGGCCCCAAGGACATCACTTCCTCTAACTTGCTTTAAAACCACCATCTTTACCTCAACCGGTTAGTTATGTTTTAGCTAAGTTACAAACACAGCAACCTGAGGCGCTTGTGCTAATCGCTGGAGACTTTAACCATGTGACGCTGGACAAAACATTACCTGCCTTCTCCCAGTATGTGGATTGTAACACTCAGGGAAACAGGACTATTTACCTACTGTATGCAAATGTTAAAGACGCATACACCGCCACCACGATACCTGCGCTTGGGAAAGCAGATCATAACCTGGTTCTGCTTCAGCCTCACTACAAACCAAGAGTGAAGGCGCTACCTACAACCACACACTCATTCAGTAAGTGGTCCCCTGAGGCAGAGCAGGCTCTGAGAGACTGCTTTGGAACTACAGACTGGGATATCCTGCAGGGTTCACATAGTGAGAACATTGAGGAGGTTGTTGACTGCACTATTGACTACATCAACTTCTGTATGGACATTATAGTTCCAGTAAGAGCAGTACGCTGTTATGCTAACAATAAGCCATGGATTACAAGTGACATCAATGGCCTTTTGAACCAGAAGAAAATGGCTTTTAAAGGCGGTGATCAGCAAGAGCTCAAGCGCGTGCAGAAGGAACTCCGAGTCCAGCTCAGGGCGGCGAAGAAGCAGTTCAGGAGAAAGCTGGAGCAGAAGTTGCAGAATAACAGCATGAAGGAAGTGTTGGATGGGATGAAGATCATCACTGGCTGCAGCTCGAAGCGCTGTGCCACCATCAAGAGGGACGTGGAGAGAGCAAACCAGATGAACAACTTCTTTAACATGTTTGACCACCCTAACCCACTCTCACCTAGGAGTACTGCACCCTCCACCCATCCTTCTGCTGATACCAGCATAGGAGAGACATCCCCACCCACAATTACAGCAGCCCAGGTGAGCAGAGAGCTGAGGAGACTTCGTGCCAGCAAAGCAGTGGGTCCAGATGGAGCATCGCCACAACTGCTGAGGGCCTTTGCACTGGAGCTGGGGAGTCCTCTGCAGCGCATCTTCAACCTGAGCCTGGAACAGGGGAGAGTCCCGAGGCTTTGGAAAACATCTTGCATCACCCCAGTCCCAAAGGTATCACGTCCTAGTGAGCTGAATGACTTCCGGCCTGTCGCTCTGACGTCACATGTGATGAAGACCATGGAGCAGCTGCTGCTTCACCACCCGAGGCCACAGGTCCACCACGCCCTCGACGCTCTGCAGTTCGCATACCAGGAGAAGGTGGGAGCGGAGGATGCCATCATCTATATGCTACACCGATCCCTCTCCCACTTGGACAGAGGCAGTGGTGCTGTAAGAATTATGTTTCTGGACTTCTCTAGCGCCTTCAACACCATCCAACCTCTGCTCCTTAGGGACAAGCTGACAGAGATGGGAGTAGATTCACATCTGGTGGCATGGATTGTGGACTATCTTACAGACAGACCTCAGTATGTGCGTCTCGGGAACTGCAGGTCTGACATTGTGGTCAGCAACACAGGAGCGCTGCAGTGGACTGTACTTTCTCCGGTCGTGTTCAGCCTATATACATCAGACTTCCAATACAACTCAGAGTCCTGCCACGTGCAAAAGCTCGCTGACGTCACTTCTATCGTGGGCTGCATCAGGAGTGAGCAGGAGGAGGAGTATAGGAAGCTAATCAAGGATTTTGTTAAATGGTGCGACTCAAACCATTTACACCTGAACACCAGTAAAACCAAGGAGCTGGTGGTGGATTTTAGGAGACCCAGACCCCTCCTGGACCCGTGATTATCAGAGGCGACTGTGTGCAGACAGTGCAGACATATAAATACCTGAGAGTGCAGCTGGATGATAAATTGGACTGGACTGCCAATACTGATGCTCTGTGCAAGAAAGGTCAGAGCCGACTATACTTCCTTAGAAGACTGGCGTCCTTCAACATCTGCAATAAGATGCTGCAGATGTTCTATCAGACGGTTGTGGCGAGCACCCTCTTCTACGTGGTGGTGTGCTGGGGAGGCAGCATAAAGAAGAAGGTCGCCTCACGCCTGGACAAACTGGTGAGGAAGGCAGGCTCTATTGTAGACACGGAGCTGGACAGTTTGACATCAGTGGCGGAGTGACGGGCGCTGAGCAGGCTCTTGTCAATCATGGAGAATCCACTGCATCCACTGAACAGTATCATCTCCAGACAGAGGAGCAGCTTCAGCGACAGACTGGTGTCACCGTCCTGCTCCACTGACAGACTGAGGAGATCGTTCCTCCCCCACACTATGCGACTCTTCAACTCCACCCGGGGTGGTAAACGCTCACATTATACAAAGATATTGTCTGTTTTACCTGTATTTTTATCACTCTTTAATTTAATATATTTTTTTTTATCAGTATGCTGCTGCTGGAGTATGTGAATTTCCCCTTGGGATCTATCTATCTATCTATCTATCTATCTATCTATCTATCTATCTGTTTTGGACTCCAATCTGTACGTAACTGTACAATCAATTTACCAAATTATATAGCCGGGTTCAAGAATATTGGGAGGCTGCCCCAAACCTTTTTGTGGCTCTTTTGTATTTCTTTGACAATGCCTAATTTTTTTGTTTGTTTTATAGCAATTTTTAAATAAAATTCCCAAAGTATGATATATTATTATTTGCTTGTTTATTTATTTACTATTTTGTCCCGTGTAATGTATTGTGGGACTATTGTGTTATGAAGCCTGCATCACAGTATTTATTGTATGTGGTTTAAGTGTATCAGTTCATGCTTAATTAGGATAAAGACGAAGGGGGACAGGGGGTTAAAACGTGCCTTGTTTTATTAATATATTTTAGTAATACTGTATAATAAAGGGTTGGCACGGTGGTGCAGAGGTAGCGCTGCTGCCTCACAGTTAGGAGACCCAGGTTCACTTCCCGGGTCCTCCCTGCGTAGAGTTTGCATGTTCTCCGCGTGTCTGCGTGGGTTTTCTCCAGGTGCTCCGATTTCCTCCCACAGTCCAGATATGCAGTTTAGGTGCATTGGCGATCCTAAATTGTCCTTGGTGTGTGTGTGTGTGTGCACCCTGCGGTGGGTTGGTGCCTTGCCTGGGATTTGTTCCTGCCTTGTGCCCTGTGTTGGCTGGGACTGGCTCCAGCAGATCCCCGTGACCCTGTAGTTAGAATATAGCGGGTTGGACACTGACTGACTGTATAATAAAGTGCCGGCCCAGACTATTATTATTCGGTACCATTTGATCAGTATCACAATGAGTGTGCCTAGTGTTGCCACCTTACAACACTTTGACCTTGTTTGATTCTAGACTGTCAGAGATGCCCAGTCTTCAAAAGCTCATATGGGTTTTCTTCCAGATCAGTTTACCAGGTGTAAGTGAGCATTTAAGGGTGTCCTGCAAACAACTGGTGTCCCAGCCAGGGCTAACTTCTATCAAAACAGGCTTTGGCCTCCCACCACTATGAGCATTGAAAAACTGGGTTCAGAAAATGAATGTGTGCTTTAAAGCGATCATTCACTCCATCTGTTACCCATTTTGCAGTCCTTTGGAGTTGGCTGGGTGTCACAGCCTCTCAGTCAATCAGTCTTTACTTTATACAGCATGCTTCGCAGAGTATATTGTCTACTCAGTAAGAAATTACACATTTCAAAATGAAAAGTACACACGAAAAATTTCAATATCGTTACATTGAAAGAGTGAAGTGTTCGTAAGTACAGAATAACAGATGAACATCCTGAGAGAGAGTGTGGCAAAATCAGGATTAGCAGAGTTGGAATAAGAATAGATAAATATAGGAACACAGTTATAGTCAAGTAGACCAACACACAAGACAGCAGAGGTGAGTCTTTAAAAGAGAGCTGAATGAGTCCATGGATGGAGCTTCAGGAACAGCCCCAGGAAGTAGCAGCCATAAAGCTCAATGAAGTCTTTTCAGAGGTTGCCAGCAAATGTTTTCATACTTGCTGTATTTTACCTTCTGGTCGAAGTCTGTAACAGGGCACTCAGGACAGTCAGTGGCTAAAACCTTACAATCCCTGGAGTGTGTTGGGGCAGATAGTTATGAAATACAGAAACATCACAGACTGGGCACATCCTTACAGGAATGAACATCTAGAATGAAGTGCTACCACTGGACTGTGAGATGAAAAAATAGCCAAGCGAGGAAATCTGCGCCAAAACAAAGAGAATCTTCAGTTGATACAAGGAGGACCTGAAAGTTGTTTTTGAGCTCTGCTTAATTTGTAAGCACCAACAAGCAAGTGGCCGAGCCTTGGTTCTTTAAATGACTACTAATATTGTGACTGTTACTGTATATTACATATATACTGCTCAAAAAAATTAAAGGACCACTTTGAAAAAATATCAGATCTCAATGGGAAAAAAATCCTGCTGGATATCTATACTGATAGGGATTGGGTAATGTGTTAGTAACGAAAGGATGCCACATCGTTTAACGGAAATGAAAATTATGAACCTACAGAGGGCGAAATTCAAAGACAACCCAAATATCAAAGTGAAAAAATGATGCAACAGGCTAGTGCATTTTGCCGAAATTTCATTGCAGCAACTCTAAATCATAGTCAGTAGTTTGTATGGCCCCCACGTGCTTGTATGCATGCCTGACAATGTTGGGGCTGCTCCTAATGAGACGACGGATGATGTCTTGGGGGATCTCCTCCCAGATCTGGACCAGGGCATCACTGAGCTCCTGGACAGTCTGAGATGCATCCTGGCGGCGTCGGAAGGACTGAAGCATAATGTCCCAGAGGTGTTCTATTGGATTTAGGCCAGGCGAGCGTGGGGGCCAGTCAATGGTATCAATTCCTTCATCCACCAGGAACTGCCTACATACTCTCGCCACATGAAGCCGGGCATTGTCGTGCACCAGGAGGAACCCACTGCACTAGCATAGGGTCTGACAATGGGTCCAAGGACTTCACCCCGATTCCTAACGGCAGTCAAGGTGCTGTTGTCTACCCTGTAAAGGTCTATGCGTCCTTCCATGGATATGCCTCCCCAGACCATCACTGACCCACCACCAAACCAGACATGCTGAATGATGTTACAGGCAACATAACGTTCTCCACTGCTTCTCCAGACTTTTTCACGTCTGTCACATGTGCTCAGGGTGAACCTGCTCTCATCTGTGAAAAGCGCAGGACGCAAGTGGTGGACCTGCCAATTCTGGTATTCTTTGGCAAATGCCAATCGAGTTCCATGGTGCCAGGCAGCGAGCACAGGGCCCACTAGAGAACGTCGGGCCCTCAGGCCACATTAATGAAGTCTGTTTCTGATTGTTTGCTCAGAGGCATTCACACCAGTGGCCTGCTGGAGGTCATTTTGTAGGGCTCTGGCAGTGCTCATCCTGTTCCTCCTTGTCCAAAGGACCAGATACCGGTCAGTACTGCTGATGGGTTAAGGACCTTCTACGTCCCTGTCCAGTTCTCCTAGAGTAACTGCCTGTCTCCTGGAATCTCCTCCATACCCTTGAGACTGTGATGGGAGACACAGCAAACCTTCTGGCAATGGCACGTATTGATGTGCCATCCTGGAGAAGTTGGACTACCTGTGCAACCTCTGTAGGGTCCAGGTATCACCTCATGGTACCAGTAGTGACACTGACCGTAGCTAAATGCAAAATGAGTGAAAAAACAGATGAGGAGGGAAAAATGTCAGTGGCCTTCACCTGTTAAACCATTCCTGGTTTGGGGGTCATCTTATTGTTGCCCCTCCAGTGCACCTGTTGTTAATTTCATTAACACCAAAGCAGCTGAAACTGATTAACAACCCCCTCTGCTTCTTAACTGACCAGATGAATAACCCAGAAGTTTCACTGACTTGATGCTATACTCTGATTAAAAAGTGTTCCTTTAATTTTTTTGAGCAGTTTCTTTTGTTATAATGTGTCATTTTATCCCCAACCTATTATATACATACTGCTCATCACAGTGTATCACCAAGTCCGTTAAGCTTCAGGGATATCAGTCTGTCCAGTTGGGAAGCATAAGTGATTTTGAATCAACTTCACCTGCTTTGGTGCAAATGAAAGTGACACCAGGTGCACTGGAGAGGCAGTGAAAAATGTACACATGTTATATAGAGTTCTTAACGCTGAAGGTTGCAGCCACAGCAGAGGTAACTTATGAAAAAGGACTTTAAACGTGCTAATCAGACTGAGGACAGAGTAAAGATGAAGACAGCAGGGTAAGATCACCAGTGAGGTCCTACAGGGCCCGTGCTTCGACTATAACCTCTTCTAATTGACTTTACTGATGTTGTTTCTGATATCGTATGGAGGCTACACCGAGAGTAAAAGGTGGCCCTAACCCAGTATCATTATACTGTTGCTAATAATTAATCAGTGAGCTTACCGTATATATGGAAGTGCTTTTATTTTATTATGTATTAGGGAAACCCAATATCCATTATGAACAATGTCGCACATTCTCTCTAGGTAATTTCAGCGAATACATTATTCAGCAGAAGTGTGTCAAAAAACGCTACTGGGGCTCCTTCATAGTTATGGCAAATACATCTTGTAATCAGCAGGAGCCACCACCGAACACCCAAACCCAAGACTCAATCAAACTCTACACAACCATGGGTTCAAATCATGTCAGTTTTACTACTCACAGACTTCAATCGACAGTAAAGCACAGCCACAGAGTCAACAACACACTTATATGCAATTCCTGCTCTCTCCTTCCACTGGTTCCAAGAGCTTAGTCCTCTGCCTACCAACACTGTGTCTCCAGGCCATGGAGAAGTGGCTGGCCATTTTTATCTTTGACCCTGGAATAATTCCAGGGCTAGGACATGGTCTGTCTGAAGTACCTCCGGGCCGGAAGGGAGTCCCACAAAGTAGGGAACATATTTCCCAGCAGCTCCCCATGGCAGCACCCATGGAACCCAACAGGGCTGTACTCCAACTCCCATGATGCACTGTGGGTATCCAAAAGGGGACCTGAATCCCAGGAACACTGTCCCCTAGCATATCGGGGAACACAGTATCCACATGCTATTGTCTTCCAGTGTACTGGCCTCCCAGCTGGGTAAGGATTACTGTTCCCATCCAGTCATAAAGCCTGTCCTTCCATTCTCCTTTATTGTGGCATCCCATCCAGGCCAGGAATCACCCTCTGGGATGCCCGTCTTTCTCCTGCAGCAATCACAGCCTGCATAATGGTGCATTGTGACTGCCCTCATATCTTTAGCCAGATCAGACGTTTTCTTCTTTTATGTAATTCTTGTGTGTGTTTGATGGAGGTTGCTGTTGTTGTTTGTTATATTATCTCTTGAGCTTCTGTAAAAAGTTGAATTCCCTTTTTGGCACAAATCAAGTTCTACCTATCTGCCTGTTTTTATGTTAATGTTTGTGTTACGTCTGTAACTGATTCAATAAAAACAAAGATACTGGACACCGTGCTGACACATGCTTGTTACGGCACTCTAAGCCTGCACTCAGATTTGTTATCCTGATTGGCATGCTTTACCCTGTATTCAAACATCATGACAGCTTGGCTGATGCTTAGACCTCCCTCTCTACTGATCCATTCATGTTTTCATCCATATTTTTTTTTTCCATTTCAGAGTTGTGGGGCCATTGGCCTGAAAGACAGAATGCACATTCATGTAGGCACACATCTACTCTCACTCATTGCAGAACAACTAAACTAGCACCTACAGCCCATCTTTGGGATTTGGGAGGAAAAAGGGGTACCTGCAGTCAAACTAACATCACACTGTAAGAACCGCCAAACTCCATATTGTTAGCATCCATTTTATGACTTGAGCCTTGGCCCCATGAGCTCTGAGACAGCAGTTTCAATCCCTGTGGCTCTCCTTTTACTAATGTACTGTATACGTAAAACAAGGCCGAGTGGAAGGAAGTGTGGTAAATATATTGTATATGGTCCAGATATAAAAATATTGTAACAGATCTCAGCTTCAGATGACACTCAGGACAGTTCACTTTCCCAACTGAACTTGAACTTTTAACTTCACACTGATCAACGCAGCCGAAAAACAAGCGACTTAAGCTGCAAAGTTAAGGGAAGAGCTCAGGAAGGGGCAGCCACTGACTCTCCTTCAGTGCGGATTAGAGATGTCGGCCTCACTCTTTAACTCTGTTACACTAGGATTGCTTTCATTCTTCTCACAGCTAACAATACAGCCAAAACAGCAGTGGTCTAATTGATGGTAATCTGGACAGACATTGCAAAGCTTAGTGCTTATAGTTGTGTATTTCAAACTAGCAGATCTTGTTTAGGTCTCAGCTGGAGTTCTGCTGATCCTACATGGAAACAGGCCTGGCATGTCTGCGTTGACACCTGATTAATGACCTTAATGCAGGTTTTGTAATGACCCAGGAGTAGGAATAGCACACCAGCTGACACCCAAGAGATAATCTGGTGGACAACACCCACATTTCTTCGAAACATGCTACCAATTCACCCATCAGCTTCCTTATCCCTTGAGGCTCAGGTTGTGTAAACTTTTATTGCTTAATCCATGCCCTTGTACTCAACAGCCAACTGCTGCTTAAGTAGCTCTACCACTTAGAATTGTTCCTATTCTTTAAAAGGTTGACGGAAAAAGAGTGAATTGAGTCATGAGTCAAAATAGCTTCAGAAGTAGATGTCTCAGTCTCCAGCCAACTATCTATGCCACCCACCACTTCACTCATCTTCATTAATGTTCTGCTAAACAAAATAAAACAACAGAAAACTCACTCAGTACCCATTATTCTCTTCAGCCATGTATAGAGTGGAAGACAACCATAAATGTGGTCATGATACACCCCAGCATGAAGGGAAGAAATCTTTTCCAGATGCTCTCCAACGTCACATGAATGCCATGGGGATCCTAAGAGAGACTTAAAGAGGACGTCCACTGCCTTTAACTGACGGACTCACTGTAGCATTGTTTCAGGGTTTGTGTTGATCTTGCTGTTTTTACATACTTACCTATTCCTGTATGCATTTATTGAAATAGAATAATCTAATTTGAGTGGCATGGGGACCTGGAGCCAATTGTAGTGGCACTGGGCACAAGGTTGTGTTATGGACAACACACATGGTTGGGCGTCACAGCTGGGAAGGGGTATGGTTCCTTAAGCAGACAGGAGGCCAGCCTGATGCCACCACAAGAAACAGGGCAGAGATCATCCTATCTTGCCTAGAAGACAGGCAGAAGATGCCTACAACAGAGTGGGTATACTGGCATCCCGGCTGGGTTGGACCTAGAAACAATAACCAGCCAGGAGGCCAGTATAATGGAAGGACCGAGGAAGGTGAACACTATTGAATATCCTCTTCCCCATATGCTGGGTGGCAGCCCCCTTGGATTAGAATTCCCACATCGACACCCATAGGGCATGCTGGAACCTGTAGTTCTGTGATGCAGCCTTGTTGGTTCTCCTGTGGGCCAGCAGGGGGAGCTGAGGGGATTAATAATCCCTACTTTGTGGGATTTTCAAATGACCCAAAGGAACATCCATTGGGCTATGCCCCGGCACCGGAAGTACTGCCGGATCCAAGATAAAAGGAACCCCCTGCCACATCCTAGTGAGTCAGAGTCAGGTGGAAGTGGATGAAGTTCGTCCTGGAGGTGGAGAGGAGGAGAAAGACAAAAGACAGCATGAAGAGATTTATATTATTTGGACTTCTGGAGCTTTTGTGAACTGTACTACTGGCAATAGAATATCTTTATTTTAATAGGACTTGTGTCTGTGAAGTTGTGTCTGGGGTTGGGTGCTTCAGGCGCTCCCTGGGGTCCACAGTTTGAATGAATTGTAGATCAGGTGCCAGTACAAGACAGGAAGAATTCATTTATATACAGATTTTTTTTTTTGCAAAGCAAGTGCTTAGAAAAAACAGTCAAGCAGACACGTGAAGAATATGAAAACTTCACACAAATAGTGAAGGGACTGCGATTTAACTCCAGTTAGCGGGAGATGTGAGGAGGTTTTTATGTTTGTTGTTAAAATTCTTAATAATTTGTCTTTTTCCTCCAAAAGGCTTTTTCAAAGAAGCCAACTATCTGTCTGCTTAATCTATTTCAATATCACAGGTGCCATAACCTATTATGCCATCTTGGCACAAGGAAAAAAATGAACTTTAGTGAGAGAGATACCATGGAATCACACGACACACACATGAGACTACTTCCCAGCTGAATCGAATGCACATATATTTGGTACATGTGAGGAAAAAACCCTGAAGACAAAGAGAGGACAAGCACACGCCACCAGATTCAAACCCACAACTGTGTAACTGTGAGGCAGCAATGCAAACCACTGCGCCACTAAGCCACCCACTGACCAAAACTTGATTTGCCACACTAGGAACAGTGTATCAAATGTCAACGTTATATTTCTAACATACTTTAAGTTTAAGCTGTAACTCTTTCTACAAGCAATGGATATAAAATGATTTAGGGCACTGACTCTGATGTTATAATCAGCCTAGGTGTTAAAGAAGTGAACATCAGAATCACATGTATTCAGAATCAGAATCACATGTATAAAACGCATAGCAGGAAATTGACTCCATTGTGTTATTTTTGACTCTCCATGTATAGTTACATGACAAACATGCACACAATTGATAAGTACACACCTGAAGAAAATACAAAAAGGGAGTGTAAACATATATCCACATAAGAAATACTGAATGACTAGTGAGTTAAGCAGCAGCTGTATGTAAGAATATTGCACGATATTCTGGGGGGAACCTGTGAAGGGAGAGCTGAATTAACCATTTATGAGCTAAATGGCCTGTGGAAAGAAACTCTTCTTATATCTGCTCATTCTGGCGTAATTTAATCAATAACATCTGGCAGATAGGAGAAGTTCAACGAGATTGTGGCCTGGATGTGATGACTCTGGAATAGTACAGGTCCTATAAAGAGGGAAGACTAATACCAATGATCTCTTCAATCTCAATGAGGTCTTTTCTGCAGACCTGACTATTTCTTGTAGCCTGCTCATGTCAAATTTCCTCTTTACTTTACCCATCCATCCACCCATCTACCAATCTTTTGTTTAGGCTAAAATCCATCATTATTACAACACACTTTTGATGCCACCTCAATAGCAGTTCTGGCCAATTGCTGTTTAAGTAGCCCTACCACTTAGACTTGTTCCTGTTCTTTAAAAGGTTCATCCATGTTTCAGCTAGGTTAATCCAATTAGGCCTTATTGAGAGCCAGAGCTTACAATGGAAGTGTTGACCTCTAGGCAGTAACCAACACAAGCCACTGGACCAGTCCATTGTGGAGAAAACTCATATGTACCCACACTCATTCTTCATGGGCCATTTTTACCAACCTGTAAATCTGTTTAGGTATGGGAGAGGAAAACACACTAGGAAACTGGATTATATCCAAAATCCACCAACACAGTGCCCTTGCTGGGATTTGAACCCGGTCTCCTGGAGCTGTGAAGCAACAGTGCTAAATATTTAAATTTTTGACTTTCCTAATTCTTACAAATGTCTGATAAAATGAATTGGTCCATCCATCTAGTCATTTTGGGACAGGTAACTCAAACTGGACTTGACTGCTGCAAAAAATGGACACCTACCACCAGACAACTCACAGCAAAAGGGCAGATGCTAAATTATTTTCAGCTACAGTTTGTTTTCTTTCATGCTTTTAATACAGATGAAATTTCCCATACATTCTTTGGACTTTGTCTATTTCCTAATCTGCTTATCCTGTTCAGTTTAGGTAACCAGTGCCTATCCCAGCAGCACTGGAGAAAAAGCCAGACACCAACTTTAAATGAGGCACAGATTAGTATGGACTCCTAATTATACACTTTCATTAATAAGTTAGAGCGTGCGGCTGTTAATAAATGTTACAGAGACTGTTTGATAAATGAAACAGTTTTGCTGTTCTTTTTTTGTGGATGAGAATCAACAGGATATCAATCACATATTGCAGAGCACGTACATGTTCTTCATTGAAGCTTGAAAATGTCATTGTGCAACATTCCAAAGACCAGTTTATCATATGTGTCCCAGCTACAGCCACTAAGCTTCTGCTTGTGTTTGCTTGTGTAGGTGTTGGCAAGATTCAAAGCTGTTCTGCCCCAGGCAACAATGACTCCCTCTCACACTGGTGTTCACATGTTGATACCGAACAATTTTAATTATGACTTACAAGTGTTGCTGTGAGGCTCCCCTACAGCTTGTTTCATGCTGTTGAGTTTAGAAATGCAGAATGGCTTTTGCTTAATGCAAAACATAACTTTTAGAACAAAATAGCTTTTGTTTTCATGAAAGGCAAGTGTTAAGGATGCCACATGAATAGGGAAACACCGTTAAAAAAGAAAAATAACCCACACCTCGCAATGACTGGTCTATGATGGGCCTACAGTCTGGAACTGATCAAGCAAAACATTAATGTGCAAAGTCACACAACATCTTCTACACCGGCCTCAGAGTTTTCCTGGAATAAAGTGCGATGATACACTAGTCCCATCCACTCTTGTCTCTTATTTAACAGCATATGTTGTTTTTGTTATAAATACACTGTAATGTATCACCACAAACAGAATTATACAGCAAGGCATGGCCCGCTACAAGCCAAGCTCAAAGTCGACATGTCCTTATTAGAAGACAGACAGACAGACAGACAGACAGATAGATAGATAGATAGATAGATAGATAGATAGATAGATAGATAGATAGATAGATAGATAGATAGATAGATATTTAATAATGTATACAAATTTACATATAACCTTCAGGAAAAACTCTCCCTTTTATCTATGCCAAGAAACTGTGCAACATTCTGGTGAACAATGAGAATAGCAGGACAAATACCTCCATAATAGCAAAATAGGGTAATTTTTGTGAGAGTACTTTGAAATTTTTACTTGTAGGTAGTAATCAACATGCAACAAATCATCACTCTCAAGCACCATGATGAGTTTAGTGTAATTATGTTAGTTTAAAATTTCTGTCACCCTCTCCTTAAATACCGTAAAGTAAAATATAGGTAATATTGAAGACATATACCAAGGAAGAAGTGAAACACAGAACAGGAACTGGTAATGAATATCATGAAGTAGAGTGAGCTCTAAAGCTGATGTCGCATTACGAGTCTTCAAGTTGTTGGGTATGTCAGACTTGCAGACTACAGTTGCTGATCTCACCGCCAGAACATGTCAGTTTACATGACTGAAAAATCATTAGACGTGTGATGCCTGACAGAGCCAGTGCTGAATGAAGGGTTTACAGGTATGGTGAGTTCAGCCTCATTCTTGGCCTTTTTTCTTTTTCCCATTCTGTTGTGGTATCTAAAACATGAGATATCAGAGACATGTGCTTCTATTCTGTTTTTGAGGCCCAAAAACACCCACATTCCTTATTTCTTGTCACTGTATACATGCATTGTACTTCTGCATGAGCATTCATTCAACGTC
This sequence comes from Polypterus bichir lapradei, assembly GCA_026402145.1. Classification (NCBI taxonomy): domain Eukaryota; kingdom Metazoa; phylum Chordata; class Cladistia; order Polypteriformes; family Polypteridae; genus Polypterus; species Polypterus bichir. The sequence continues at coordinate 22,243,065 of JANRMT010062849.1, forward strand.
AGCTCTCATGCATATAAAGCCTAGCCCCCATGTCTAGAGACACAATCAAACTATTTGATTTTGTCAGTGGCCTAGTTGGAGTGAGTTGCTTGGCATATCATATTACATGACTGTTTTCATGGGAGCATCTGACTCACCTACATGTTAATGTCAATGTCAACGTCAAATTTATTTATATAGCACATTTAAAACAACATAAGAATGCTGTGGCCAAAGTGCTTTACAATAATAGAATTAAAGAAAACAAACAAATAACATAAATAACATAAATAACATGAATAGAAATAAAAGATAAGAACATAAATAAAATAAATAATAAATAGAAGTAATGTTACATAATCACAATGAGGAAACCATCAGTATTACTGAAGGTCACGGAATGCAAGTAAAATGAGCCTTTAATCTTGTTTTGAACAGTTCAATTGTAGACGACTCCTTTATGTGATGAGGTAAAGAGTTCCACAGGTGAGGAGCAGCAGCTGCAAAAGCCCTGTCCCCCTTAGTTTTACACTTGGTACGAGGTACAACAAGAGACAACTGACCAGAAGATCTAAGCACTCTAGATGGCTGGTGTAAAACACACAATTCAGATAAATAGGCAGGAGCAAGCCCATGTAAAGATTTAAAAACTAGCAACAAGATTTTAAAATCAATTTGAAAACTGACGGGCAGCCAGTGTAAAGAAGCTAATATTGGAGAAACAGAGTCAGACTTTCTTGCCCCAACCAGGAAGTGAGCAGCAGCATTCTGGACCAACTGTAACCTGCATATCAGGGATTTGCTAATCCCAGAATACAGCAAGTTGCAGTAATCAAGGCGAGAGAAGATAAAAGCATGAGTAGCTTTCTCAAGATCCCTGGAAGATAAAAAAGGCTTGATCTTACCTAATAGATGAAGCTGGAAAAAGCAACTCTTGACTACAGAATTAACTTGTTTCTCAAAAGAGAGGTTACTGTCAAAGATAACACCAAGATTGCGGACTTGAGGTTTGCAAAAGACAGAGAAAGAGCCGAGAAGTCCAAGACCAATTTGGGCTTTAGCTGAAGGACCCACTATAAGCACCTCCATTTTATTTTGATTCAGATCAAGAAAATTATCAGCCAATCAGAAAGACAGTTGTGCAGATGATTCATAGCAGAATTGCAGATGGGAATACAAACCTGTGTATCATCAGCATAGCAGTGAAAAGAAATGTTAAATTTCTTAAAAATAGCTCCAGTAGGGTGAAGGTATATAGATAACAAAATAGGATCTAAAATGGATCCCTGAGGAACACCAAATTTAAGAGGAGCAGTAGACGAAAAAGAGGAATTTAAAGTCACTGAAAAGTGTCCACCAGTTAGATATGACTTGAACCAGTTAAGAGCAGCCCCTTTAAGCCCAACAAGATGTTCAAGCCGCAACAATAATATCTCATGGTCAATAGTGTCAAAGGCAGAGGACAGGTCAAGGAGGACATGGACTGCAGTGCCTCCTGAGTCAGTAATAATAGAGATGTCGTTGAATACTTTAAGGAGGGCCGTCTCAACACCATGATAACACCTAAAGCCAGATTGGCAGATAGCTCAAACAAATTATTGGAGTTAAGGTGATCAACCAATTGATTATAAATAATTCTTTCTAATATTTTAGCCAGAAATAGCAATTGGGAAATCAGGCAAAAATTGTCTAAAACTCCAGGATCTAATTCTGCCTTTTTTAGATAGGGACGGACTGCAGCATGTTTAAAAAATGAGGACACAACTCCCTCACTAATAGAACCATTGATAATGGCTAGTAAAGATGGGCCCAAAACATCAAAGGCTTCCACTACGAGGCGTGGTGGTAAAATATCAAGAAGACTGAGAGCTGGTTTAAGGGTGTCAACAGCTCTTTTTAACTGTGAAAGTGAGACAAGATCAAAAGATTCCAAGACAATACCATGATTAAAAGTAAGCCAGATGGAACAATACCACAATACAATACCACAGCGAATTTTGTCAATTTTACTGACAAAGAATGAAAGAAACTGCTCACAAGAAAGAACAGTGCTATTTAATCCCATCACAGAATGAGGGTGAATGGCCACATTAATTGAATTAAATAAGACCCTAGGATTCTTAGAATGATGGGATACTAAATCAGCGAAGAAATCATGTTTAGCTTTCTTAACTGCAACCTGAAAGTTGAATAGAGAAGTCCTAAAAATCTGTTTAGAAACAATCAGACCATCTTTTTTCCAATGCCGTTCTGCAGTTCGACAGGCGTGGCACAGCAATCACGTAGTTTCATTTAACCAGGAAGCAGGTCTTCCCTTATTACAGCATATCTTGAGCGGAGCAATTGAGTCTAAAACCGTTTTACAAGAAGAATTAAATTCTAAGACAGAATCATCGATACCATCATATTGGACATGCACATCAAGACTAGAAAATATGGTTTTAAAATCGGATATTATAGAAGAATTTAAAAAGCGAGTGCAGCGTGAAGCACAATTAGTAGTAGGAACATCATTATAGAAAAGTGATCAGTAAAAGAAACATCACATAAATCAATATTATTAACTGAAATATCACGTGTATGAACGAGATTAAAGGTGTGACCGAGAGAGTGAGTTGGCCTATATGCTGGAAAAAATCAAATAAGTCAAATAGTGATAAAAAGTCATTAACCAAAGGTTTCGATTGACAACAACTACATGATGTAAATGAAGGCTATGACTGAAAATCACTGGAAAATTTGTGTAATGTGACATGGTCTGAAAACAATGACCAGCCACTGTAGTACCCTGCTAGAAAAAGTACAATATATTGCCCTGGAGATCAATTTCAAAAGCCTCTGTTTTCAGGGGTTAAAAACACTGGAGTAGTGTGGAAGTGACTAATGCCTGTGTTTTTAAGCAAAAACACATAAGGTATTCGAACAACAGTAAATCATTAACATTTCTAATCAGGACATAAACATGGCATACCATTGTGATTATGGATGGGGTTTTCAAACCACAGTACTCTAGGATGACCCCTTGCTGCCTGTATGGATATGCTGTATATATAGGCTAGCAGACCATCCAATATAGACAGGGGTCCTTCAGACCATAATGGTTAGCAAGTCTTATTCCTATTTATGAGAGGCATGATGGCTCAACTAATGTCACAAGTGTCTGACTCTTCAGGTGTGAGGCCACAGAGGACTACAAGGAAGCCCATATAACTACTCTCAGTAAGGGAGATCTCACTAGGGATTGGTGGAACCTTGATGCCTGGATAAACAATGGACACATTTGCCACCATGTAGCTGCCTTATCCCAGGAAGTAATTCTGGAGATAGGAGCAAAAATAAACCATGGGGGAATTGTGAAATAAATGTGCTGCCAGTGCCACATCAAGTTTACATGTAGGAAATGAGTAATGACAACGGCTCCCTGATAAGGGAGAAGCAGCATTGGAAATAAGAAATAGATGCTTCACTTTAAAGTAGGAAAGCATGAAAATAGGGATGCCACAGAATTTAACATGGGGCTATTGTATAGACTCAGTGGAGCAGGAAGAACCTTTACTACTTCAGTTCTTCTTTTCCACCCCTTTCTTGACTGTCGTGTGCTAAATACATTTTCATATTTCTGGACTACTTTTTTTAGTTACTTACTCTGGGTTAGAGACATTCTAAAGTGTGCTCTGATGTTTCTATGTAATTAAATGGGTCTACCAACAGCTCTAAATGCCAACTAGTGGAGTTAAGCCAGGAGAAATCTCCTTGAGGAGGGGAGAACCGTGTTAGTTGCTGATTCATGAACAACAAATTGGGTTTCCCTTCTCTTTCTACAACTGAAAACCATTCCCATCTAAGACAACTATGCCGTTCATGAGTTAGACACTTTGTTATAGCAAAGGTGACAACATTTAAGCCACATACAATATTCCACTTTTAAACTCAGCCACAGAGGATGCACAAACCAGTGTGTTTCTTCATGCCGGTCCCAAGCCCGGATAAATGGGGAGGGTTACGTCAGGAAGGGCATCCGGTGTAAAATTTTGCCAAATCCATATGTGGACAGATGATCCGCTGTCTCAACCCCTAACAGGAGCAGCCGAAAGAAGAAGAACAAGAAGACAATATTCCACTTTTAGAGAGTTTTGAGTTCATCATAAATTTAATCTGTCTCAGTTTATTTCCTCACTAATACAATTGCACATTGGTACAGCATATCTCTGTTCCTTCTGCTTAGAAAAGCCAATTAGCTAACATTAAACTAAAAAAGTAATTAACTAAGAAACTGTAAAGCAATGTGGAAAAAGCAAGGGCTAAACCAAGAGTAATGCTTCAAATAGGCCATCCAGAGCTGCTCAGCGGGTGGGCTATTTCAGTATTTAGAATTTAATTGCCAAGAAGCTGGAACTGATGGGGGTCAATGTAAACATCACAGATTATTGCATTGTAAAGTACAACATGCCAGTCTAAATTGAGTTTTTGATCTAATGAAAGTACAAATATAGCCAAAATAAAGTTTTGAATGCTCTGAGTCTATGTTTGAATAATATAAAAGATTCTGCTATACACATTAGTCAAGGTTTCCTTGAAACAACTGCCATTATGATTCTGTCATCGCCTCACTTCTCACCTTGGGCAGATCTCAAGTTCTCAGCACACCTGCAAATAATAGCATTGCTGTTAAAAATGCCAGAAGGATCACTGGTATTTACTTTGATGCACTTGTCAGGTAAGCCAAGACAGCTGGCACATATATAGACTGTACATGATGGGTTGGAGCATGTAAGGCTGCAACACAAATGTAAAGAAAAACAGTTTTCTAAAGCTGTGACATCTGTGAAGGATACTACATACAATAAAGTGGGGCTCATTTATACTTTTATTATACTGTAGCTTGTAAGGGTTAGAATAAATTTAATATCTGGAATGACATGCAATGAAACGGAAAAACTGTGACATGTCACGTACTAATAGCTGTTTTTTTTTTTTACTGCACGTCAACATGGAAATAAGCAACTCAACTATATTCAGAATTTAGGCAGGAAAAAAGTTCAGGGAGAGAGTAAATATGCATGTTGAAAGGTAAACAAGAAAGACACTTTGGACTATCAGCTTGTTTAATGCTGAACATTAATTATCAGTTCAAACTGTAAGGTGTTCCTCCTATGTTTGTTAGTGAAGAGGAGGCTCACGATAATTCCAGCTGCAGGAAATCAATGTCATCATCTATGTTTTGACTTCATTTTTAGTAGTAGAAACATATAAAGGGAAATAAAGGGTCATTTACACAATACTGAAAACATTTTTGGTTGTTGTTTCATTTGCACGTGTTAGTAAATATAAAAACATGAAGAATGAACATGTATTTCAGGTCGTCTGAAAATATTTATTGTTGCTAAGCCTATCTGCTGATTCGTTTTTCAGGCATTGTCAGAACATCTCTTGACTTAATTAACAGTTCAGAAACCCACTATAGGCAGGATTAGGCAATTTGATATCCAATAAAATGTTTAAAATAGAATGGAATGTGCTAAATCTCAAGTGCTTTAAAACAAAACAGCCCTGGCAGTAGTAAAGCAGCCTGTAATACAGCAGGCAGGTGCTAAAAGTGGGATGTATTATAGGGAAGGGCATGGCAATGTCAAGTCTTATGTAAGAATGTGTCGTCAGTTAGACATGTCCTCCCATATTAACTCCTGTCGTGGTACAGCTGTGAGGCTGCTGTTACGTTTAGAGGAACCTTAATTAACAAGCTTAGCTGCGAAATGGAGGAGGCATGGGAAGCTTTTTAAAGGTTGGTGTATGCTTGTAAGGGTAAAGAAATTGAGATTGCTAAAGTAAAAACTGAACATAGGGGGAGTAGTGGTGATTCTGGGAGTTCAACATCACAGCAGGTCAAACTTTTGAACCAGGTTTTGCATATTTGTCTTGAACCCTCTGGATACAGTCTAGACAGGATATCTAATAGTAGGAAGGGCTAACCAAGAAGAGTCTACTGTTTTCAGTAAAAAGAAATCTGAAGTCTCACTTATGCTGTCCTTATCCATCATGGCACTGAGGGGACAGTTCACTATTACGCTTTTAGCATCATGGAGTCCATTTATTTTCAGACATATTTCCTGAGAATATTAGAATTTTTTATGGGAAAACAAATAGCAATACCATGGTTAAAGTAATTAATTCATCCTGAATATGAAATCACCTGTCGTTTTCAAACCCAATCCATCTATTCACCCATCCCAGTATGAAGTTGCAGTGGTCCTTTGTTTGTACCAGCAGCATAAAGTACAAGGCAGAAAGCAACTCTTGGACAAAGTGCCTAGCCAACACGGGGTATATCATACATATACATACACTCGCTCTAAAAGGCACAATTTCATGTCAAAGGGCCTCAATGCAACTCTTTGGCATGTGGTAGAAAACCCATATAGCCCTGAACTTTTTTAAAGTTCCTAACTCAAAACGCGAAACATCGCCTAGTTTCAGCTTTATTTTTTGTCGGTAGAAAAGAATATGAAGAGTAGGAAAAGTTTAGAGTGCATCATACAAATATCAGATGTGACAATAAATTTAATTTTCAAAATGCCATTTTAAAGGACACTTGCAGGTAATTAACAGATGTACAAAATTCATTTCATGCATTTTTGATGGTTTAATCTACATCATTTTTAGGAATTCTCTACCATTTGTGAGTAATGGAAATCACACATCCCTTTGGTTAAACGTCACCACTGCCCAGTTTACAGCACTGAGCTGATGTTTATACTGTTTAATTGTGTCAAAAGAGAAATGGTTTTGATTTTTGTTATTTTGGGTACTTACATAGATCACAGAATATTTAGACTGCTATTTGACACCCCCAACCAGATTTTTGTTTTCAAAGGTGCACAGCAAGAACATATAAGGTAGGTGTGAACAGTCTCTCAAAGTGTTTCCACAAGTGTACCATATATATATATATAAGGTATACCAAAAAAATCAACAGTTAAAAACAGAAGATCAGATGTTTTAGGTAAAAATAAAAGCAACAACAATGTTCTGCTCATAAGTTCCGAAGTAATAAACTTTACTGAAGTTTCCACCCCATGGGTCATTTACCAGTAAAATGAGACTTATGCTGCTAATTGCTTGCTCTAAGCTGCAGTGCTGTGTGATGGAGTGGAACTTGACTGACTGGAAATGATTTTGACACCTTTTAACACGAGGTTTACATGCCAGTTTTAATTTGCTTTAAAGGCATAATGAAAGCCTAACCCTTCTGACAATGGAAATCACCTAAATCTCATTAAAACCTCATATATACTATTTTAGTATTAACATGTGAACCAGAAGAGTTTGCATAAACCAAAACCAAGCAAATTAACTTAAAAATTAAACTTATTAGATGACTAATTTAATATCACCTCCAGTGACAATTAAGTGTTTTTCAATACTAAATCCAATTCTGGTTTAACATTTCACCTTTCTAAATCTAACATGTTTGACGAGTAGTTTAGCCTGAGGTCTATCTTCAAGCTGATCTCCACCTTCATTATTAATTTCACATGTTATCACCATAGCCAGGGAAATACAAATAAAAGTTGAGTTGTCTTTGTAGATCAGAATCATGCGAACAATGGAGACAAAACCAATGGCCAAAAACACATTTTATCTGAACCATTTTATTACTGCTTTACTTTAATATATTAATTACAGGGTATATAAATTTATATTCTTTTAAAAAGAAAGGAAATAGTTTATATACTACACGCAGATGTACAAGTGTACAGTATAAATGTGTTTTTATGTGCTCTTACACATATTCATCATTAAAAGAATAGGACGGGACCTTGAACTAATTAAAATTTTATATTTATTCACTTAGCAGAAACTTTTATCCAAAGCAATTTACAAAATAACTATACAAGATACAGTATGTATGTTGCACTGGTTCTGGCATGCTGTTATATATGAACACTCACTCGCAGATTTATTTGTTCACTACTTATAAGATGAATGAACATGACCATTAACTACTATTAGTTCCCTATATTTATATCATCAAAAAACAGCCTACAAACTTATTTTTACATCAAATAAACTTTTATAATTGTTAGTTGTCCTAAAAATTGCAATAATGTTATGGCATATTAGGAATAGCCCAGGTGGAATCAGCAATATTAAAAGGGTATAAGTGGACAAAGCACAGACACAATACAAATATTCATAATGGAAATATTAATAAAAAATAAATATAAATGCAATCAGCCCTTATTTCTCCCACATAAACTCAAGAGTAATGTAAACTTATATCCCCGTCTCTGCCTTTCTTTGTTTTGTGGTGTGCACAGAAGACACTAAATTTCATGTTGTGAAATGATTACTAGATAAAAAAATTACATCTTATTTGTATGACATTTCCTTTAAATAAATACCTGAAACAGTTATGTAATATTTGTTCCACACTCTTTGACGTATCAATATAAAGTGTACTAAAGGTGCTTGTTCACCTGTATTAGTTGCTACCAGACTGTGTTACCATTGAGAATGCAAAAAAGAAGGAAAAACGACACTTACAACTTGCCTTCTGTAGTTGTGTTTGATAGTCTTAACTGCAAATTGTACTCGCAATGTTTGTATCTTCTAAGTGTCAATAAATTACAAATTTACAAAGTTCCTCCAGTTGTAACAGAAGTCTGTCATTAGCTAAACTTCACGTGAGGCAATCCTCCTGCAGATAAATAAAATTTATTGCTGATTCTGAAAGGTTTGTATTCATTTACCAGAGAGTCTCAATCAATAAACATAGACTTGTGCTGCTATGTTTAGTCGACTCGGGACTTGTGGGTCGGTGGGGGAAGTACTTCGAAGACCTCCTCAATCCCACTAACATGCCTTCCAATGAGGAAGCAGAGCCTGGGGACTCTGAGGTGGGCTCTCCCATTTCTGGGACTGAGGTCACCGAGGTGGTCAAAAAACTCCTTGGTGGCAGGGCCCCGGGGGTGGATGAGATCGCAGCTGAGTGTGAAGTGGCTGGGATGAGAATCAGCACCTCCAAATCCGAGACCATGGTCCTCAGCCGGAAAAGGGTGGAGTGCCCTCTCAGGGTTGGGGGAAGAGATCCTGCCCCAAGTGGAGGAGTTCAAGTATCTCGGGGTCTTGTTCACAAGTGAGGGAAGAATGGAACGTGGAGGTCGACAGGCGGATCGGTGCGGCATCCGCAGTGATACAGGCTCTGCATCGGTCTGTCGTGGTGAAAAAAGAGCTGAGCCGTAAGGTGAAGCTCTCAATTTACCAGTCGATCTACGTTCCTACCCTCACCTATGGTCATGAGCTATGGGTAGTGACCGAAAGAACGAGATCGCGAATACAAGCGGCTGAAATCAGTTTCCTCTGCAGAGTGTCTGGGCTTTCCCTTAAAGATAGGGTGAGAAGCTCAGTCATCCGGGAGGGGCTCAGAGTACAGCCGCTGCTCCTCCGCATCGAGAGGAGTCAGATGAGGTAGCTCGGGCATCTGATCAGGATGCCTCCTGGACGCCTCCCTGGTGAGGTGTTCCGGGCACGTCCAACCGGGAGGAGGCTCCGAGGAAGACCCAGGACACACTGGAGGGACTATGTCTCCCGGCTGGCCTGGGAACGCCTTTGGATTCTCCCGGAAGAGCTGGAAGAGGTGGCCGGGGAGAGGGAAGTCTGGGCCTCTCTGCTTAAGCTGCTGCCCCCGCGACCCGACCCCGGATAAGTGGAAGAGGATGGATGGATGTTTAGTTTTGTTGTCTTGTGTTCAGAAATGCAACACATTTTAAAAATGCTCCTTGAACATTAATAAGTTAATCACTTTTATTCCATTATTAAAGTTACATTAATTTATTTAATCTTTTACAATGTTAATCAAAAAATTCCTTAATGTAAACAAAAAGTGAACAATGATGCACATCTGTTCCATGCTTACATTAAAGTAATATGTTAGAAAAACCTGCTGACATTTACCTTTGCATATGTCTTGTTGCACTATGCGCAATGGTCGACAGTGCCCATGACATTTTACAGCAGATGGCAATCTGCTAAAACCTTTTGCATTTGATTCACTTTAAATACATTTTTAGGCTTACTTTAAAAAAATATGCAATGAAAGATAACAAGACATTGATATTTTTTAACATTTAAAACATTACCAAATACCATAATACAAGAACTGCACGTGAAACACAGATCATGTAGAAGAGCCAAACTACACCTCAGTCTTAAAATGTTCTAACCCTAGTCGAGTAAACTAAGAAAAAGTAAGACGGACGTAATAACAATGGAAAAATATATGCCATTCTTTATTTCTTGATTTAAATGCACACTTACAGTATAAAATAAGGTTTTAAACCAAGAACATGTTATAAATTCAAGTATAAAACAAGTCATTTTTTTGGCCTTGGAACCCCAAGAGGTTTATTTTTGGCTATATCATAGCTAGAGGGAGTTTATTTCTGTTTCTCTCTGCCATCTGATCATATTATGTTTTGCAACTGGATGCTAATTTTGATCATTTCTACCATTAGACGTACAAACTAGGAATTTGTCCACTATACTTCTTATGCATGTTCAATTTTTCTTTTACAGACTGTAAAGCACTTTTTAGGCACACTTTTGAATGAAGGGCAGAACAATCACAGTATTGTGCACTGGTAGGTCTGAATTTCATCCTGGTCACATTCTATGCAGAGTCTGCATTTTCTCCCCCATGTCTGTCTAGGTGTTGGTCCAGGTACTCCAGTTTTCCCAGCATTCCGAATGAGGTGCAATCTGTGTTGTTTGGCGACTCCAAATTAGCCTGGTTTGAGTTCATGTGGGTACCCAATTCATTGTACACTTTGACTGAAGTGTTGCCCTTTCCATTGTTAGTTACTAACTTGCCTTTGATGCTGCTGAGAAAGGCCTGGGCTCCCTGAAACCTTACAATAAAATTAGGAAGGTTCAGACAATTGATTTATATTAAACACAGGCTTACCACCATTAAACTAAAAGAACAAAATTTCTTTATTTCTGCATGGGCAGCATAGTAGTACAGTGTTCAGTGCTGCCATATAATGTATCCAACTCCCTGTGTCTGACAATTCCCTACAAGCCCATCTGACATAAACACATTAAGTTAATCAGCCCGGTGTACAAGTGACCGAGTGGAACATGTGATGGACCGCATGGCATGCAGTACTGCTTTCTACTTTGCATCTACTCCAGCAGGCATAGATTCTGTCCCCCACCACCCTGACCTGGTCAGAGAAGGTTATGCAGCTCATTTAGTGGACACCAATAACTAACAAATACGGTAATCACTATACATATACACTACATACTGTATATGTATATACGAGCACTTAGATGAGTCTTTACCAAAAAAGTACAAATTAAACAGGCAACAGAAAAAACAATCTTGGATAGAGAACAAAAAAAAGATATTCTTATACTAAAATAAAGAATCAAAAGGGGTCCTAAATTATTCCTACTTGCTGTTAACTTCCTGCATACACAGATTAAATAAATGCCTCCGGTAACATGTATAACTTTTATTATTCTTTGTATTATTCCATGCATTATATAAGCATTTTAATTGACTAACAAAACTAGAAAATGTTTAAACTCTGTTTTCTTACAGTACAATAGCACTGTCAAATACAACAGCACAAAAACAAAATGGCTGAAACCAAATTTGTAAAATCTGATTTTTTTTTTTTTTTTTTACAGATGTTTATAATACTTACCGAGTACACATATGGAAATGTTAAAGATAATATGTGAAGAGAATACTATATAAAAATGTTACTTTTTTAAATAACGTGCAAAAAAAAGAAGCTTTTCTTGTAAATCAAATTCTAAAAATCAAAAGGTAGTCAGAGGTTATTCTAGTGGCAGCAAGCTAAAGTCAGGGAGGGTCTCTAAACGGGGCGCCATCTCGTCGCAAGAAATACAAAGTCAGGCATCGTAAACTGGCATCGTAAGCTGGATGTTTTTGGCTAAATTTTCGCTTTCTTTGCAGGACTTTATTCATCACTGATACACCGCACTTCCTTTGTTTTGTAATTCAAATTTCAGCTACGTGTCGCGTATTGTGGACGCGCTATCTAATCAATCGAATTTTAAAACCAGTATGTCGGTATAATCATGTATGTTGCTAAACATTTTTAGACAGTGTACATGACTGCACTCTGTTTTATACTAACTAAAAATCCTGTCCGTGATTTTTTTCCTGCCTTGCCTTTACAGTTGTTTGTGATAGACCCCATCTTTCCACGGCGTAATTCGAGTGGATTAAGCGGGTTCCACAATAAAGGGATGGAAAGGATGTTAAAGTCGTGAGAGACATTAATTACAACTCTAAACCTAGCGGAAATACCGTATGATTTAACCTTTTTCAACGTTCGTGGCAGCTTTGACATTAATCCGACTTAATAAAATGGCAGCACTGTCACGTCTGCTTTCTAAGAAATACAATATACGGTTAAGCAGAAAACCTCATCACTACAGGGCACCTATCACAAGTCTTCTATTACACGCGTTTTACGTTTCTACCGCTCTCGCTCCGTTTTTCACTGTTGCGCCATTAAACAAGGCCCCACCCAAAAAACAATCGGAGCAAACCAATCACCGACTGGATTTGGGCTTCCGGTCGCGCAATACTTAGAGATTGACAGCCAAGCAGTCCAAACGAAGCTGCTTGCAAGTGAACCGTTTTATTGAGCGAATGCTACGTTAACGACAAGGTTCAGCTGTTATATGATTGAGCCAACCACGGCACCACTAATAGGCAGCCGCAAAGCGTTAGCTGCAACGCTTTCTAATTGTCAGCATTTAAATACTGCGAGGTGGATTCTTTCCAGTGGGGCGAACGAGAGAAAGATGACCGGCCTGGTAGGACAGCAGCACCGGCGAGTGTGAACCCCCGCAATGTGTTCTTTTAATCTGTAACCATCAACCATTATGATCGACAACAAAAACTCATGAGCTTTTTCTCTTTTTCATTCACTTGTTATCAAGAGCGGCGTTTGAGGGTGACAAGTGGGGCGCTTTTGAGGTCCGCGTGCCCCGTTCGAGCGAATTTATCAAGTTATATTCTCCAGTATATATATATATATTTGAGATGCTTGTAAGAGGAACCCTTTTAAAATCCCTCTTCAAGGTCAAATTCCGTACATGTACGTCTTTGAAAATATCCCATAGTCCAAATATTAATGCACAAAAACACGTATCGCCAATGATAACCGGCTGACATGACATCAACGTGAGTTATGTCTATGACATCCTGCATATCGAGACTCAGAGTATACTTGAAATTTGGGTACTTTTCTAGAAGCGGCCCTACTAATTTCCGCATGACACCGCATCGCATTTCGCACTGTTGTGGTATTGTCATGAATTCTGAATTGCACTTTTTTAATAGATTATATCGTTATATTTTGATAAAGTCCGATGTTGTATCTTGCAAAATTTAGCTGAATACTGTAATGAGAAAATCCGGTGTATGTTAACATTATTTTTTATTAAATTCGCGCGCAAGTTTATACAGTCCACACATACCGGTAACGGTGTTTGACGTAACCAGCACCGCACACCCCTAAGGCCGCCCTCTGCTTGTTATTAAAGTGACTATTGCATTGGTAATCGACTGAGCAAACCCGACAATTCGAAACATCAGGCCAGTTATGTAACCCCTTCAGGAGACGCCCCCCATCCCAATGGTCCGTACGCCATACCCCTCACGTAGGAGGCGACCAAGGTGGAAACACGTTAACTTGAAGCTGATAAGCATCTGTATACCTTTGGGTGTATATTGCGTCTAGCAAAGTATGACAACTGCATTTAGATCAATTGTATTCCCGCTCGGCCATTTTCTATTAACTGTGATACAAGGCAGAGACGAAGACGGACCGGACGTCTGTTCTAACATCACCATATACAATATTGTGTCGTGTCCCATCTCGTGAACGAGGCTCATTAACTACTCGGTGGTATGCTTTTACCTGTAGAGATGTTACTCTTCTCCGGGTGCTAACAGCAAGCAAATAAAATTTAAAGTCTGCACATGTCTCCCAACATTCAGCCTAAATTCTAGCTGGAGCGGTCTGAGCCCGCTAGTCGGTAAAGCTATTCTATTGGTTTCTGCCGCTGTCAATCTTTTTTTTTTTTTTTTGGCCGCGCTAGTTTTACTATTAACAGAGTACGCGGACCAGTCCTACTAAATTCATTATACTAACACAAACACACCAACCTACGAATTTAGTTATTAAAATATGATTGTTTTGTAATTTAACACCTCAGCACATAATAGTTAAAACATGGAATTGGATTGCCGCTGAGCGTAAACAGTTTTTTGCAGTGAGCCAAAACGAACAGCTGCTACCATCTAGAGGCGATTAAAAGAATTGTACGTTTGTATTATTAATCACACTGCTGAGCTTTATTCTCAAAATATTTTTTTTCTATAGTCTTCTCATTTGATTACTTCAAAAATAAACGACAGATTTGTTGACACTTGACTAATGAAATGATATTTGACTTTAAGAGGTAGAAATCTGCATGCTCATACATCATTGTTCTGGAGGAGGAAGAAATAGTGACTGAATGTAAAGAAAAAAATATTTGGACTATTAATACAAAAAAAATGAAAGTCTGAATTTGAATAAACTGCCTTAATTCGTCCTGTTTGTAAGAAATGTATTGATTTACTTAATGATGTAGAAGTATGCAATAAACAAGAATAGTTGTGTCAAGTATTTAAAGTATTATAATCTGTGCTTCAGTTTAAATATATAATGTCTAAACATTTTCACTTAAAATACAAATCTATCATTTTTCACCCTCTTTTAGAGGTTAGTAGAGGGTAGGTCCCTAGTAAAGGATCAAAAATAACATCATATTTGTGATCACTGACCTTGAAATACAGTAGTTTAAAAGTATACCCACTCACTTATCTTTGAAATTTGACATTTTAAACCTTCTGGGAGTTGTTGTTAGAGGGCAAGGACCACTAGTGAAAAATCGAATATCAAAAATATATTTGTGATCAGAAACCTTGAAATAACTTAAAACGACACACCACTTACCTGTATTACTATCTCCAGTTTTTCTTTTTTTTTTAAATTTTATTGAATTTATTAAAATCAAATAACACTCCATACACATAACTCAGGTTTTACAAAAAGAAAAAAAAAGAAAAAAGGTTCTAAAGAAATCAACCCCCACCCCTGAGAAAGAGAGCTAGGCCACCAGTGTAAGACTTTATGCTAGTAAAGACAAATGAATAGATAAAATAATAAACGAATAAAGATAAATGGAGTAAAAGAGGGGAGAGAACCTGCTTCCTCAATTTAATTGCTTATTCTAAAATGTTATTGATTAGATCCTGCCAGGTTTTGAAAAAGTTTTGTACAGATTCTCTAAGTGTGAATTTGATTTTTTCCAATTTCAGGTAATATATAATATCAGTTACCCACTGACTTAGAATAGGAGAGTTAGGATTCTTCCAGTTGAGCAAGATAAGTCAACGTGCCAATAGTGTAGTAAAGGTAATTACAGTTTGTTTGTCCTTCTCCACCTGGAAGTCCACCAAACACAACTGTTAATGGATTAGGAGAGATTGTGACATCCAAGCTGTCTGAAATGCATTCAAAGGTTTTGGTCCAAAATTATGTTAATTTGGTGCAGGCCCAAAACATGTGACCCAGTGAGGTCAGAGCTTGATTGCAGCTTTTTCAGGTTGGCTCTTGCCCTGGAAACATTTTGGACAATTTTAAACGAGAGATGTGCTCGATATATAATTTTAAGTTGAATAATTCTATGCTTTACGCGTATGGAGCGCGAGTAAATACTGTGTATTTCTACTTTCCACTCCTTTTGTGAAATATTGAGTAAGAGATCCTTTTCCCACTGTTATCTTGGATCTTTGAAAGGTGGGGACTGTAAAATAGTTTTATATATTACAGAAGAGCCATCTGAGTTCTCGAGACTGAGCAATATTTTTTCTGGCATAGAGTAGGTGGTTTTCAAAGTTTTGTGAAAAGAAGTAACTTTGAACCCCTGTGGTCAGTTGATGTGGTATGCACAACTTCAAGTTCTTCTGAACATTTCTGTAAATGACACCTATTAGTTTACTCTTTATCATAAGGGTTGTGACAGATTAAGGGCTTTCTCGCTCCCTTGAACCCTCAGACTATACGTCAGACACCCGATAAAAGTCCAGATAATTGATTTATTATAATAATAATGTGCACAAAGCACCCTCCATTCCACAATATTTAATAATCAATACAATACCCAAATCAAATAAACAATCCTCCACTCCCAGACGCTTAGCCACCCTGCCTCCCAACTCAGCTCAATCTTCTGAGGTTTCCCATAGTCCTTTATAGACCATGACCCGGAAGTGTTTGTCCCTCAGTTCATGTGACTTTCTTTCACTTCCGGGTCAGGTAAAAACTCCTTTTCTTCATCCCGGAAGCACGTCATTTCTTCTGTTCATGTGACTGGGACGTACTTCCGGGGTGTAGGGAAAATAGTCCTTGGGCCTCCCTGCAGCGACTCCTGGCGGCCCCCATGGTATCCAGCAGGGCTGTGCATTAAAAGTCCACTGTCCATAATTCCCTGCTGGCATTCGGGGCATCTCCATGCTCCAAGGAGGGCTCCATCTGGCGGTTTGGGGGTGTTGGCCGGGATACACGGCCGGCAATCCCTCACAGGGTGTAATTTCCTACATGGAACTATGGTCCTAAAATTGCCTGAAAAATAGGGTGGACCGTTACATAACTAGACATCAAGACGAGTCGAATGGTGTATCTTACGTGGAGGTTTTTTCATACTGCTGAGTCAGGAGGTGCCAGACAAAAAACATGAAGTAATTTTAAATTGTTCATAAATCGTTCTTATGAACACATTACTGTAAATCCAATCAGTGCTCAATTCTCCTCTGTACACTCAGACTATTTATAGTGGACAATGGCCTCATGTTGTCCATTTATTGCAGTGTGATCTAGTTTGTCATCACTTTCAGCGTTATTGCTTGATTTAATGGTCCGACAGATCAAAATTAAAAAAAAAGCTCCAGCAGATTACCAAATATGCAAATAAACTTATTGGGGCTGAAATATATAAAGAGTTTGTTAGAGGACAATGTTGAAAAAACTGGAAATGATCTCGACTGATAACAGACGCTCTTACCACGCAGAACTTATCTTCATAAATCAGGAGGGATAGTCACTTTAAAGATACACACAAACCACTCCACAAATTTCTTTCTTTCTAGTGCCATGCATTATTTTAAAATGGAATATTGAAGATAATAAAAGTTTCTGGAAGTGTAAAGTTTTTCATGTATATCATGTAATCATTTTACTTAAAAAAGTACTATCAAACTGTTAGAAGTAGCAAAAAATGTGTTTCAAATTCAAAAAATTTGGAATTGACATGTGTTGTCTTTATTTTTTAAATTTTTTTACTCTCTTTTGTTTGATGCAACTGAGAACACAGGTTTCTAATTTTCTTGTGGAAATATGATCAAAAACCTTGAGGCTTGTTTAATATTTTGATGTTGTAAGTGCAAAGTGTAAAGAGACTACCAATGATACAGTTCTGTTTCATTTGCAAGAGCAAAATGCAGTATGCATAAGTATTAAATAGAAAATAAATGCCTTTAATCTGTGGTGCAGAAGTCTGATTTCTTGCTAGACTATATCAGGGAGTCATATTTTCCACTTGTTGGTATCTGTTTCCTCACACTGTCCAAAGTCATGCTCTCTTTCCTGGTGTTTCCAGTGATTAGCTGGTCTTCCCTTATGGAGTGATTCAACAGGCTTTACCTCCCCATGATCTCTTACAGGAAAAGCAAGTTCATAAAACAAATGTGCTTGACCATCACATACCTTGATTCATTTTGTAAAGCACTTTGAGCTACATTATTTGTATGAAAATGTGCTATATAAATAAATGTTGTTGTTGTTGTTGATGAGGGTATTTGGAAGGAAAATAGACAGATAATGTGTATTTGACTTGCAGGATGTTTGAAGGAAGCTTAAATCTGGGAATTAGCCGAGTGCTTAACAGACCGTATTATACAGAATTAAAGTAGCAAAGACAAGCAAGCCCTTTGCATGAAGTTCTTTTGAGACTTTCTTTTAAAATAGACTGGCACATTATAACATTCAATATTGTATAACAACCCCGAAGCTCACATTAATTATGCATTGCGTATTTTACAGAAGAATGTAACACAACTCCCACATTAACTATGCCAGACGTGCAAAAATTATTCGGTGTGTTAAGAATAAAATTTCTACATGAAAATAATTTTTTTCCGAGGGAATATAAAGTAGTATATACCACATTGGAAGAATGATTTGGAAAGTTATTTTTTCTTTTTATCTTTAGCACATGATTGTAAGTGAGCAGGTATGTTGTGTTCAAAAGGAGAAGGTCAGTTAGGCTTCCAATCTCATTCTGAATTATTTACAGCAGCATCAAGGGCCATGTTGCTAATTACTTAATTATATCTATTCAGCGTGGAGTGAAATGGTGATGAATACTTGCCATTGACTTCTTTTAGCCTTCTGGCCTCACATTCATTAAAATAAAGCATTTCATTTAAATTAATCTTTATTGTGTAAAAAGCAACTGTTTACTATTTTTATTAAACTGTATCATGTAATAATATACATCACATGTAACTCCTGTAACATCCATCCCTTGTGTCTTGTACCTGGTTATTCCATTGTAATAGGTTGGAATCCAGCGACGGTAAGCTCAAGGCACTGAATGGCACATCAGCTCATACTCGCACACACACCTACACTCGACTCATACATCACTAATTAATCTAAGATGCTGGTCTTTGGGAGGGGAGTAGAAATGTATTGCATGAGTGAACCAGACCAGAATCACAACCCAGGATCCATTCAGTTAGTTGTGAAGAAGAAATTCTAATCAATGTCCGGCCTGTTTCCTAAAACCTTTACCCAGTATAATACTTCTTGGATCCACTTCTGTCAAAATCTGTAAAGAGGGTAAAATCCAAAGCATTTTTTGTCATAAATATTAGAAACAATGCTTTTTGGATTCTGAAGAATCCAAACACTGTGTGAAAACAATACAGTATTAGGTATCTGTGCCGCTGTTCCAGAAAATCTGTTGTAGTTTTCTCCAGCTTAACAGGGAACTCTTAAAGTATGCACCTACTTAATTTATGATTCATCTCTCAGTTTTCTTAACCTGATTATTAAATTACAGGGCTGTTTGGCAGCTGGAGCCTAGCACAGCAGCACACCAAGATCGGACGGGGCACTAGTGAGTACCAGAACATGCTCAGATATACTGAATCGCAACCAGCCCAATACAGAGTCAACACCTAAATTATTGGTCTTGTTCTTTGCATCTTAAAGGAAACAGGAATAATAATTTTTGAATAGGCTAACTAGTAAGCTTTTTTTCTTGTTCCATATCTACATTACAAATGGGTTTAATTCAAACCTATTTTTATGCAATGCCCTTTCTTTATAAACCAACTCAGATCACTGAACACACTATCAAATTTAAGGTCAGTAAGCATTCTGCAAGAATGAAAACCTAATTTTCTGAACTTTTTTTTACTATCTTTGCAGCAACAGACACATGTCAGGAACCAAGGTGGAGCTGGATGCAGGGCACACTCATACATACATTAACAACAGCATACCTGACACATATCTTTTTGACTTTTGGAGGAAGCAGGAATTCCAGTTGGTAGTGACTGCAAACACAGGATAAATACACAATCCTTATATAAGACGTGCCCCAACTACCAATACAACTGGCGTCCAAGTGTCTGCTATGCAGCTTCTAACTAGTTGAGCAGATAGTCAAAAATTCAGTTCTCTGAAGATCAGAGTAGCTGTGAATTTTCACTCCAGCCAGTTTCATAATTTGAAGGCATGCCTTCAGACATCTCTTCGTATTTACAGAGTTGTCTTTCTGAGGTTCTCACCAGATTGCTCTATTGACTACTTCTCAGTTCTTCACATTCTTATAGAGATTCTTTTGATATAGGATACAATAATATTCTCAAACCCACTTATTCCATTTCATAGTCAACTGGTCTTGCAGTCTATCTTAGCGACATTAGGCCTAAGGCAGAAATAAAGCTTGAATGGGGGATAAGTAAATTGCAGGACCCACTCCCACCAATTAGTTTAACACACAGGCCTTTAGATTTACCGGATATTAAAAGTGGGATTGTCTAAAGAAAAATCTGTGAAAGAAGAGCGATAGCATCCAACATTCACACAAAAAAATTCACGTTATTGAAACAGATGTTTAATGATAAACATATGCAAGTGCAAATGAGATGTTATTTGGTCAACTACCAAAGCCATTGTTATTTGCACCTCATTGTTAAATTGGCAGCAGATTAAGAAAATGTAAGCAATTAAAGGGTTTCAGTCTCAGCAAGTAAGTAAAACTAAAACTGGGCAAAAACAAAAATGATTTCCATCACTAGTTATAATTGACCTATAAGAAACCAATGAAGAAATTAACTGGAGTGAAAACATGTAGTACTCCAAGGACTGAGTTTCACACCCGTGGAGTGAAAGGTTTTGATGAGTAGGCTGTGTGAATTAATGCTGCTTGGGACCTCAGTCAACAAGAAGGCACATTTATGCCAGTACCCATTTTCATTCTAAATTACAGTTACCATTTATGTTAACATGCATGTCTTTGGAATGTAAAAGGAAACTAGAAGACCCAGAGAAAATCCACCTTGACATAGGAAGAATATGCCAACTATACAGAGACAGTTACTAAGCCAGAGCATGAAGCCGTCACTCTAGAACTGTGAGGCAGCATTGCTAATCACTTTTGCACGTCATTACCAGTATAAGAGATTAATAGTGGTCACCGGCTTAGTGTCTGCTCCTCTGGATTCCTCAACATCCCAAAGATTTGTGTGTTAGGTTAACTCTTATTGGGCTTGTAGTGACTGAACATACCCTTTGTTGAGCTAATGTCCCCTCCAGTACTGGTTCTAGTATTGGGATAAGCACCAGCTTACTGTAACCCTTTACTAAATTAGTAGGTTAAGCAATGGATGGCTGGATTGATTAACAATAAGGCAAAAATGGAAATATACCCTAAATTTAAATGGATAGATTAACATTAAGGCAAAAATGGAAATATAACCTAAAAAGAATGATACATTTTTAAACAGATTAAATTTCTTAAAGCACTTTAGGATGGTCTGCAGTGGGCTGGCACCCTGCCCGGGGTTTGTTCCTGCCTTGTGTCCTGTGCTGGCTGGGATTAGTTCCAGCAGACCCCATGACCCTGTGTTAGGATATAGTGGGTTGGACAATGACTGACTGACTGACTGACTTTAGGATGGTAAGGCCAGCTGGCAGTGGAGAGGAACCAAATAAAAACTCTGGTAGTAATGCTGCCCTTGCTGCCTTGTCTAATGTGTCAGTTTCTTTCATTTATGCATCATATGAACTGCATTTTCCCATATGAAATATTTCCCTTTAGTTGTTTTATATTGAATTGTTTTTGTTACATAAATTAAGAAACATTACATTATATTTAATTCTAATTTATTTGGAAACACCTGGCAATTGTTCTTATAGGGAAGAGGTGTTATACAAAGTAAAGAATGAATCATGGTAGACATCTGTTACTGGTAAACAGTCCTAGAGGCTGAAAGTGTTTTGAATTCTGTGAAAATTGAAATTCTAGATAAAGAATAATCTAGAGGCTCGGTAGATGCTAGTTTGATAAGAACTAATGAAATTTTAACGTTGTCTGGCCCTACCACAACCACTTAGCCTTCGGAGGTTATTTTAGATCTTGTTGCTGCGATACAAGGCTACAGGAGACCTCCTTCAAGCACTTTAAAGTCCTTTCAGAAAATGATCTCTTGTAACAGAATATTCTGCTGTCTATAGAAGACCATGAAAGAAAATGAAGCCCAAATGTGCTTCATTACCTTTGAATCAAGTGCCTACAGAATGTGCTTGCTGCTTTAAAGAGCCAAATGTTCAATTAGACCCATATACCCTGATAACAATTAAGATGAAGTCTGAAACAGAGAAGAAGTGACATATAAGTAAGAAACAAATGGAAAACCGTAACAAAGAGATGCAAACAAAATGGTCCAGAATTGGTTTACATGTGGGTGATTTTAGTAGTGGCTATGTATTTGGGCTAAGAGTTTTACAGGTGCCAAATAGTGTCATGTGGCACATCTAACCAAGCATTGAGCAGCTGCGGCTCCAGGTTTGCAATACACCTTGGAGGGAATCAAGCCCTCTGTACTTGTTACACAAGTATGGCCCACACATCCTGTGTTATTGACAGGTCCAGGGGTACAATTGATCTTTTTAAGGTTAGTAAGGTGAGACGGGCATTTCCAGAAAATGGTAGCCATGTGTGGCCATAAGTTGTCCTTTTGCTAAATACTGTAGAGGCAGGTAGACCAGCAAAAAATGATAATATAATAATAATAATAACAACAAGAAGAATACATATTATTATTTATATAGCGTCTTTCCCATGTGAAGTTTGGCTAGGTCTTCTCCTATCATCGCAAGGTTTACCACTTGTTTTCTGGAAATATGTTATTGTATGCATTGTTCACATTGTACTCAGTTTTGAATCTGATGTGCTTCAGCCATAAGACAGTAGTGGTGATCACTGCTGTAGATTACTTTACACCTATCCAGATACAGTTACTGATGGTGAGTAGTAAATGGCAGACATCACAGTAGATGCCATGAATCCAGTTTGGCAATGCACTTTGGGAGGTATTGAGCCCTCTGCACTTGTTACCCAAGAATGGCCCACACATCCTGTGTTATTGACAGGTCCAGGGGTACAACTTTTTAAGGGTACTAAGGTCAGATGGGTGTTTCCAGAAAGTGGTAGCCATTTGTGGCCACAAGTTGTTCTTTTTCTAAATAGAAGCAGGTAGGCCTGCAAATGATATGAAGGGTGGCAAGGTTTTTTCCCATCATCAGAAGAGTCACCACTTGTTTTCTGTAAATGTGTTATATGCATTGTTCACACTGTATCAATTTTTGAATCTGATGTGATTCATCCATTAGATGGAAATGGTGAAGATTACTTTACACCTACCTACTGTATATCTAGATAAGGTTAGTGATGATGAGCAGTAAATGGCAAACATCATAATAGATGTCATAAATGGAGTCCCACCACTGAGAGTTGTTGAACCATTGTCTGAGGCTTTACTCAGTAATCCATATATTGCACCAAATAAATGACAGTGGAAAGTGCTGATGAAAGAATGATCCACCAGTCTTCCTGCGGTTTTATTTCTTTGGGCCTCTCAGACCTTGGCTATTGAAAATGGTAGCGTCTGTACAACCATCGTTATCAACACTGACCAGTTGTTACATCTGTACTGCCAGCATGCAGCATGCTGGACTGACCACTTTATTATACACGACTAACAGTTCAACTTCTTTCAAAGGTCCTTGACTGTCCATATAACCGACAGCAACATATTGGAATCTGACATGGCAAGTCATAAAACACAGTGCCAGATGTTTTGTTATTTATACATGTGCTTTTGTTTCTATTTATTCTTTGCACAGACATTTTTCATGAGAATATCAGCCTGATGCACACTAGCACACATATGTCTAGAAGTGATGTCATTTTATTGACATCTGTGGATATTTTTAGAAGTATCAGGTATTTATGTGCTGTGATTCCAACTACATATGCTTAAATGTAACCTCAACACTAAGCAAAAGATATTTAGGCTTTTATTGATTTGACTTTTTGTTTCTTTATTTTCTGGTTTAGTATCTGAATTTAGGTTTTGTTTTGTCCTTTGGTTTTAGAATTAAAAATACTTGTGCATGACATATGGCTATCTGAATAAGACTAAACAAGAAGGAAACCCAACAACCTATTTCCTAACCCTAAAATCTACAATGAAAAGATCTTTTTAAAACCAAACACTACAATCCATGTAGATCATCTCTACAAGGTCAAACGAGTCACAGAAACTTTCTTGGTGGTGAGTAGTAGGAGTACAACTGTCCTGACCCAATATTACTTCAGTATGATCTGGCCTTGTTTGCCTTCATTTCTTCTGTTGTGGGCTTATCACACCTCTCTGTAGTGGTGGTTGTGAAAGAAACCGACATGCAAAGTTAATCATTTGCATGAATTTCTCTCTGTTTAGACAATTATTTCCAGGTGCAAGTGCAATTGTTTTACTTTATGAAAGTGAAAGTATTTAAAGATTATTAAAACAAACCCCTCACAGTGAATATGAAACTTAAAGCTAATATCTGCCAAGTTCAAGCTGTACTAGTTATTTTAAATCAGACATCTGACAGAATATGCAATACAACTTCTGGTCCGGACTTTGGTCTTGTCATGTCTGGACTACTGCAGCTTGCTTCTGGCAGGAGTACCTGCATGTGCTATCAACCTGCTGCAGATGGCCCAGAATTCAGCAGCCTATTTTATATTTAACCAGCTGAGACGGGCACATGTCACTCCTCTCTTAAGTTCGCTACATTGGCTCCCTGTAGCCTCACACATTATGTTCTGATCCCTGAGGCTTGCCTACAGAGTAGTCACTTGGTCAGCACCTTAGTATATGGTGTGGTAAATAATCAAGCCTTGACACAACTAAAAGGTTTGGGGCAGCTTTCTGTATAACTGAAAGTGGCTGCAGATGCAAAGAGTTACAGACAAGAGTTCAAAACAGAACTGAACAGGTTAGGAAACATGGCAGATATATATTTGAAAACCAGAAAGAGGAGGGATCTGGTGACCGCAACTGGAAATTATATCATCGGGCTCTAACTTCTTGGGATGTGGAAATTACATCATTAGGAGGTGGGCTCTTCTGCTGGTCTAGAAGTGATGTCTTCTGGGGTGGAACCAGAAGTAACATCATAGGAGCCAGGCGGAATTTCAAACATTTGGTTCTACGGGGAGATAAGAGAAAAGATTAGTGCACTCTGTTACCCCCTGGTCTGACCAGGAATTACCTTCTTTTGAGCACATTAGCTGCCTCCCATGCACACGTGTGACAATGGATATACTCATGAAGCTCTATACTTCTTCTCACCTACTCAGGTCTGTGTGGTATCAAGTCTCAATCCAAACTCTTTTCCTGTGTAGTTCCTATTTGGTGGAATGAGCTGTGCACCTCTATCCAAACTGCTTACTCCCTCAAGGTATTTAAGAAGCAAATAAAAACCCATCTGTTCTGTAAATGCCTAATTCATTGAAAAAAAAAAACAAACTTTGCTCTCTATTCTTTCATGCTGTTGGTTGATTTGATGTTACATTAAGTTTTATTGATTGTTAATCTATGTTTGTAAATTTATTAGGTATGTAGCAATCAGAGGTGGGTAGTAACGAGTTACATTTACTCCATTATGTTTACTTGAGTAACTTTTTAAAAAAATTGTACTTCTAAGAGTAGTTTTACTGCACCATACTTTTTACTTTTACTTGAGTACATTTGTGAAGAAGAAACATTACTCATACTCCGCTACATTGGGCAACACACAACTCGTTACTTTTTTCCATTTACACATTAGATACGCTATATTTTTGCCAGAGAGAAGTCGCCAGTGGAGCTACTGCATGGCTGTTTCACCAATCAGACGTAGCAACAATAATCACATGACTACGTTTCACCAATCCGACTTAGCAACAATAATCACATGACTCTGTTTCACCAATCAGATGTAGCCATGCAGTCACAGGAGCACACACAAACTTCCTGCGTCTGCAGCCTGTGAGAGACTTTTTAGTCATGCGGGGCTCCTGTTCACTGCAAGAACCTTGAGAGCCAACTCCTGCTGAAGCTTAACCACCACTTCACTGAGTGTGTGTTGTTAACCAAACATGCACAGACAGTCATGGTAAAGTGAGACATCTTGTATGTGTACAAGCTGTCTTGTTCTAATGTTATTTTCTATCAGCTGTGCTATTTGGAGGGCAAGTGTGTGATGATGCCTGTCCCCTTCCCACTTCCCACATGGTAGTACTTGAGTAGTCTTTTCACCAAATACTTTTTTACTCTTACTTGAGTAATTTTTTGGATGACTACTTTTTACTTCTACTTGAGTAATATTATTTTGAAGTAACGCTACTCTTACTTGAGTACAATTTTTGGCTACCACCTCTGGTAGCAATCAACTTTTGTGATCTGTCCTACGAGACTTGCTGAACAAACTGGCCTTAGCCTAATGTTGTTCGATTATATTTACCTCTTTTATAAGTTGCTTTAGTTAAAAGCATCTGCCAAGCAATAAATGTAAAGGCACTCAAAAGTCAATACATTTAGTAATAGTTATTGATTAATTACATAAAAGCGACCATATATACAGGTCTTTAAAAAAGATCTCAGGGATTTCATAATATCATACTTCTTTAAATTTATAACCACACTGTAGAAGTTAAACATTTGAAGAAAAGCTCAAAATTCAACATCATAACTAAGCAGGATTCATGTAGCTCTACAGGCAGTTGGGCTGCTCAACTTCTCGCTCAAGGCCTTGCTCTCCACGTGCCACTGGGTATAGTGAGCGGGTGGGAGGCCATCAGTTGACCTTCTTGTGAGTTTTCAATGGGTTGTGACTTAAGATCATTTGTGTGCATCTTCGAGTTCATCCCGAGGAGAGCCATTTGTGTCTTGGGTTGGGCACGTAATGTGACTACTAGCGAACGGCTAATGTAAATAATTGCGGAAAAACAAACCATACTCATTTAAGATGAAGAATGCAATTCAAAGGGTTTTCACACATTCTAACACATAAAGTTATTGTTATGTGTTTTCAGCTTAAATTCTTCCATGGCATAGTGTTAAATAACAGTTTTGGATCTAAACAAAAAATTATTTCTCCAAAAAAATTAATACATGCTGCTTCAAATATTGAGAGGACATGTCACGAGGAAGGGCTGGTAGTTTCTAATCATATATACAGCATTTCAAAATGTGATTAGCATAGTAAAGCCAATAAAAAATAGATAAATTCAATGGAAAGTAGAAGGCAGTGATAAAGGAACTGAAGAAACAACCTGCTTATTCACTGAAACAAAATGACTCAACAATGCGAGGCATTGAAAGCTGCAAGTTTTCTTCAGGCCTCTCTATTTGTTCGTCTTTTTATCTGTCTCTTTGCTCAGTGTCTTTCAAGTGATCACCAGCTCATCTTTCAAAGACAGTCTTCATAGAAGTAGCCTAATATGAGTGCTGTCTTCACTGACTGGATTGTACAAGAACTGCTTTTTCTGCTTCTAATTCAGCTTGTGCCCCATAAAAACGTAACGTCTGGACTTCACAGTAGCACTGTGACTGCATGGCTGTTCAATTAGAGCATCAATCAGCTAATAGCTTGTATTTGAGAGTGGAAAACACGGTTTCAGCCATCAATTTAACATCTTCCTGTAATACTTAATCGGGTTCTGATGTAAAAACTAACAAGGTCATTACATAAGAATGTTGTTGTTGACATGTCATCGTGGAATACAAACCTTTCCTGGAGGATATACTTCAAAATAGATAAAGGTACTGTGAGCAGAATAAACCAAGAACTACATTTTAAAATATAGTTTTCTTTATGTTTTTTGCTTAATCTACAAAAGGAATGGATGATCAAAGGGAGGAACAAAACTAGAAAAATGACCAAACACAGGGAACACTGCTCCACAAGGCTTGGCTGCACAGTGTTAGTTCCTTTCTTTCTGTAAGGGCTGCTGTCTCATATGTCGTTCCAATATCATTCTGCCTCTCAGCTCTCTTTCACTCCCATTTTTCTCTTTCTCTATGGCCACACATCCTCCCTGTAAGATGGATATGCGCATTGACTTCCCTTTGGATTCTAGGCTCAATGAGTCTATAACAGAAAACAGTCTTTAAATCAACCAAACTAAGGTTAAATGTCAGAGGCAGGGTTTGTCCTTCAAGATCCCATGACTGCCAGGTTAGAGTGCCCCCTAGAGCTCCTCTGGTATAAACAAACCTCAGGACCCACAGGCACTCTGAAGCACTTTAGAGCAGAACACATTTTCTAACGACTAGCAGGTTGCAAACAGTCCTGCTCCTTTGCTTACACCTTCTGGTGTTGGAGAAATTCAGTAACTATGTAGCCTTCACTCCTTCTAGTGGTCTCAGAGTAAGTAATTGCAGGACACCCTTTACATTCACATGGATCTTTGCTCACACTAGCATGCAGCACAGCTCACAAAGTGCCTGATTGTTCTTTCTCCATCTTTAGCCGCCACTGGTATCTTCCCTCGTTCCTTGTCCTTTCTCTGCCTCTTCCACTCTTGGAACATCTTTGCAATAGAACCACTTGTTACAATCTCTTGCTCTCCATCCATCCATCCATCCATCCATCCATCCATCACTCTAAACATAGTATAAATATCTACAGTTATATGAAAAGGTTTGAGAACCTCTCTTAATTCTTTGAATTTTTGTTTATCATTGGCTGTGCTTTCAAAGTAGCAACTTCCTTTTAATATGTGACATGCCTTATGGAAACAGTAGTATTTCAGCAGTGACATTAAGTTTATTGGATTAACAGAAAATATGCAATCTGCATCATAACAAAATTAGACAGGTGCATAAATTTGGGCACCCAAACAGAGATATTACATCAATACTTAGTTGAGCCTCCTTTGGCAAATATAACAGCCTCTAGACGCCTCCTATAGCCTTTGATGAGTGTCTGTACAGTATTCTGGATGGAGGTATTTTTGACCATTAATCCATACAAAATCTCTCCAGTTCAGTTAAATTTGATGGCTGCCGAGCATAGACAGCCTGCTTCAAATCATCTCATAGATTTTCGATGATATTCAAGTCAGGGGACTGTGACCGCCATTCCAGAACATTGTACTTCTCCCTCTGCATGAATACCTTTGTAGATTTCGAACTGTGCTTTGGGTCATTCTCTTGTTGGAATATCCAACCCCTGCGTAACTTTAACTTTGTGACTGATGCTTGAACATTATCCTAAAGAATTTGTTGATATTGGGTTGAATCAATCTGACCCTCGACTTTAACAAGGGCCCCAGTCCCTGAATTAGCCACACAGCCCCACAGCATGATGGAACCTCCACCAAATTTGACAGTAGGTAGCAGGTGTTTTTCTTGGAATGCGGTGTTCTTCTAACGCCATGCAAAGTGCTTTTTGTTATGACCAAATAACTAAATTTTTGTCTCATCAGTCCAAAGCACTTTGTTCCAAAATGAATCTGGCTTGTCTAAATGAGCATTTGCATACAACAAGCGACTCTGTTTGTGGCGTGAGTGCAGAAAGGGCTTCTTTCTCATTACCCTACCATACAGATGTTCTTTGTGCAAATTGTGCTGAATTATAGAACGATGTACAGATACACCATCTGCAGCAAGATGTTCTTGCAGGTCTTTGGAGGTGATCTGTGGGTTGTCTAACCATTCTCACAATCCTGCGCATATGCCGCTCCTGTATTTTTCTTGGCCTGCCAGACCTGCTGGGTTTAACAGCAACTGTGCCTGTGGCCTTCCATTTTCTGATTACATTCCTTACAGTTAAAACTGACAGTTGAAACCTCTGAGACAGCTTTTTGTAGCCTTCCCCTAAACTATGATACCGAACAATCGTTGTTCTCAGATCTTTTGAGAGTTGCTTTGAGGATCCCATGCTGTCACTCTTCATAGGAGAGTCAAAGGGAAGCACAACTTTCAATTGACCACCTTAAATACCCTTCCTCATGATTGGACACACCTGTCTATGAAGTTCAAGGCTTAACGAACTAATCCAACCAATTTGGTGTTGCAAGTAATCATTATTGAGCAGTTACATGCATTCAAATCAGCAAAATTACAAGGGTACCCAAATTTTTGCACAGCCAGTTTTTCACATTTGATTTAATTTCATATAACTAAATACTGCTTCACTAAACATCTTTGTTCGGAAAACACCCCAGTACTCAGATGTTCCTAGGAAATGAAACACATATCACTGTTATCTTTTTTGTTGAAAGTAGAGTCAATTATTATGCAGGCTGAGAGGGGTTCCCAAACTTTTTCATATGACTGTATAACCTCCTGACCTAAAGCTCATTGGTGCAGAAGTGGCTTTACATCCCAGTTACATGCTACTTCTTAAACAATTCCTGCAAATCATTGCAGAGCTAGAAACGTCCCAAAATGCCATGTAGCCCACCCAACAGAGGTTTTTTCTGTATCACTGATCCCCATGATCAGCCACTGTAGGTGTTGTTCCCCATCACAGGACACAGAGCTGAATCCACATCATGTGGGTGCTGTGTGCCGTCATCTGCAATTAGAGTAAATTCAGCCAGGCCTCTTCCTTTGAAAAAAAAATGAAAAAAATTGTGAAATCATTATTTTCTATAATGACATTTCTAATATTTTTTATACTGAAGATATTTAACATGTCCACTGAAATCCATGAAAATCATTAGCAGGATGTTTTGGGGGTGCTTAACTCAAACCTGATGTTCAATGTACAAAATTGAAATAAGTAAATTTTTTTTATCATAGATGACATTTACATTTTCATTCACAATGGGTGATGAATTCCTGATGGCTGTTTTGAATTTACAAGACTCCGCTTAACTTGATACATCCATATTGTGGCATAAATATTGTTGGAGAGCCACAGCAGACAGGAAGAAAAAGGTTACAATTTTAAAAAAGATCCTGAAAAATGGTTGGCTACCCTAGGATCCTTGGTAACTGTTGATCTCACCTGCAGATTAAGTTGCCAGATGAGTTCGCTTGGCAGACTAACAATAGACACCAAGCCTGAAAAGTGATGGTTAAATTTTTATGGTGAAACATGATCTGGATTTCAGGTAGCCAATCACATGGACTTGCTGCAGAGTGCAGGTACGTGAACAGATGCTGGGCTGACCTGGCACACGGCTTTGGCTCTGGTAACACAACAGTCCCCCCCTCCAGCTTCATCGCTCTCCTTAATTAGGGGAAATAAAAAAAATGAATACCCCAAACTTCAAAGCAAAGAGGATTTAACATAGCAACTTTTCATTCTTGGAGATTTTCAAAAACTCATTTCGACTTTTAAAATTTATGTGGACAAAAACAAACTAAAAGAAAGTACAAAATAAATAAAAGAATAGTTGATGGTGCTGTAGAATTGCTAATTGCACAGGAACAAAATGAATTCCTCTCTCTGGAAAATATACAAGAGCAAAGTGCTGAAAACGTTCACAGACCAAGAAGAGGAGGAGGAAGAAGAAGCAACTGCACCGGTAAGAAACTGCATCTCTTGTAAACCGCAGCAATGTTAAACTGGCAGCAAATATTCATATGTCAGGCTGAAAGTTACCTAGTACTGTAAATGCATTTATTTGTAAGTTAGTGAGTAATGTGATTCTATTTCCAAAAATATTCGTTATTCATCTTATTAACGATTACACAATCAAAATTAGCAGAGAAAAAATGAAAGAGTTATAGAGGCTTATCATGCCGAAATGCAATTTATTCTTTTATTCTGCATATTTCTTAATAATGCTTGCAGTTCACTAAGAATGTGTTAATTTCATTTTATAAATAAAATATCTATCTATCTATCTATCTATCTATCTATCTATCTATCTATCTATCTATCTATCTATCTATCTAATATTGCCATAGTACTATTTAAACCCAGGGACTGTGCTGCATATCCCACATATGTGCAGGTTAAGTGGTTTGAAAACAGTAAAAGAACCAAATTAAACATGTTTTGTAAAGGACAATGATAAATATAAATAAATAAACAAGGCACAACCCAGAAACAGTCCTATCTATCTATCTATCTATCTATCTATCTATCTATCTATCTATCTATCTATCTA
>JANRMT010062849.1:22279360-22289392 GCA_026402145.1 Polypterus bichir lapradei
TCTATCTATCTATCTATCTATCTATCTATCTATCTATCTATCTATCTTTCTCTTGTTTATTTATCAGATCCCTTTATCTAAGGTATCGCCACGGATGGAAGGAGCCCTGGGATCCCAGCTAGACGGATGGACCAGGGGAGAGAGCGTGTTCAGGTCGTTATCTCCCCCGTAATGCTAGAGGGCAGCCCCCCTGGGTTGCTGTGGCACCATCGATTCCTGCATAGCACACTGGAATTTGGAATTTACTACAGCCCTTTGGGTGCCGGTGCGGAGGCTGCAGAGCCCTATTATGTCGGGCTTCCGCCACACCTGGTTGTACGTCCAGAACATGCTAATGGACTATGTGGAGTGCAGCTTACAAGGAGCCAGCTGCCACTGCTCAGAGTGCCGGAGTCAAGAGGAAGAGAGATAAAGTTTGCTTGAGGTGGAGTGAAGGTGACTGAAAGAGAAAGAGAGAAAGAAAGCTGAAAAGAAGGCAAACAAAGTGCTGTGTTGATTTGTATTGTATTGTACTGTGCTCCTGTGTGAATGAAAGGGAAGCGTTTCCCACAGAACTAAACGTGTGTTGTGTTTCGAAACTAGTGCCTCATGTCTGTCTCTATCGGGTTTGGGCGATTCTCTTGTGTCCCCTGCAGACCACATTGTATTACAAAGCAAGATATAACACAAGCAAGAATGAATATTGTTACTACAAATAAAAATTAAGGATGAAGAAGAAATTAGTCAACATATTCCTTTACTACGCATGCCCTGTAATTTTTTTCCACATAGCAATGACCCTGTGTGAGAAGAGGTGGTTCTGTTACTTTTCCTTTTGTAACATATCTACTGCTCATCCATCAGTGTATTCATTTTCTCAGTCTGCACAATCCCATGAAGGATCATAGGGAAGACCAAATATCAGCAGCACAGTGCACAAGTCTGGAGCTAACATTATACGGGTAGGAGACAGCAATTCAAACTCATGTATGCACTCACATTTGCTCTTTGAAACTTGGCCAGTTTTGACTCACTGGTTGGTATAACCTACATGAATTTGTGATGTGAGGGAAAAGCAATCCAAGCTTGGAAACAAAATCACGTAAACCTCACAGAGACAGCAACCATACTGGTTTACTGGAGTGGTTAGGCAGCAGTGCTAACCACTGTCTCCTTATACTACTTACTACCAAGTACAGTACATGGTTTATTATTTTACTGGAAGAGTTCTGCCTGATCAAATGAATTAATGCTTTTGAAAATTTTCAGTATCTGGATTAAGACTCCATGCAGGTCACCGTTTCAATTTAGGTCTAAAGAAATCCGTTTGCCCTTAGCCTGCCACAGTAAGCCGTTGTCTTCATTCCAGGGATAGCCAATTTCTGTCAGAGAAGGAGCACGACTTTGAGCAAGTGAAGCGTGAAAAGGGATGTTGCAGCCCGAGTGGCGTTTTCAGATTGGCAAGCATAGCGATGATAATGAGTTAAAGGAGGATAATGAAAAAGATTAGCAATGTAGTGTAATTTAAACTTTGCCATGGTGAAACCTTACATTAACATCCAACAGAATTACAGATGGCTTGCTTATTGACTTATGAATTTGCTTGTTTGTTTTTTTAGGAAGAGGAGCAGACCGCTGTAACCCCATCTCAGGCTGAGGATGGCTCAAGTACGATGTCCCAGTTGGCCAAGAAAGTAAGCTTATCCCATTTGCTGTCAGTTGTGTGTTGTGCATCTCCAGATTTAATGGCTTCCTCACCTTTCCCTTATAATATTTGTAAAGTCTGACTGACTCACGATATAGTTGTTATTGTACTATAAGTACAGGGTCTAAAAATATATGCAAATACATGCAAAACTAAATATATTGTAATTCATATTTATTTTCTGTTTAACTGTTGCGTTAAGGATTTCTAAACGTTTAAAAATGTGTGCTTACATCCACATCCCCATTTAGGAGAAATCAGCTACCAAAGAAGGATGAACGTTGTAAGGTCTGACATCTGCAATGAAAATAAGACTGTAGCAGTTACATTAAATTACTCACTTGACAATTTCATCCAAAAGGATATAAACACAAGCATAAAATAATTAATCTAAATTCAATTTAGTTTTATATATTTTTCATTGACAAACTCAGAATGCTATACACATTAAAAATATAATTAAAATAAAACACATTATCAGATTCAAAGCTATGCAATGAAACACCTTACAATTTGTACACATTCTACATATATTGATTTCAGTGTTAATTTATTGGGCTGTGTGATGGCACATTCAGAGTGTTAATTGACATAACATAACATGCATCAGCATTCTCCAACCTACTTCAACCTACACCAATCCCAGCACCTCTGGATGCAAGACGGAACCAGACCTGGATGAGGGATCAGGGCCATCTTACCAGCATCATAGGCCCCCGGGCAAAGCAGCGCACTGGGCTCTTATTTTGATAGCAAAACAGAAACAGACATAGGCATCAGAAACATCGTGGGCCCCTGTGCTCCTGGGGCCCCCAGCCAGTGCCCATACGTTAAGATGGCCCTGAGGTGCCATTTTATCAATGGGCTTCTGTCTTCTGCAACCTTGATTTGGATGGACAAGTTCAAAATTGAACAGTATCCTTATTCTTTATTAGTTTCAAAGGGCTATTAAGAGTATAAATATAATAAGTAAATTGTAAACATCTACCATTTCTACAGGTGTGACACAGGTAGGATAGATAATTAACACAGTGAGCAAGTAGTCAAAATTAAATTCAGTAATGGATATTAAGAGTTTAAATATAATACATAAATTGTAAATATCTACTGTTTCTACAGTTGAGCCACAGGCAGGATAAATAATAACCTGGGCCTGCATAGTGAGCAAGTGGTCAAAACATTGGGGATTACTGTCAGGTAACAAAAATTAATTTATATACTGTACCTCATTTTGCTATACAGTAAGAAGTGAGTCAAATTTCTTTACAAAAAGTAAAAGAATATAAATAAAATAAATAAATAAAATAAATAAATAAATATATAAAAGAATACAGCTATACATTTAAAATGAAACAAAGAAATTAATAAATAGACAGTAGTGAGTCAATAGTGAGTAGTATACAGTAGTAGTAGTCAATAGTGAGTCAGTATACAGGGTGAGTCAAAATTATTTTTTGCATTAATGGATTATTTTTAGGTTGGCGCAGTGGGTAGCGCTGCTGCCTCGCAGTAAGGAGACCCAGGTTCGCTTCCCGGGTCCTCCCTGCGTGGAGTTTGCATCTTTTCCCTGTGTCTGCGTGGGTTTCCTCCCACAATCCAAAGACATGCAGGTTAGGTGCATTGGTGATCCTAAATTGTCCCTGGTGTGTGTGTGTGTGCCCTGCGGTGGGCTGGTGCCCTACCCGGGGTTTGTTTCCTGCCTTGCGTCCTGTGTTGGCTGGGATTGGCTCCAGCAGACCCCCGTGACCCTGTAGTTAGGATATAGCGGGTTGGATAATGGATGGATGGATGATTTTTATCTTAACCACACCTTTCCAGGTCAATGCATATGTCATGGTGGACCATTGCCATGGCCTCCACACTCCCCTGATTTGACACCCTGTGATTTCTGGTTATGGGGTATGGTTAGGGAGCGCATGTATAGTAGGAAAGTTCATGATATCAATGACCTGAAGGACAGAATACAGACTGTGGTATCATCTATTCCCCAGGAAATGTGTGTCCAGGCTTTAAATGGTACTGTTGCTCGTTGGTTTTTGTGTGTTGAACATGATGGCGAACAGGTTGAGACATTCCTGTAAGTCTTCTTGCACATATGAAGTATGTTTTGTGAATAAATTGTTTCCACCATTCAAATGTTAACATAATTTTGACTCACCCTGTATATAAAATCTAACATCTGTCTGTATGTCTGTCCGTTTTTCATGAGAGAACTGCTTAACAGATTTTGATCTGGTGTTTTTATATAATTTGCTTGAACATTCATAATCATAGTTCGCTTGTGGTACCGATTTAGAAACACGCAGTGGGACACGGGGAGGGCCCTCCTCACTCACACGCCAGCCTCAGGGCCTATCTTACATCCACTTAGCTAGCAAACGAGAGAACTACTTAATGGATTTAGATCGGGTTTTTTTCTATAATTTGCTTGAACATTCTGGACGATTTTGTGATTTCTCTCATTGCGCTAAGAATCATAGTTTACTTGCAAGAGCGATATATTTTAGGTAATCCGAGACAGAGGCTGTGAGCCGAGGGGAGGGGGAAGCGTGACATCAGGAGTGGGGAGCCGGGCAGGGCCCTCCTCGCTGTCCTATTTCACTACTATGTGGGTGGAACCGTGGGGGACGGCTAGTCTCATATATAAAGATCAATGTGTGTGTGTGTGTGTGTGTTTGTTCTTTACGAAATTCCACACCCTTGCTCCAATCTCAACAAACTTTTGTACACAAAACTAAACTATTTTGAAAACCAAACTTTTGACCCTGGGAGTACATTTTGGGGATTTTTTTTCTCCTTTGTACTACAATGAGTTTCAAGTATAGTGCCACCTGGTGGCTCAGAGCAAAAGAAACACCAGAACAGAGTGAAACCAGACTATCAAACAAAAAGACCAGACCTTAAAATTACTTACCTCGTTCAATGCCGGGTGCTGCTGCTTGTTAATTAATTAATTAATTAATTAAAGATAAAGTCCCTCACAAAAATAAGCATAACTTAAATTACTTTAAACTTTAAGCATTTTCTAAGTCTAGAGTTATAGTAGCTAAAGCCACAGTCCAGATTAATAATGTATGCTTTGGTCAAATGACAGGGACAGGAAAACAAAACTCCAGGTGACAAGAAGTTGGTGAAGGCAAACCTCAGGGATTCCATGGCCAAAAGGCCGCCCAGCCCTCTGGTCATTTTGCAGTCCATAATTGTCAAAATGTTATTTATTACTGTTGCAATGCACTATCCTGGAGGACTTGATGGAGACACATTCATAGTTGTAGTTGTCCATATCTTTCCCAACATGAAAAGCTTTGTCCAGGTGGCTGTGAAGCAAGAAAAATGAAAACAAAAAAAAGAAAACAGAGATAAATAGTAGTTAGTGACAAGTGCACATATTTTAAGTATGCAATGCCTCATATTATGTTCTATTAAAACAGGTAATAAAAAGGAAATTATGAAAAAGACAAATTAAAAAAGTGGGGATTTAAACGTATCTCTTAAATGGTCCGTAGTGTTAGTCCAGTGTGTCTGTATTGGTAAAGTATTCCTGAGTTTTGGCACTTTTTTATACTGTAGATTGCTATGCCACACTGGTGAGACTTTTACAAGTCCTCACAGTGCTGTGTTCAGCCACACTGATGCACTGCATGTGTTTACAGTTCTCAGTAGGAAGAGTTTTGTAACATTTATGTGAAATTTACCTTCAGTAAACTTCCAGCAGTAGCCCGTCTAAACCATTTATCATGAACTTTTCTTGCAGACCAATTGCTTATGATGTAAAACAGGCGTACAGGAAATGTCTGCGCATCTTCGCCTTTGCTGCTCTGTGTTAATATGAAGACGATTTGGGATTTTGCTTTGATTGTCCTTTGTCTCTAGGCACCATAAAATTAAAGACAGCACTTTCTGAAATTACAGTATTTACTTGTGCCTTTCTGTTAATGCTAAATGCAAATGTATCATGTCAGGCCCATGTCTTTGTATTGTAACATAACATGACTCCAATAGAGTCCAATTTAGGGCTGGAGGAGGCTGAAGCCTATCCTAGCAACACTGTGCCTAAGGCAGCAAATAGTCCTGGACAATTGAGTCCTGCACACATTCACACTCACACGCACACAGGAGCTCACTTGGACACACCAGTTAACCTAACATACACGTTTTTGGGAATATGAGAGGGAAAGAAGAATGCAGAAATGATGATTGTAAAGTAAGTGTAGATCTGTGGTCTCAAACTCCAGTCCTGGAGGGCCGCAGTGGCTGCAGGTTTTCATTCTAACATTTTCTTAATTAGTCACCTGTTTTGACTGCTAATTAACTTCTTGTGAATTCATTTTAATTGACTTGTTTTTTAAGAATTGTTCCCCTGAATTTCTTCATCGTACCTCTGAATTGCTTCATTTTTTTCCTTAAATGGCACCCAAACAGAAATGAAATGTGAAGTGAGTGAGCCAACAGAATACCAACTAAGTCAGGGCCTCAGACTCCAACCAATTTCACTCCAACCAGCTGCTTAATGAGGTGCCAAGTCTTCTTGTTAATTAAACCCGTTCTTTAATTCCATGGCTTGTTGCTGCTCTCGTTGTGCATTAGCAGACATTTCTGAAATTGTTGATTTTCTCTTTTCTAAGAACACCATTAAAATATTTTGGGGACCTGAGCAGATCAACATTCCTTTCTTTATTTCCAGATTTTGTATGAAGGACACAGTTTGCTGGTCCTGTTTTTGCACATTTTGTATCTCATCATTTGGCTGTTAATTAAGGAAAAAGAAACAAAGGGTCTGACTGCGGTGGGCTGGCGCCCTGCCTGGGATTTGTTCCTGCCTGTTGCTCTGTACTGGCTGGGATTGGCTCCAGCAGACCCCCGTGACCCTGTGTTAGGATATAGCGAGTTGGATAATGGATGCCTCGCAGTTAGGAGAGACCTGGGTTCACTTCCCGGTTCCTCCCTGCATGGAGTTTGCATGTTCTCCCCGTGTCTGTGTGGGTTTCCTCCCACAGCCCAAAGACATGCAGGTTAGGTGCATTGGCGATCCTAAATTGTGCTTGGTGTGTGCGTGTCCTGTGGTGGGCTGGCACCCTGCCCGGGGTTTGTTCCTGCCTTGCGCCCTATGCTGGATGGGATTGGCTCCAGCAGACTGTGTTAGGATATAGCGAGTTGGATAATGGATGGATGGATAAAGGGTCTGAGCCTTCAAGAGCAAGTCAATTAAAATGAATTCAAAAGAAGTTAATTTGCATCAAAAACAGGTCACTAATTAAGAAAAGAGTTAGAATGAAAAGCTGCAGCCACTGCTGTCCTCCAGGACTGGAGTTTGAGACCACTGGTGTCGATGCTTATCATTTCACACAGAGCTACAGTGTCCTTACCACAGTGAGGTTGTTATATCAAAAGCTGACAGTAGGTGGCACAATTTTACCATCTTGGATTTTTCTTAGCTAACTCCCTTTAACTTACAAGATCTGAAACAAAGCGCGTGCCTCTGTAACAGAGAGACTGGTCACACTTTAATTTTTATGTCTCTAATTGAGGGTCTCTTTACATTAATCTGGAATTGCCTGTACAGCTACAGTACATCTATGCCTTACAATTTTGATACACAAAAGCCCACAATCAGGTGATAGTAAAGTAATGTGCTGACTGGAATCCATTGCTCCTGTTGCAAAGTAAGTACATTCATTTTTCTAAAGTTGAAGGAAGTAACACTTTATGAAGAAACTTTTCAAGGATCACACTGTGAGACATGTTTTAAATTTTTACCACTTGTGCCTTCAAGATAAAGTAGAAATGGAAAAACTGCACGTACATTTAAATAAGTGACAAGCAAATTGACAAAACATCAGTCATCTTTTTCTTTATTATAACTTACAGAATTTCAAAATACAAAAAAAATTAAATAACTAAATGAATTAGTAACATAAATAATGGAATAAAAAAATTAAGAAAACTTGGAAGTGGCAGAGTGGTGGGTCCTGCCACCCCACCAGTCCTACACCCACTGGTTATCTTTGTTGAGCTTCAGTGTCCTCGGCGTGTCTGGATAGAGTATTTAATTTTTCCTCCAATATTTTAGAAATGTGTGTATTACGTTAACTGGCAATTTCTAAAATGGGGAATTGGTGTGGCTGAACAGACCTTCTGATACACTGGCATCTGCCCAAAACTGGTCCCTGCTTTCTGTTGATGCTGCCAGGATAGGTTTAGGCCCCCACGACTCTTAATTGGATTAAGTGGATTTGAGAAGGTAATGTCATGTAAAAATATATATATTTAAAATTATTATGGGAATTTCTAACTTGTTTGTCAGTGTAAATAGATTTTTTTTAAACTGGACAAAAATATGTGAAATATAGGCAGTTTACCACATTCATCTTAAATTCTATAAAGCATTCTATTGTGATGGCAGTAATTTCAATAAATTATAGACATCTTATTGGTTCTGTAGAGATCTGCACTTTTGTTCCATCCAGACAGCCGGACTTTTAAATTAGAAAGCCAACAGTAGATTACTAAAATCGTAAAAAGTCATTTTGTTCCATTATGCCTAAATTCACAGTGTTATAATGAGAGCAGAGACTTGAAGTCCCCTCAGAATATCCATTGTGTGTTTTCTTTCAGCCATGCCGGGGTGTTACTGTATGTCTGCTGAGAAGTGAAGTTTCTCGGAACTTCAGCAATTTCAATTAGAATACATTAGGTTAGATAAACTTTATTAATCCCATGGGGAAATTCAGATGCCTGCAGCAGCAGAAACATAAAAAACAAGGGTACAGACTGACAGGACAGATAATACAGCCAATCGATCAATTGGGAAATATAAATAAATAAAATAGAAAGAGTATATTAGGTGGAAGCATTGAATTGCTGGATAGCAGGGAGCAGAAAAGACCCCCAGAGGTGCTTATTAGTACACCGTGGTGGATTGAGCCTGTGGCTAAAAGTGCTCCAAGAGAGCGTCTCCTGGAGGGGATGGAGGGCATTTTTCATGATGATATTCAATTTTGTCACCATCTTCTCTTTTCCACAACAATTTCAAGTGTGTCCAGGGTTCACCATGTAATGGGGCAGGCTTTCCTGATCAGTTTCTTCAGACATTTTGCACCTTTTGAGGTCAAGTTGATTCCCCAGGAGACCACAGCCTTGAACACCACACTGGCTACTATGGACTGGTAGAACATTTCCAGCAGCCTGCTGCACAAATCAAAAGGCCCGAGTCCCCTTAGCAAGTGCATTCTGCTCTGGCTCTTCTTGTACAGCACCACTGTGCTGTCAGGCCAAACCAGTTTGTTGTTTATGTGGACCCCCAGGAACTTGTAGCTCTGCACCAGTTGCATGTCCCCCCTGAATGGTGACTGGTCTCAGAGGCTGTTTGGCACACCTAAAGTCCCCCGCCAGCTCTTTTGTCTTGAAACCACCTATATTATTTTCCTTAATATGAGGTTTATGATTCTTGATCCATGAGTTTCAAACAAAATTGACTATGTTTGGAAAACTGGTGCCACTCTGTCCTAATGATTATGTTTGCTTTTTTGTGGCCTTTGTCTTTTTTGATCTTAAAAGCACTAGAAGCTTTGAGGACTTAAGTATTATTGATTGGCTGAAGTACTGCTGTCACTGATCATGTTGAAACTCTGCACAGGACGTATGTGTTTCTTCAGCCTTGTTTGTGTGCTGATTATGCTCCGATTATCTTCAGGAAGGATATTTAGCTGAACCCTGAGCTGCTTATCTACCTAAACTGCAACCACTACTCAAGTCTGATTTCTGTGTTGACAATAATGTCCTCAACACCAGATAAACTGGCTACTTTAAGGCTGTCTAAACAAGAAAGGTTCATTAATATTTGAATTTAATATCAAACTGGAGCCCTGATACAATATACACCATGTATAACAGAAACATTGCAAATGCTCATGAATGTCTGCCCCTCAGTCAGACTACATCCCAAGTTGTACATACTTTATTTATTTAAAACCAAGTTAGCAATGAGGAATTTGTGGTAGGTTCACAGTAATGTATTGTGGACATCAAATGGCAGGCATACCCAAGTTTAATGTTTCAACTTTAATACTGTCCACTTGTCAACCAGCATGCCCTTCCACTAAACCATGTTCAGTGTTTATTGATTAGCTTTCTGGTTTGTTTAGTTCTTCATTTCCTGCTCCATTAGTACTTTGACATTTAGAAATATCTGTTGATTCTACTAAATTGTCCATATGCACTTATGTATTACATATTTATTGTGTAAATCAATAGTTCTCAAACTTTCTTATTTTGCGTCCCCCGCCCCGCCGGGGGTGGGGGGGGGGGGGGGGGGGGGGGGGCGGGGGGGAGGGGGGGGGGGTGGGGCG
>JANRMT010062849.1:22289792-22308842 GCA_026402145.1 Polypterus bichir lapradei
CGAGTATAATGTAAGTCAATGGGAGACAACCAGGCACCCCCTACTCTGAAGAGGGGAGGGTGCCTGATCCATTGGAAAAGGTCAGAAAGTGACAGAAGCACCACCCAAATGGACCGGGAACAGCATGGGGACGATGTCTGGATGCATCTTGGACTCCCAAGTCGCTGCTGGGAACCAGTTTGTCCGAGTTGTGCGCCACTTTTACAGACTGACAAAAACACGCCCAAAACTCCCCAAAAAAATCAATTTTACAGGACAAATGACTAAAACATTATATGCCAGTGCCTGCAGGTGAGCTGACGCTCTAAAACATTATATGACAGTGCCTGCATATATATAGCACCCGATGACGTGTTCCGGCCAGACAATCACTGTAATGCCAGCACCTGACATGGCTACTGGCATTACAGTGAGGGCAGTACTTACCTGCCCCTTGATTGGCTGTCTCCAACCCGCGAAACGTGCGGGGCGGAGACTCGAGCATGGCGCACGAGCACATGTGGTGCTCGTTCGAGTAGCGCCATGCTCCGAGCATAGCGATGCTGGAGCCGAACACATGTTTGGCCAAGCATGCTAGCTCATCACTAGATATAGCGGGTTGGATAATGGATGGATGGATGTAAAAAATTAATTTT
Source organism: Polypterus bichir lapradei (assembly GCA_026402145.1). NCBI lineage: Eukaryota > Metazoa > Chordata > Cladistia > Polypteriformes > Polypteridae > Polypterus > Polypterus bichir. The sequence continues at coordinate 22,290,428 of JANRMT010062849.1, forward strand.
GATGTCATTTATTCAACGCCCCCCCTTGTACAGCTGGGAACCACTGGTGTAAATTATGCTACATTGTGATTTGTGTGCAATGTTATGGTGATGTTTGATACTGTATTGTGTGTTACTGTTAGAGAGGTTAAAAAGGCCCTTTACATTTCCCTCCATGACTACAGCTGGAATATCTGCAGCTTGTGAATGTCCCATCACCTTTAGGTCTACAAAAGTTGATAATATTTATTAATTACAGCATATAGGTAGTAATAGTAGGGTCTTGTACCGTTTTACCCATTATGGATGCAACGAGAAGTGAAGCAAAATGACCCCTTCTATTGGCTACCTGAACAGACTACTATATGCAAGCATTCAAGGCAGCTTAGGCCCCTTCTTCAGGTAAGATGTAATGAAAGCTTGCATGTTGTTATCTATTCAGTTAGCCAATAAAAGGATCATTTTGCTTGACTTCTAAGAGCATATAAGAAGAAAAACAAAAAAATCAAAGAGGGTATAGGGGTTGGAGCCAGGAACAAGGAAGGAATAAGAAATTAACACCTAGGCATGATAACCTCTTTGTCATGAGACATTGGGACAGAAAACCACCAAAACCTGGTCAAACAAAATTTTAATCACTGTGGTTAATTCTTTTAAATTATCGAGGAAAACTAAATTCAAACTTTACATGTAAAAAAAAGACTATATTTAAAAAAAAAATGTAAAAAAATCAGCAGATCAAAAGCAAATCAAAATACTAAATCACTTGTAACTAAATCTGGAAAGTAAAACACCAGAAATCTCATTCCAAGATCAATGTCAAAAGTTAAGCAAGAGTCAAAGAAGCAGACAAAATTAAATAAAATGGTCAAAAGAGCCAAAACTCTGACAATGAAATGCCAAGAGAAATGGGAGCAGAGTTACGCCACACAATGCCACTGTAGCAGGTGGTTAATATTGTAGTGTAGGTGCCGAGTGCCACAACGGGTGGATTCTCTGCTCTTTACTTTGAGGTGACTCGCTATCCTTTAAAGGACTGTTTACCTTCTGTCGCACTAATTGTTAAAAGCACCAGTCACTGTGTTGCCATTTTTTCAGGTGCTCCTGCTATTGATGATGTAATGGCAGCTCATTCTTTTGGTGACTCATCCCTAGCTGACAGAACTTGTCCAGCACCGTTGCATAGCCCACCCTTCAAAGTCGATGTCCTAGAGGCCATTTCCAATTCTTTGCAACAGCACACACACTCATTGAAATGGCTGGGTGGTCTTCTCTCCAGCTTCGGTCATGCAGCCGGTGTTGAGGGCACATCAGCAGGGTTTGGGGGCATTGTGCTGTGCTGTCATGTGATGCAACAGAGGTGTTCAATGCTGGTTAAGTGGAGGCAAGCAGGCGGACCTCCTTGTGCGGAGATGCGGATGAACCAATTTCTTTACTGTATTCCTTACTGAACTTGTGCTGCAAACTGTATTCCAGGTCTGGATCTCAGCTTTGAGACTTTCCCTTTGCAACGCCTTCTACAATCTGCCTTTATACATATAAATACAAAAAGTTAAATAACAATAATACTCTATAATTTTATTTGACATTCTGCATAGAAAATGTCACAGAAATTATGACATTTGAACAGTATGCATATGGTTCTACAGAAGAAAAATATACAATTGTTTATACTGTAAAGGAAGTACTGAACAAGATAAAGGTTTGGGCCATCCTTAGGCAAACCCTTTGTATTATGTGACAAAATAATAAACACAAGTTTAACATATGTTGAGAGACACGTCTTTCCAGACGTGAGTCTATCATTAGACGGGAGAAAGATGGCGGTGGTGCCAGTTATGAAATGGGTGAGGCAGAAGGGGTGGGTCCAGGAGCTCCCAAACTGGAAGTGATGTCATGTGCCAGTGGGGTGTTGGTTACTGGATCTACAAAGGGAAGGAGAGGAGAAGCATTACAAGACAGCGTCAACCCTTGGCTCGGGGTGGAATTACAAGTTGGCATGTGTATGTGACAATAGATAGATAGATAGATAGATAGATAGATAGATAGATAGATAGATACTTTATTAATCCCAAGGGGAAATTCACAATACATACAACTAAACTGCAAGTTTATAAAAATTTACTTGTTATGCAAAACCTAGGGCATTTATACTGTGTAAGACACAATAAAATATTTAAAAACATAAATCCTGAAAATTAACAGTTGTAGCGCTGCTGCTTTGCAGTAAGGAGAGACCTGGGTTCGCTTCCCGGGTCCTCCCTGCGTGAAATTTCCTCCCACAGTCCAATGACATGCAGGTGAGGCGCATTGGCGATCCCAAATTGTCCCTAGTGTGTGTGTGTGTATGTGTGTGTGTCCTGCGGTGGACTGGTGCCCTGCCTGGGGTTTGTTTCCTGTCTTGTGCCCTGTGTTGACTGGGATTGGCACCAGCAGACCCCCGTGACCCTGGAGTTAGAATATAGCGGGTTGGATAATGGATGGATGGAATCGTATTAATGTAATTAAAATATGAACAAAAAAAGAGAATCTGTCTGTAGGAATCTCCCTTACTTTACTGCCTTAATTATTGATTTTTCTTATTGGAACTGTGAAAGGAATTACGTTTTGAAACTGTCTGCTGGGTTCATTAAATAGACAAAAAAAAGCAAGACTATTTGGAGAATTATATAGTTATTATATAGTTATTAATTATATAGTTATTGCCTATTAAAATGAATTCCTTCTTTAAAAGAGTAAGTTTGTATAATATTCATATATGGTATGATTCATTTTAGTATAAAGCTCCCAACTAAACTTGCTTGCTTTCGACTCTCCTACACTCTTCATTTACAGCTTCATGCGTATGCACGGTACCCTCTTGGTGTCATAAATGTTGCAAGTCACTTTGGATAAAGGCATCAGCTACAGTAAGTAAGTAAATGTAAAATGTAACAAAAATAACAAACAGTAGAACATCTTTAATGAACCACTGACATGTTGGACAGAAACTTCAGATCAAACATAATCTGTGACTTTTAATAACCAACTGAAGAACTATAACTGTGATTACATTGATGATCAAAATCACACATTAAAAGATGTCATAGACAGCCAGGATCCTTGCCCGGCTGGGACGCCTCTTCCTTGGAAGGACCTGGGGAACAAGTGTGGACAGAGCATTACATCTCCTGGAACGCTAGATGGCAGCCCCCCTGGGTAGCAGCGGTGCCTCGGACTCCTACAGGGCTTCATAGGAGATGGAGTTGGATGCAGCCCTATTGGGATCTAGGGGCGCCACCAGGGGGTGCTGCAGCTGCTGCTGAGCCTTGGAGAGCAGCTCTTCTGCCACACCCAGAAGTGCTGCCAGAATTAGGTCAACGAGCACCTGGAGCACTTCCAGGTGCCTTGTAAAAGGAGCCAGCAGCCGCTACTCGGGGAGCCAGAGTCAGGAGGAGGGAGACAAAGTTTGACCAGAGGAGTGGAGGAGAGAAGAGGAAAAGAGGAAGAGAGAATTGCGTGTTGTGTTTAGCTGTGCTTGGGGTCTGTGTTATACTTGGGAAGACGTTTCCCACAAGGGAAGAAAAGAAAAGAAAATCATATGTGCTTTATAAGTGTGCCTCCTGCATCTGTCTGTGTCGGGCTGGGTGGCTGGCACGCCTGGAGAGTTGTGACAAAGTAAAAAACCTGTATTATCCAGTGAAATATTTGTAGTTTCTCTTTGTATCTGACATAAAAAAAGGTTCAGAAAACAGATAGAAGTGCACTATTATGTGCCAGTATTGACTACCATTCCTCGTGTGATTTTGGGCTATACCAGAAATAAACTGTTGTTGTTGTTATTAAAGGTACTAATAATGCCTCTTTTCTGATTTTTGTTGATTAGATTAAACTTTATTAATCTCAAGAGGAAATTCGCATTATAATTATTAAAAAAGTTTGAGATAGCAAGAAGAGATAGATCAGTGGTTCTCAAACTGTGGGGCGGGCCCCTCTAGGGAGGCGCGAAGTAACAAAAAGGGGGGCGCGAAGATGTGAAAAAAAGAAAAGAAGACTCAAAAATATGAAAAATACATCTATTGAAACCAAAACAAATGAATTTAAACTACATTTTGATACTAGAAAAATAAATATAGAGTCAGATAAATGTTGATAAAAGTTAAGTAGGTATAATAAAATGTGCATCTATGATACATCCATCCATCTTCCAACCCACCGAATCCAAACACAGGGGTCTGCTGGAGCCAATCCCAGGGCACAAGACAGGAACCAATCCCAGGCAGGGTGCCAACCCACCACAGGACACACACAAACACACCAAGTGGCCAATTTAGAATCGCCAATCCACCTAACCTGTATGTCTTTGGACTGTGGGAGGAAACCGGAGCACCCGGAGGAAACCCACGCAGACAACATGCAAACTCCACGCAGGGAGGACCTGGGAAGCGAACCCGGGTCTTCAAACTGCGAGGCAGCAGCGCCACCGTGCCACCCTCTATGATATATCATTAATTAAAAAAGATTAAATTGGTATTAGTGGGCTCCTTTCAAAAAAACCTTAGGGGGCGCAATTAAAACTGTTATGAAAACTCGGGTCGCAAATACTTAAAGGTTGAGAAATGCTGAGATAGATTGTGATGTTTCTATGAATAGTTTATCACTAATATACAATGCATATTATAGTTATAGTATATAGTATGTGGTACGAGCCTCCAGAAGCGTTCAATCAATATTTTATTTCTACAAAGAAATCCTTGCACAGAGTCAGGCAAAACATCAAAAAGCTAAAATGTTCAAGCAGCATACTACGGCTTGGTATCATACAGCTACCTGAGACAACTTTAAAAAGGCTATAAACTGAAAAGGTAACATTTGGTGTCCACAACATGCCAGCAAAAACTTTTCACAATTTTAATAACTCACCCATTGCTCAAATTAACTCTAGAATTGGAAGGATCGTTGCTAGGAAGGTCTGAATGTAGTTGATAAGAACAAAAAATGTAAGAAAAAAACAGAAATACCCTTATATTAGACACCATACCAATCAATCTAACTTTATTTTACAGAGTCTTCTACAGCAAGCGACATTATGGAATATTGTACAAAGCAAGACAGAATACAGTACATGATAAAGAAAGGGAGGACTGAGGAACTGCACAATGTAAGGGTTGTAAATCAATGAGGAACAGCCAAGTTTTTCCAGGAAACTCTTATATGACAGTCTACCTTCGGTTTACCTCATAACAATGCAAGATTTTATGATTCCACATCTCCTGCCATTATGTGACCCTGGAGCACAGAATAGCAAAGGCACTTTACAGCCACTTAACTAGCTGGCAAGCAAACAAATAATTAAACCGATTAGTGCACAGTCTTAAAATGCACTTGTGCCTCTAATGAGCTATCCGACAAGTTGCAATTGAAAGGCTCTTCAGAGTAATTTCAAGAGTAAAACAAAGTACAAATGAGACGCCGTTAGTTTATAAAACAGATTACAACATGTTGCTTCCTCACGACACCTGGGCTCTGATTTGATTCCCAAGCAAAGTCTTTTTGAAGAATTCATGTCTTGCCTTTAGGTTGGACACTAACATGGACTGCTGCTTTATGAAGACTGCTATTGGACTCATTCAGCTTTCCATGACTCTGAGCTAGATTAGGTGAAACAGAGAAATAATGGAAAACACATTATCTTGTGCTGTTTCAGCTCACTTTGTTTTAGTGTTTCAATACCTTGTTGGCGTAGCAGTCCATTTGTGGTGTTGTTGTTCCTTTAACTCACAAAGGGATGCTTCAGAATTCATAACCCTTGTCTTTTTGGTGCTCAGATGCAGGGAGCCGGAGCGAAGGGCTGGAAAAGCATGGCTTCCTTATTCAATCGGGAGGATGAACACAAGTTGCTAGCGTCAGAAAGTACACCTCACACTGCTGACCAGTGAGTACACAGATTTGTATCTTCTGTAAACCTCTTCTATTTTCTCCTCATTCTCTCTTTTCTTTTTAATTTCCTTTCAAGGCATTTATTCACACTTGTCTTTCTTGGAGGCTGAAACTACGCATCATACAAGCAGCAAAAATCCTCCTTTCCTTTAAAATAACCATCTGACTCCTCTCAATGCGGAGGAGCAGCAGCTCTACTCCGAGCCCCTCCTGGATGACTGAGCTTCTCACCCTATCTTTAAGGGAAAGCCCAGACACCCTGCAGAGGAAACTCATTTCAGCCTCTTGTATTCGCGATCTCGTTCTTCTGGTCACTACTCATAGCTCATGACCATAGGTGAGGGTAGGAATGTAGATCAACTGGTATCAACTGGTTTGCCTTACGGCTCAGCTCCTTTTTCACCACGACAGACCGATGCAGAGCCCACATCACTACGGATGCTGCACCGATCCGCCTGTCGATCTCACGCTCCATTCTTCCCTCACACGTGAACAAGACCCCGAGATACTTGAACTCCTCCACTTGGTACAGGATCTCGCCTCCAACCCTGAGTGGGCACTCCACCCTTTTCCGGCTGAGGACCATGGTCTCTGATTTGGAGGTGCTGATTCCCATCCCAGCTGCTTCACACTCAGCTGCGAACCGATTCAGAGAGAGTTGAAGGTCACGGCCTGATGAAGCAAACAGGACAACATCATCTGCAAAAAGCAGTGACCCAATCCTGAGTCCACCAAACTGGACCCCCTCAACACCCTGTCTGCACCTAGAAATTCTGTCCATAAAAGTTATGAACAGAATCGGTGACAAAGGGCAGCCCTGGTGGAGTCCAACTCTCACTGGAAACGGGTTCGACTTACTGCCAACAATGCGGACCAAGCTCTGACACCGGTTGTTCAGGGACCGAACAGCTCTTATCAGGGGGTCCGGTACCCCATACTCCCGGAGCACCCCCCACAGGATTCCCCGAGGGACATGGTCGAATGCCTTTTCCAAGTCCACAAAACACATGCAGACTGGATGGGCAAACTCCCATGCACCCTCCAGGACTCTGCTAAGGGTGTAGAGCTGGTCCACTGTTCCGCGACCAGGACGAAAACCACACTGTTCCTCCTGAATCCGATTTTCGACTATCTCATGGACCCTCCTCTCCAGAATCCCCGAATAGACTTTTCCAAGGAGGCTGAGGAGTGTGATCCCTCTGTAGTTGGAACACACCCTCTGGTCCCCCTTCTTAAAGAGGATGCTGACAAATCATTTCAAGAAAATAATAAATATTTGTATTACTTGGCATAGTCGTAAATGCTCACATTGCTGGTGCTGATTTCTTTAAGTTTGCTGGAGTTTTAAGTTAAAGATTCCAGTTTATTGTTTCCAGGCCTTTAATGACCTCTTGGGCACAGCCATCAGCAGTGTGTCTGTCTGCGGACAGAGTGTCGACCTCGTTGAGAGGTTTACTTACCTTGGTAGCGACATTTGTGTCTCTGGTGACTCTTCCTATGAAGTCAGTAGACAGATTGAGAGGGCATGGGGAGTCATTAGGTTGCTGGTGTGTGACGCTCTACAAAAGGTCGAAGGCCCAAGTCTTTAGAGTCCCGGTGCTTCCTGTCTTGCTATGGTTGCAAGAAATTAATACTATCCAGTGACCTGAGATGAAGACTGGACTATTTTGGTACTGTGTCTCTTCAGAGAATCCTTGGGTACCTCTGGTTTGACTTTGCATCGAAAGAGCGGTTACTCACGGAGTCCCGAATAAGGCACATTACCTGCATTGTGAGGGAGCGGCAGTTACGGCACTACAGCCATGTGGCGCAATTCCCTGAGAGTGATCCGGCTCACAGGATCCTTATTGTTGAGGACCCGAGTGGCTGGACCAGACCAAGGGGACACCCACGTAACACCTGGCTGTAGCAGATAGATGATCATTTCCGGTGAGTTGGACTAGACCGCTTGTCTACCTGGGGGGGTTTCCAACCAGGATCCAGAGTTGTTTCGTTGTGTGGTGGGTGTGGCAACATGCAGTACCAGTGCATGCTCCCCAACCTTACGATTCTGATATTTGGTGGTGAGCAGTGCAGATGCTGGTGCAAACAGCATTGAATGTTAATGAGGAGAAGTTATGTCACCACCATTTTCACTTGCTTGCTAATACAAATGAGCAGACAAGTGAATGTTGCACTAAGATAATTGTCCCCATTTAACATTGTGTTGTCAGAGCCTTTGGAAAATACTCAGACCCCTTGACTTTTTTCACATATTGCAGCCAGTACCGTTGGCTCCATTAAGTCGAATTAGGCATTCACCTATGGTACAGATCATAGTGGGGGGGAGACCCAGCTGCACGGGCTGGCTACCAAACAGCTGGTTGGTGCACTATTGAGCTTGGCCTATGGCGAAAAATGACCTATAACCGGCACTGGTTGCAGCCTTGGGCTAAAAATAGTTTATTGTTATTTTTTCCGAACATCAAGCAACACTCAATACCACAGAATAATAAAACAAGAACATTATTTTACAGACTTTTGCAAATGTAGTAAATATAAAAACCTGAACCTTCACATTGACACAAGTATTCTGACCCTTTGCTATGACACTTGAAATATGGCTCAGATGCATTCCATTCATATTGATCATCATTGAGATGTTTGTACATCTTGTTTGGAGTCAACCTGTGGTAAATTCAACTGATTTCACGTGACTAGAAAAGGCACACACTCCCGTCTATACAAGGACCCACATTTGTGTATCATAGCTGTGAAAGCACGAGACTTCAGACTTGGAAAAGGTTTGGGACAGCCACCCGTATAATCTGTTCCTGGCTGCAAAATGTAAACAAGAGTAGTTTACAAGACTGAGTCCAAAACAGAACTGAATTCCAGAGGAAGGGAGTGAGGCTTTATAGAAAGTCTGGAGGAAGTGATGTCATCCTCGGGGCCGGGACCGGAAGTGATGTGTTCCGAGTTGAGGCAGCAGTTCCAGGTGGGATTTCCTGGGAAAGGTCTGCAGGCAACTTAGAAAGAGAGTTAGTGCACCCTGCCGCCCCCTGGGCAGATGTGTTACCATTAGTCTTTAAGCCCTTCAGCTGCCTCCTATTCGCACGTGTGTGACACAGCAAAAACCAAACCATGAGGTAGAAGGAGGTTACAGCAGAGGTTAGAGGCAGGATTGTGTCAAGGCACAGATCTGGGGAAGGCCACAAAAATATCTGCAGCATTCAAGTTTCATAATTCTTCAATAGAAGAAGTTTGGAACAACCACAACTTTTCCGAGAGCTGGTGACCCAGCCAAACTGAGCAATTGTGGGAGAAGGGCCCTGGGAAGAGAGGTGACCAAGAACCTGACAGTCACTCTGGCTCAGCTCCAGAGCACTTTTGTGGAAATGGGAGAAAGGAAGGACAGAAAGACAACCATCACTGCAACACTTCACTGATTTTGGCTTTTTGAAGAATGGCCAGACAGAAGCCTCTCCTCAGTACAAAAAAACACTTGGAAGCTAGCTTGGAGTTTGCAAAAAGGCACCTAATGGACTCTCAGATTGTGAGAAACAAAATTCTCTATTCTGGTGAAACAAACATTAGCATCAAGTCTGGAGGAAACCAGGCACTGCTTATCACTTTGGCAATACTATTCCAATGTTGATAGTAGGTGAACCATTGTGGTGGTGGCATCATGGCATGGGGTTGTTCTTCGGCAGTAGGTAGTGGGACACTAGTTACAATTGAGGGAAAGCCAAACAGAGCAAAGAGTGGAGATATCTTTAATAAAAAAGCCCCAGATTGCTCTGGACCTCATACTGGGCCAAACGTTCACCTTCCAACAGGACTATAACTCTAAGAACAAAGCAAAGACAACACAGGAGTGGCTTAGGGTCATCTCTGGGAATGTCCTTGAGTTGCCCATTCAGAACCCAGACTTGAACCCAATCAAACACCTCTGAAAATAACTGTTGATGGTGTTCATCCAACTTGACAGAGCTTGACAGGATCTGCAGAGAAGAATATCAAAAAAATTCCCCAAATCCAGGTGTGCAGAGCTTGTCACATTAAACCCAGGAAGACTCCAGGCTGGAATCGCTGCCAAAGGTGCTTCAAAAAGGTACAGAGGAAAGGGTCAGAATACTTGTATGAATGTGAGATTTCAACTTTCTATTTTTTTATTCTATTTTCTAAAATCCTGTTTTTGCTTTGTCATTCTGATGTAGTGAGTGTTTCCTGATGTGGGAAGAAATAAATGTAAATGATTTTGAAACAAGGCTGCAACATAACAAAATGTGGGAAAAGTGACAGGGTCTAAATACTTTCCGAATTCACTGCAATAAAGGATGCAAACTCCATAGAAAAAATTGAATTAAAAATGACAAGGGGAAATGTAAGCATTTAATCCTTTGGCAAAAATAACAATATTTCAAATTTTATCAGAATAAAAGATTAAAAAGATGACAGCTCACTATACAATGAGATTAATGCAAGGTCTGAATGGTGCACTGATTGTAAAAGTGGTGTAATAAAAACCAGCGGCCACAGGTGTACCTCAGGAGTGAAACTGGAAATCTCCGCCCCACATAAAAAATGTTATAAAAGATGTCATAGAAATAAAAATAAAGATCAAAAGCAAGCTGACATGATTTCTTTTTCTAATTCCACAATGGTCATATACCCCTTTTTGTTAACATTTGACACTATAATAGTTGTCATCTTCCTTTCTCTCTAACTATGCTGTTTATCTCTGCCATCTTTTCTTCTCCAGCACGTTGCTACGTTGCATACCCCCAGGAAGTATGGGTGAAATTCTGGCCCATTCACTCGGTGAAACTTGAACAATCTCTCTCTGTGTCTGCCTAGATCTTTTCCTGAATGCTTCGTTTTGTTCCCACATCTCTAACACGTGTGTATTAGGTTAATAGGCAATTCTAAATTGGTCCACTGTAATAGTGTGTATGTATGAGTGTGCCCTGTGATGGACTGGCACTGAATTTAGGGTACGTTCCTGCCAGTGTAGGTATCAGCTCACCAAGACCATGAAATTGGATTAAACAGGTTTGTAAAATACCTCCCTCCTTCTCTCCTCTAATGTTGGTCACCAGGCTGTAGAGTATGGATTGCATTAGATATTTTACAGAAGGTAAAAAAAAAAGAAAAAGAAAAAAAAGCACACCTGGATGTGTTTTGTTAGGAGAATCAACATCCCTTCTGGTGTCATCTCTGCTGCATTCCTTATCAATGTGTACAGAAGACTGCATTCATCACACAGTCAAGACAGTGAAGATGATTTTGCTCTCTGTTTTGTTGCTCTATACAAAAGAAGGATAAAGGAGCACAAGATCCAGCATAAAGAATATGGTGGAGAAAATAGATTTAAAGCAAATAAAAAGGTGTATTGTACTACCAGTGATGTGTAGTAATGAGTCTGCCATGCATTGTGTAACAAACAACCCACAGGCAGACATTTAGCAAAGGTAAAAAGGAATAAACTAACATGATATAAAAACATTGATCCCCCCCCTTTAAGCTTTTCGAAATGTTTAGAAATTTCTGAAGCAAAATTTAAAAGACGTTTAATACATTTTCATGTTAATACACAGTGCATTCAAAAAGTATTTAGACCCCTTCAGTTTCTACACACTTTATTGTCTCTCTCTCTCATAAAAGAAAATCTTGAGATGAGACGTGCCTAATGCCAATAGATTTTCTCAAGTCCCGCCCTCTTCTCAACCATTTTCAACCACTCACACGGTCCTCTCACCTCTCAATCATGTGAATGCTTTTGTCAGACACAGTTCCTGCACTCTCAGCTCTTATAAATTTTTATGTTTTCCTCAATTTAAGTTCCCAGTAAAAGAAGACTTATTATGTCCAAATCTTATTGAAGAATTTCATCCCGAAGGGTTATCAACAGAAGAAATGAGTACATGGGCAATCCTAGCCCAGAGAAACAATGAAGTCAAACTACCGTATTTACGCATGTACCACGCGCACATTTTTTCCCGAAAATTAGCATTAGAAAATCAGGTGCGTGTCATACACGAGGAAATGTAATTCTGTAATGTTTACTTCTTCTGCTTGGGCTTGCTCGCTCGCTCACTCTCTCGCTCACTTGCTCGCGCTCTCTCTCTTGCTCGCGCACTCGCACCTTCTCTCACTCACTTGCTTGCTCGCACACTCGCGCTCTCTCTCGCTCACTTGCGCACTCGCGCTCTCTCTCTTGCTCGCTTGCTCGCGCACTCGCGCTCTCTCTCTCGCTCACATGCTCACGCACCCACACTCTCTCTCTCGCTCACATGCTCGCGCACCCGCACTCTCTCTCTCTAGCTTGCTTGCTCACGCACTCGTGCTCTCTCTCTCTCTCTCGCTCGCTTGCTCACGCACTCGTGCTCTCTCTCTCTCTCTCGCTCGCTTGCTCGTGCACTCGCTCTCTCTCTCTCTCTCTCTCTCTCTCTCTCTCTCTCGCTTGCGCTCTCGCTCTCTCTCTCTAAATGCTTCCTATACAACCACAACACGCGTCGTACACGGGGCAAAACGATTTTCGCGATTTTCTTTGTAAAAATGGGCAGCACATTGAACACATTTTATAAGTGGTCAGAAACTTGTAAATAACTCATGAAAGAATAAAGTTACGTTAAAACCAAGCACACCATTGTTTTTCTTGTGAAATTCCCAATAAGTTTGATGTGTCACATGACCCTCTTCCTATTGAAAAAACAAAAGTTGGATCCAAAATGGCCGACTTCAAAATGGCCACCATGGTCACCACCCATCTTGAAAAGTTGTCCCCCTCACATTTACTAATGTGCCACAAACAGGAAGTTAATATCACCAACCATTCCCATTTTATTAAGGTGTATCCATATAAATGGCCCACCATGTAGTACATCTTCTGCAGATAACATTGGACATCAAAGGAGATCTTGATATGGCATTTGTATTAAAATGTTTACAGTTTCCCATAAGAATAGCTTTTGCTATGACAATTAACAAATCACAGGGACAAACATTCGAAAAAGTTGGTTTATTTATTAGAAAGAAAGAAATGATATTCAGTAACGGGCAGTTATGCATTGCATTGTCACAATGTAATTCCAAACACGGAATCAAAATTAAATGCAATATTGAAGAAAAGTTCATTCCAAATATTGTTTTTACTGAAGTTTTACAGTAAAAGTGCAAGTTTAAAAAGTATTTGCGTGTTAATTTCAAATCCAAACAGAACAAAAATGTATAATGCAACGAATATCTCTAATGCAGCATGAAACATAATTTTCTTTCAATTTATTACATTTGACTATTTTTTACTATGGTTAATTACTCGCTATAATGTAAAATAGGTTTATTATGCATATGTAAGAATTTCCATGAAAATACCAACTGTTTAAATTGTACATCCACTTCCACATACGCGAGCAGCAGAGCCGCAAAATGGCTAGCATGTACAGCCCACACGGGGGATGGCGAGCAAAGTGAGCAGGGGGCAGAGCCCCCTAGTTTATAAATTTAATTTTAATGTGGCCATTTTTTCCCTGCGATCTACATGCAATAACCTAAACATGTTTTCAGGAAGGCTTGCGTGTTTGTTTAAATTCAAAGACTGAAATCTCTTATTTGTATTCTGACACATGGCCATGGTATTCCAAATTGTGGTCAGACAATCCTGATTGCTTTAATTACTATTGAGATGTGTCTAAATCTTGACTGAAAACCACCTGTGGCAAACTGAATTGACTGGGCATTGTTTAGAAAGTCACACATCTACCTGTGTATATACTGTAAGGTGCAACAATTCACACTGCATGTCAGGACAAAAACTGAGCCATGAAGTTTAAGGAACTCTCTGTAGATCTCTGCAATCAGATTGTGGCGAAGGACAGATCAGGCCAAGGAGATAAAACCATTTCCAAAGACTGGAGTTTCCCCAGGGGCACAGTGGCCTCAATGATTGTGAAATAGAAGAAGTTTGGAACCACCAGGTATTTTCAATGGGTCCAGCTAAACTGAGTAACCAGGCAAGAAGGGCCTTGATTGTGGAGGTGACCAAGAACTCAATAGTCACTCTAACAGAGCTTCAGTCCTCTGCTGAGATAGGAGAACCTGTTGGAAGGACAGCCATCTCAGCAGTACTCCATCAATCAGGCACTTATAGTAAAATGGCTAGACAGAAGACACTCTTGACCATAAAAAAACAAGGGTGAAAAAAAAATTAAACTCTAACCACTATGTCTGGTGAAGGCCAGGTACTGCTCATCACCTGCCTAATTCCATTGCTACGGTGAAGTATGGTGGTGGCAGCATCATGTTATTGAGGTGCTTCTCTTTGGCAGGGACAGGGAGACTGGACAGAATTGATGGAAGGACAAATGCAGCCAGATTTCTTGGAAGAAAACCTGCTCCAGAGTGCACGTGACCTCAGAGTGGGGTGATTATTCAGTTTTTAGAACAACAATGACCCGAAGCATACAGCCAGTACAACGCTGGAGTGGCTCTGAGACAAGTCTCTTTCTGTCCTTGAGTGGCCTAGTCAAAGACCAGCCTTAAATCCCACGGGACATCTGTGGAGAGACCTGAAGATGACAGTTTACAAACATGTCCCATCCAATTTAACAGAGCTTGAGAGGATCTGGCAGGAAGAAAGGGAGAAACTGACCAAATTCAGGTGCTCAAAGCTTGTAGCGACTTACCCAAGAAGACTTGATGCTGGGACTGCTGGCAAAGGGGCTTTTGCAAATTAAGAGTCTGAATACTTATATAACTAAGAGATTTCAGTTTTTGAATTTTAATTAATTTGCAAACTTTTCTGAAAACCAGTTTTACCTGTCATGAAGGGTTATTAAGTATAGATTGATGGGCAAAAATGGCAAATGTATCTATTTAATAATTCTTTGCATTTATATAGCACTTTTCTCACTACTCAAAGCGCTTAGCAATTGCAGGTTAAGGGTCTTGCTCAAGGGCCCAACAGAGCAGAGTCCCTATTGGCATTTATGGGATTCAAACCGGCAACCTTCCAATTGCCAGTGCAGGTCCTTAGTCACAGAGATCTTACATCTACAACTCAATAAAGTGTACCAAAAGTGACAGCGTCTGAATACTTTCTTAATCCACTGTTAGTAAGACTAAACAATGCTGGATGAAGCCCTGGGCTGGCTGTTCCCATGGAAGTTATTCTCTTATAATTTACCATTTTCTCTCATTGCAGCCCTCTGGCAGTTAAACCGGAAGAGCCTCACGTAGAAAAAAGGTCCACTGGATTCTGGGATACCTTTGCTGTGAAGTGGCAGCAGGCATCTGCTATGAAGGCTGGCGAAGAAAGTCATGATCAAGAAATCCACGCCGAAGAAGGCAGAGAGGACATAGAAGAGAGACATCATGAGGAATCCAACAATTCGACCAATTACAAGACCCTGGAGGGCACAGAGGACAGTGGCTTCAAGTGGAACTTTGTGACTAGCAAGCTAGTAGAGCTGAAAAACAAAAGCATGGCGAATTAATGAGGTAATGGTTAAACAAAAAAAAAAAGCAGGAGATGGGAAAATAGAAATGCAAACTGAAGCACATTTGATTGGGTCGCTCGTTTGAGTGGTACATTTTCCGGCATGATGTGATCTTTATTTCATTTAACTGCAGTTACATTATTTTGGTGTCTTTGAGATTCGAAATAGAATAACAAATCCAAGTGCATGAAATTGAAGTGCTTCTAAAGCTGCTCTGCACTCTGATGGCCTCGATTTATGTAGAAATCCAAGCGTTAATAAGAAGTTACCTGGCGGCATCAGTAGCAGTAAAAGTAAATGAGAAATCAGTTGGGCAGGCATTTACCTCCATAGAGCATGGCGAATATTGCAGGGCTTTCTAACGGGGTACTAATTTATTAGCGTAGGCGGCACACTGTGACAAATATACGTGTTATATGTGCCTTGCTTAACATTACTAATTTGGATAGAACTCCCTGTTGTTCACATCAGTTTCGTTTCTCATAAACATTTTATGCAATAAATGTGTGAGCCTGCAGAGATTATTGACTACTTTGATGGTTGTGGTTTCAGACTTGGAGATAATTTTCCTTTAATTATTTTTTTTAATATATAATGGATATGATATATTACACTGGAGAGAAAGAAGGGGACGTGTCAAATTGATATCACGTAACAATAAATTACTTTTACATTTGGAGATAATGTTTGTTTCTTTAAAAATTACGCAAAGAATATAACACAAAAAGGAGTGACAGACAGAAGTTGTTATGCGCATACACACATGCTCACACACACACACACACACACACACACACACACACACACACACACACGTGTCTGCAAATTGTATAACCAGCTTCCATTAATAAAATGATGGAATACATTGACACGTTATGGTCCAGTTGAGCTGGGTGGCCATTACAAGCTCAAAGAATTTTGCTACATCCTTAAACAGTTATCCTTATGAACTAATAACAATACCTCAAAGTATTTTCACTTGATTCTCACAGCGAATTGAAGCAGAAATCATTTTAGTTAGCATTAGCAATGTGCAAAATATGTGGCAGCACTGAGTCAGCCTAAGCTGTTGTTATGTGCTTCATATTTTTTGCCTTTTGTCTCAAAAAAGTTTATCAAGTTATCCTTGAATCTCTTCATCCACCCATCCATCCATTTTGCACCTGCTGATGCCCATCTCAGCAACACTTGACAAAAGATTGTCGACTGGAGGATTTGTTCTCCTGTGCTCAGTTGCCAGCTGGCTGTATTCAATTCTTTCATTAATTAAAACTCATATCGCCATTATTGTGTATTTGTTTAACTGCTTGTTTACGCATGAGAATGTTGTAAGTGTCAGCACTTTCCTGGTATTGTATTATGATTGTAAATTGGGGTAATGAGTGAACAATAATTTTAATCAAATTGAAATGCAGGAACCAATGCTGGGTATGTTGGCAGCCCACCACAGGGCACACTCCATTAGAGTGGTCCATTGTAGAGCTGCCAATTAATCAAACAGCTGTAGGATGTAGGAAGACGATCAGAGTAGTTTTCTCAATATTAATCAAACGAGGAGAGTTGTGTTGGATGAATGGGCTCACAAAATGGATGGATGGTTGCAGAAATAAAACTCAACTTTAAAGGGGCTCAGAATAAAATAAGGCAGATGAAGAAACGTACAGGTAAACCGCACCTGTGATGATCCACATATTGAATAACTGATCCAATATTTTTGACTTCAACATCTGACCCTGACTTTTAAATGACTTATCATTATATGTTCTTTTAACAAAAAGGTGAGAAGAAAGAAGTGATAATCTCTGCTTATGTTTTCTGGGTTCAGAATTTTGCTGTGCTCTCCATTCATCAAATGTTGATGTCATTTTTTTTCAATGAAGGAGAGATTGCTTGTTTTTTTGTGTTTTATTTATTGTGATATGTTTGCAATTAAACAAAAGTGTTAAACTATTGATTCATGTAAATTATTTAATAAATCCAACTAACTAAAATTTGAAATTAAATTACAAGAATGTGTTGATTCAATGTGAATAAAACTTTATACTTTCATTGTAGTTCTAGTGTTTTTAGAAGCACCAAGGCCAACAAGGCCTCCTATTCTTTCTGGACTTATTGTGTCGTTCAGATTTTCTTTTGTCAAGTTTCTGAAACTTAATTTGGGAAACGATTAAATCCTTCAGGCATATAAAGATCATATTCTTTATTTTATTACACAGTAGATGAGCATTTACTGTTTATATACACTGCTCAAAAAATTAAGGGAACAATTAATCATCCAGTCTAACACCAAGCCAGTGAAGCTTCAGGGATATCAACATGTCCAGTTAAGCAGCAAAAGTGGTTGTGAGTGAAACTCACCTGCTTTGGTGCAAATGAAAGTGACAACCGGGCACTGGAGAGGCAACAGCAAGACACCTCCCAAAAAGAGAATGGTTAGCAGGTGGTGGGCACAGACATTTGCTCTCTCCTTATCTTTCCTGACTGATTATTCTCTAGTTTTGAGTTCTGCTAGTGTTCTCGTCACTACTGGAAGCAGGAGGCGGCCGATTCCTGCAGCCAATTCGGGTTGCACAGATAGCCCAGCTCCTCCAGGATGGCACATCCATACATGCTGTCTCAAGGAGGTTTGCTGTGTCTGAACAAAGAGCTGCATGGCATATTTATTAATAAAGAGTCAAATCCTATGAATATTATGGAGATAGAAGCGAAATAAATGGGCTATTGAAGAAAATCATTTGATCAATAAAAGTGAGAAGTCCAGAGTCATGCTAATATTCTTTACCATGACTGATAAGAGGATGACAACTTCAAGAGCAATACTGAGAGACAAACCTGGGGAAGGAAAATCAGAAGGAAAGTACAGGATATCTGACTTCGAAACAGTTACCCTTAATATGACAAGCATACATCCATGATGAGACTGCAGAAAGTCAGCTGGAGGTCTGGGCTGAAACTTGAAGAGGTCATCTATCTATCTATCTATCTATCTATCTATCTATCTATCTATCTATCTATCTATCTATCTATCCTTTATATAG
>JANRMT010062849.1:22333842-22349985 GCA_026402145.1 Polypterus bichir lapradei
CGATCTATATGTATATGTATATATGTATGTATATATATATATACAGGTATTTATGTATATGTATATATGTATGTAATTAAGACGAAACACATGGTGTGCACTCTTTGTATTATTGGGCAGATACTATATAATATGTCCATAATCTGCTTCTCACAAGTGAGAGGATGTGGTGGATGTCTGCTGACTGGTCAACCAACCATAAGCGTTACCTAGGAGGTAACCAGCTAAATAATCAAATTGTGATCAGACCTATGCATATTGTCACACACGTGTGCATGGGAGGCAGCTGAAGGGCTCACAAAGGGATAATTCCATGCCAGACCAAGGGGTGACAGAATGCACTGATTCTTCCTTTTTTCATCGGGAGACCAACTTCGGGAAATTTCACCTGGATTTGATGATGCCACTTCCAGTTCCGACCCAGATTACGTCACTTTCCCTGACAGGCTTTAAAACCGCCATGTTTGCCTGTCTGTACTGTTCTGTGTTGGACTGAAGTCTGTTAAGACCTGTATTTTGGTGGCCCATTTCAAGTATATGGGTTGGTGCCCCCTAACCTTTCTTTGTGTCTTGTGAAATCCTTTCATAATATATACAGTCACAGTGAAGCATTATACAGACATATCACTGTTGGTATAAAGGAGCCCCCGTAGTGTTTCTTGACACACTTCGGCTGAATGATATGTTGGCTGGAGTCCTCAGTGTTAGTGTGTCAGAGAGAGGATGTGCAACATTGTTCATAACGGCATTCCATTTTGTTTTAATTCTGTCCTCTGCTACAACCTCCAGGGGGTCAAGAGTGAATCCCATTCCTAAGCCTCCCCTTTTAATTAGCTTGTTGATTCAGTGGGCCTCTCTTGAAGTGATGTTACCAACATAGCACATCACAGCATAGAAAATCACACTGGCCATTACCGAGTTATAGAAGATGTGAAGGATGTCACTTTTCATATTGAAAGAATTAAGGAAAAAGAGCCTGCTCTGCCCTTTCATATAAAGTTCCTCTGTGTTATGAGACCAGTCCAACCTGTGACTGATGTGGCCCCCCAAGTACTTGTAGGAATGGGCCACCTCTATATTCAATCCTTTAATAGTGACCATAGAGGCTCTTTGGTGTGGTGAAAGTTCATTGGTTTTCCTGATGTTAATTTGCAAACAGTTCTCTTTGCACCAAAGAAGCAATGTTCTCCACCTGACTCCTATGCTCTGTCTCATCCACTTTATCAATACACCCCATAAGTGCAGGATTATCTGAGAACTGCTGCAAGTGACCTGACCTGGCGTTATATTTACAGTTGGAAGTGAACAGAGTGAAGAGAAAAGGAGATAGGACTGTTCCTTGTGGTGGTTGTGTTGCTTACATCCGTATCAGAGACACACTCCTTGAGTCTCACAAGCTGCAGTCAGCTCAACAGAGAGATTTAACAAATCAAGACAAATGATCTCAGATGTGCAATTTTGTGAAAGATATTGGAGTTAAATTCTGTTTCCTTTTATTCAAATTGAATTCCAATTCACATTCTAGAAAGTGTCCTGAAATTAACCATGTATTCCTAATTCTTTCCATGAACGGCCCCAACTCCTGTCTAAATCGACTTCTCCGTCTTCTTTGGACGTGTGCACACCCTGACAGGCTAAGCAGGAAAACAATTTAAGGTGAAATGCCAGCCATGCCCCTCTTTAGGTTAAATAGACTGAATTCACTGTGGGTACCTAGTAATATGCAAAGACTGGATGAGTCAACCCCACCAAGAAAATCTGCAGTGGGGCCTCACAGACAGATTGATGGTCAATTGGTTAAGCTCAGCACAATTATTATCAATAAGCAGATACTAAATATTGTGCAAAGAATTTTTCTAGTCAACAAAATGTAGTCAAAAGAGAGCGATTCAGATGAATAGTTAACTCATGATCTCCATGCACTTTGCTTAAATGTTCGCCCCAGAGTGGTCCCTCCAGGTTGACTTTACTTCACATTCTCTGCTTAGTCCCATACAAAGTCTTTAAAGTATGCCATATTTTCTGCATTTTAGCAAAGCATTTTTGAATCGTGTGCTCCAGCTACCACCATGCCCATTTCTCCAAATGGATGCCATTGCTTTGACAGTATAAAGAAACTGATATCAGCTTGCGTTTTTCTAAACGGAGTCCCATTGCAAGATGTACAATTAGGTTCATAATTTATAATATAGTAATAATAATATTCCAGTTGACTGCAAAGGGAAACAGCCTGTATCCAACAATTACATATAGAATTATACTGTATATTATAATGCATATGTACCATAATTTAAATGAGGGAAATTACATATCTCAGAATAGCCTGTTTGTCAATATCCGGAATCAGTTTAGCCACCAGTCAGCAAATTAACTATTTTTACTGCTGTCTCTCTATTCTGCTGGAATGCAGCAAGTAAAAAAATTGTGCAGAATTTAATGTTTTGGTTTGTTATCCCAAAGTATTTATATCTTTTGTAAGATTTACTATGCCATGCTATTCATTTGCTACCTTTTAAACTGGATGGTTCACTGCCAAATTGTGGCTGCTGGTGGTAGCAGAGATTGGTGAGAACTGCTGAGAACGTGAGAGCATTTTGCAGCGTACAGAAATGAAAAGGTTATGACAGCTGGAATCCTCTAATCACACGTTCCATGGCCGCAATTTTTTTTCTAGGTTATCCAAGTCATTCGATTCCAATACATTATATTCCTCATATTGATTTGATGCTCTAAATGGCACACTCTGAGAACATAGTTTGTGTTATAAGGCAATGGGCAGTTTACTTTTGTAACACTTGTCAGTTTTCTCACAGCATTGTGTCTTATCACCACAAATTATTATGAATGACTGCATTTCACAGATGGATTCTATAGGAATGGTCAGGTGTGTTGATGACACCACTCGTCTAGGGTCTCCACGTAAATAATGAGAAGTCTGCAGGCAGCAATGAGGTGACAGAACTGTTCTCACAGTGTACCTTTAATAACATGGTGACCATTTGATCAAGAAATAAAACTAATGGACTTAAAATCTAAACAGCAGAAGTTTAGAGACAAACCTAAGCAACAGTTGAAACAGTAAAGATTTGATATTGCAAAACTATTTCAATGGGCAATACTAAACTCAAAGATGAAGAAAATTTGTCAGTCAAAAACCCTTTTTTGCTTCTCACCCTGTTTAGGACTTTCCTTATATTTATCATTTTCCACTTCTTCCATGTCCTTATTCCCTTTATGCTTTATGTTGTGAGATTTTTTAACTTTTTTGAGACCCTGCACAATGGGGCGACACTCTGAAACGCCTGTCGAGAGCTGCTTGTCCATCGCCGAGGCAAACGCAGGTTTACAGCGCCACAGAGGTAACGGCAAGCTCACCACCTCCTCACCCAATGGGTGATGTGGGTAACACCATAACTTGGCACCAGCCCTGCCCGCTTGCTGTGTCTGTGTGTAGTACAGTAGTAGCTCCCACTGCAATAAATAACCTTGCTGCTCCTGTTTCAAGTTGAATAAAGCTGGTTTTCCTGAAGTCCTTAGACTCAGCCTCGTCTTTTGGGTGCAAGGCAGTGACTCACATGTCACATTGTGTTTTTACCCAATTGTGTACTTTGATTTCAGGGGTGGGATGTTTAATTCATTTACGTCCTTCAGGTGTTGTGATTATTAGAGCCACATTTATCTGAAGGCTATTTAAAGAGAAACTGCTGCCACAGCCACTTTGCTGTGGCATTGCTTGCTTCCAATTCTCATGGTTCCCTGGCCCATATATATTTTCGTCCTTTTTATTTTTATATACCATATATACTCCCGTTTAAGTTCTCCTGTGGATAAGTCAGGGCTTGATTTTACAGCATAATTTTCGGATTTTGGTTGGTCGTATAAGTCGAATGCGGAAAACTCACGCTATTGGTCCAAGAGATTATGCTATGCTAATGCCCACCTGAGAGAGTAACCACAGAGCACACTGTCTTTTCTTTCTATGTATTGTGCCTATGTGACCACGCGGTAATACCTGAATTATTCCAAAGCGATGTTTGCACTGTTTTGTGTTTTTTTGTATCTCATAGCCTCATACACCTTTATCATATAGATAAAAAATAAACAAGCAAAACAAACTTCAATAAATAAGTTACAAAAAGAAAGAAAACAAAAAATCAATAACAATTTTTACAAAATACCATATATACTCGTGCATAAGTCTTGTCATGAAACCTGAAAAATCAATCATAAAATCAGACCCCGACTTAAACGCCCGTTCAAAAATACGACATATACTGTACATTTTTCTTCTTGCTTCCTCCAATCTTGCAGCAGTTTCTCAGACATATCAAATTTTGTTGCAGTAGCGCAGTTACCAATTTTGTTTCGCCACTTCAACGACTTTTAATTTAAAACCAGCTTCATATTTTCTTCTGATCAAATGCTCCATTGCAGATAAGGGATGCTCTTACGATAAAGGTGTATGAGGGTGTGAGGTACAAAAAACACAAAACCGAATAGTTCGGGTATTACCGTGTGGTCACGTAGCCACAATACATAGAAGAATAAAGACAGTGTGCTCTGTGGCTACTCTCTCAGGTGGGCGTTAGCATATCGTAATCTCTTGGACCAATTGCGTGAGTTTTCTGCATTCTACTTATACAACCAATATTATAAAATACTGAAAATTATGCGGTAAAATCAAGCCCCTACTTACACGGGGGAGAACTTAAATGCGAGTATATACTGTAATTAAAGCGAACACCTGCTTTAACACGGTTCTTGGTATCCTGGTTCATTTTAATATAGCATGCAGGACCAGCGCCACCATTAAGGCAAATTAGGGATTCACTTAGGTCACACATTATAAAGGGAGGAAAAACCCAGCCACCTGTGAGATACCGAACAGTTGGTTGGCACACTAATAAGCTTGGCCAAGGGCACAAAATAACATGGCACTGGCACTGATAGCATGACATTCTCAATCCTGCCTAAACCTACTCAGGGCTTCAGAGGGCAACAGCCTATCCTGGCAACATTGGGTAGACTTCCAAAAAATATCTCATAATAGTTTTTGCTGTTTCTGAAATGAACTGCACGATAGGATTTCCTGACAATACTGAATAATAAACAATGAATGACACAAAAAATGAATAATAATCCATCAGCAAGTGGGTGAAATGAGCCCATAATATTAACCTTTCCAGTTCAAAAAACACATCTGCTATGATTTTGTGTATGGGAACTACAGGCAGCGGTTTATCCTTAGATTCTGCAACCTTGAATTGTCAAGTGGTGGCATTAGCCTTGTTATTTTTACTTTCTGGTCTGAATGTGATGACAATGTTAAAACAGCTACATAATAAATCTCAGTGTACCTGTCCAGCAGTATTACATGTTGCCATCTTTAAATAAGTATGGTATTTATGAGTAGTACACATTTCTCGATACAATCATTCTGCATTCCCCTTTGACCACTAAAATCCCCTTGTGTGTCAGGTAAGCTCCAACTCAGTGCAACCTCTATTGTAATTTCAAATTTAAGCCTTGGTAGCATCTGAAAGGCTTTAGGCACATTTTGACAGTTTCCATCTATTCAGATTGTCATGTCATTTTCTAACCCACTTAAGCCTGAACAGGGGCACTGGGGTGAAGAGGGCTGGAGACTATCCCAACTAGCAGAAGGCACAAGGCAGGAACAATCCCATGGACAGGGCACCCGTCCATCACATGGTGAACACACACACACACGTACACAGAATCCACACACTACAGCCAATTTAGTGATTCCAGTTCACCTAACCTACATGTCTTTGAACTATGAGCACCTGAAGGAAACCCTCAAAATGCAGGGACGACCCAGGATGCTAACCCTGGCCTCCTTGCTGCAAGGCAGCAGTGCCACCACTGCAACACTCTCTATTAAAATTTTTTTGTTGTTATTTTTCATCCCTCGTTTATGCTTTATTTTTTAATTTTTTTTGTCCTTAATTTTTGGACTCCCCCTTTGTTGTCTTTCTTGCTTTTTTGGGATGGGACTTCTGACTGAATGAATACCCTGAGGTCCTGAAGCCAATGCTGCCCCAGTTATTCGAGGACTTTAAGACTCCTGTTACCGCAACTTCTTTGCTATGGCATTTGCTCTCCAGCTCCCTTTTAAAAATCTACTGCCTATTGTCCATTCTGATTTTTGTATTCCTTTAGACTTGACTTTTGTTTTGGTATTGTGGATTTTAAATTTGTGGACCTTAAACTTGGTAGTTACAATTTTATTAATGACAATTTAGTTTTGTTCTTTCTCTGTTTTTTAACGCTAAATGTAGAATTTTGTTTCTTGAATTCTTTAATAAATTCACATAATAATTAAAAGTTTTGTGTGGGTAAGATCTTCTGGTGGTCCTTGTCTTGTTATGGTGTTAATTCCTTATTCATTTTTCTTAAGTTCTCACCTACTTTTATAAATGCATTTGAGATGTATTCTGCTTTTTTGTTTTACTATGCAGAATTCAATTCTGTCATTTAAATTTAGTTTAAAGTTTGGCGTTAAACAATGTTCATATCTTTCAGCAATGCCATTTTCTTTTTTTATGGAGAGCACCAGTTTGTAGACGATATTGCTAAGCATAAACTTCCTGGTTATGCAAGACTGTGCATTAAAAAAAACAAACTCTTTTTAAACTTTCTTTTATTCCTGGTTTTGAATAAAAGAAATTCCTAACAACAATTATTTTAGCATTTGTGTTTGACAAACGGCACATTAGTCTACCCAGTGTTGTGTTTTGGCTAGAGTTTTCTGGCAGTGTTTCATCCCCTGATCCCTTTAATCCGTCAGTCTTTTTTGGGCAATGTACAGAATCTGGAACTTATTTACAATAAATAATTTAATACTAATTATCAACAACACAATCACATATACTGGAGTTTTTCTCAGAGTTTTTTTATCGCAGGGTTTTTTTCCCATAATGGGGAGAATATCTGAACAAGTGGTACAGAAACATAGGGGTAGGGTACATCTTTGTAAGCTAGCGTGTCTTTTTTTATTAAACAGAATTCATTTATGGATTTGAATTCATATTTGTTCATCATAGCACCAGAAAGTGACAATGTGTTGTATGTCTGTATAAGTGACAAAACTACAATTACTACGGCTAAATCACACACTTAGTTAGCACACTCAGCTCCTCCCGCATCGTTTGGCACATGGGGCAGTAGGGCAGTAAGCTTCTTCTACTCACTTCTGTCTGTGGAGCCGTCACAACTCCATCATGGACCGTCCCAAACCTGGCTGCCAAAGGGGGGTGTGTTGGGTACAAGGCCAGCACCCCTGCCCCATAAAAAGACACCTGCACTGGAAAGTGTATGCAGAAATGAACAAATACAAGAATTAATCATATCACCATCATTTTTCACTGTTTTTATCTATTGTTGGTGTTGTTGTGGGACAATTGTTAATTTCCCATAGGAATGAAAAATCCAAAAAGAGATCTTCTTAATATCTTAATATCAATAGTGAGATCAGAACAAAATAAAAAGGAGACATTTTCTTTTGCTGCGGTGGGCTGGCACTCTGCCCGGGATTGGTTCCTGCCTTGCGCCCTGTGTTGGCTGGGGATTGGCTCCAGCAGACCCCCATGACCCTGTAGTTAGGATATAGCGGGTTGGACAATGACTGACTGACTGACATTTTCTTTTGTCGAATACTTCTTAGATATTTCTCCTGAGCAAAAAATACCCTGGTGTCCTTGCAAAGGGTCTCCTCTTGAGTTTCAGCAGAGATCTCAGCAAAGTCATACAGTCGGCTCAGATTTTCCAAGTCGGGTCTTCACATTGTGTGCTTGCAAATATATTGTAGGGTGTGTCAGGGATGCCAGGGGCCATGACCCGGCCGGGACGCCATGAGGGACCGGATGTGGATCTGCGCCCACCCTGGATTACGTGGGGGTCGCCTTCCTGGTTGCTTTTGGGGGCCACGGGTACAGAGCATGGAAGCTCCACCCTGTAGGGGCCCGTGGTCACCGCCAGGAGGTGCCCCAATGCCTTGGGGACCTGTTACCCCAGCACTTCCGCCACACCAGAGAGTGCTGGGGGGAAGAATTAGGACGGCGCCCGGAGAGCTGCCGGGAGGACAGCCGGCACTTCCGTCACGCTGGGGCGTGGCTAGAGGAGGAATGCCGGGAACACCTGGGGCTCATCCGGGTCATATATAAAAGGGGCCGTCTCCCTTCATTCGAGGCTAGAGTCGGGTGGAAGGAGGACGAGGCAAGAGAGGAGAGTGGAGGCGGCCCGAAGAAAGGCATTGTGGCCAGGACTGTGACTTTGGGGTTTTGTGCACTGAACTAGGTCTGTGTGACCAATTTAATATTTGTAAATATTGTAAATTAACGTGTTTGTGGGTGACATCAACGTGTCTGCCTGTCTGTGTCCGGGTCAACTTCCACAGGTGAAATGTATGGACATTTGTTTGTGGTAATAAAACACTTTACTATGATTGCACAACTTCAGTTCTTGCTTCCGATTAATGAAAATTGCTCTAATTTATATTGCTGTGCTCCAATTAGATCATAGTCATTGAGGAAATAGCGGCAGGTAGTGTGGTGTAACGGTTAGGACTCTGAACTTCAAACCTTGAGGTGGTGTGTTCAGATCCCACTACTGACACCATATGATCACAAGAAATTCACTTCATCTCCCTGTACTCCAATCAGAAAAACAAAAGAATTGTAACCAATCGTATCTCAGATGTTGGAAGTCACCTGAGATAAAAGCATCAATGCAATAATAAGTAAAAAATATGAAGTCTTGAAAGAGATTTAAACAAGAATAACCGTAGATCCCAAAAAATTCTGATATGCTTTTCAAACCAAATTTCCAATCTTGACTCCTTTTACCTCAATTGTATCTCATGTCTCCTTTTTGTTAAAGCTATGTCTCCTAAGGAAATTTAGGAAAAACATCTGTGACAAAGTTGATTCTTAAATGAGAAATTCTTTTAAGTTTCATGAGCCATTAAAGATCAGCCTTTGAGCAGTAAAATGTTCCTATGGGTTCTGCTTGTTGACTTTGTGGTGTGTTAACCAACATTTGCCCATCATGGATGGGCAATTCTCTGACACAAGTGCTCATTATTTGAACTACTAACTTTGACCCTTGCCTTTTATAAGTTTTAGTTGCACCCTTAGCAGTAATTATTGTTGTTTAAAGATTGATCCTCATTTGTTGACCATGAGATTTCCTAGTGCTCACTTAAATGTGCTACTAAAATTTCATATTAACTATCCAGTGAACTTCAAGAGAAATTATTATTTCATTTTGATACACCCACTTTATCATAACAAGTGTGACTTTTGTGCCACAGGGCCGACAAGTTAGACTTTGCCATACTTGGAAATAATTCCCTTACAGTAATGAGTTTTGAAGAAGATTTACACGATTCGACTTTTAGTGGGTGGTCCCATATAAAATAACCTAGTGGGTGGGGCCAATCATTCACTTTTCAGGAATGCTGTGCCACCTCTAATCTCTATCCATCTTATAATGTTTGCTCAGTGCCAAACACACATTCTAATTTAGAAAACAAATAAGACATAGAAAATCAAATTGCAGGCTTTAGGAAAGCCTGGACAGAAGATAATGTGTTTTTTTTTTATTTTTGTGTTCCCACCAGGCCACTGTTTTAGCATCTGGCAAAATGCAAGGAGGTAATGTGTACCCAGGGGTCACACTTTATACTGGAGATTGAGCTGGAATGTGTAACCAGAAACTCCTGGCCCTCAATTTAACTGCCTGCTTACTCTGCTTCCTTTCAGTGCTTTTTAAATCTACGCTGTTACAATTCTTTGCTCTGAAACATTGTTGTCCAAACTTACATTGAGCCTGCTCCTCAAAGGTTTACAGACATAACTCATACAGAAGCCCCTATGTGACTTCTTTTTTTATTTTTAAACCAGACAATATCCTGGGCCCCCCTCTCCCCTGGGGAGCTAATTTCATACTCGTGTCTGCAGTGAGTCATCGTCCCCATCTGGTGCAAACCTGTGCTAGCAGTGTGAAATTCAACCACATTACACTTGAACAAGCTTGAACAAGGAAACTCCATGCAGGACAAGCAAAACACGCTGATATGTCCGGCGCACAACCCAGTGTAGAGAAAAAGCTTTACTCTGTGAGGTAATAAAAAGTCAACGGCTGAGAGCTCTCATTTTTAAATGGTTCACATCAATTAACAAAGCCATTGTGGTGATACATCTATCAACAGAACATATTAAAGAGCTAAATATAATGCAAACTGTAAAACATCATGGAATAAGTACATAGAAATATACATATCATGAAAAAATACCTGCTTTTTAACATGAGTTACTTTATATGCCTAAAAATCAAGAATGGAAAAGAGAAAAGCAATATTCCAATCCGCAAAAAATACATGTGTTCTTGACCAGGTGATCTTCTTCTTCTTCTTATGATGGCTCCTGTTAGGGGTCACCACAATGGATCATCTTTTTCCATATCGTCCTATCCTCTGCATCTTTCTCTGTCACACTCATCATCTGCATGTCCTCTCTCACCACATCCATACATCTACTCTTAGGCCTTCCTCTGTTCCTCTTGCCTGGCAGCTCTATCCTTAACATCCTTATCCCAATATACCCAGCATCCCTCCTCTGCACATGTCCAAACCAACTCATCTCACCTCTCTGGCTTTGTCTCCAAACTGCCCCACCTGATCTGACCCTCTAATGTCCTCATTTCTAATCTTGTCCATCCTCGTCACACTCAATACAAATCTTAACATCTTTAACTCTGCCACCTCCAGCTCTGTCTTCTGCTTTCTGGTCAGTGCCACCGTCTACAGCCCATATACAGTATCATAGATGGTCTCACCTGTAGACTTTGCTGATACCCGTCTGTCATAAATTACTCCTGACACTCTTCTCCACCCATTCCACCCTTCCTATACTCTCTTTTTCACTTCTTTTCCACAATCCCCATTACTCTGTACTGTTGATCCCAAGTATCATCAAGTATAAACTCGTCCATCTTGGCCAGTTCTACTCCTTGCATCCTCACCATTCCTCTCACCTCCCTCTTATTTACACACATGTATTTGTCTTGTTCCTACTGACCTTCATTCTTCTCCTCTCTAGAGCACATCTCTACCTCTCCAGGGTCTCCTCAACCTGCTCCTTACTATCGCTACAGATCACAATGTCATCAGCAAGCATTATAGTCCACGGGGATTCCTGTTTAATCTCCTCTGTCAACCTGTCCATCACTATTGCAAATAAAATTCAAAATCTGGGTCCACTATTGGTGACAATGCACATTGTTCTTGTTGAACTCATATCAAAATAACAGTCGTGATCCACTGTACTAGTTAATTTCAGAATTTTAAACATTTCAGATGTGTCACCTCTTAATCTCAGTAAGCTTAAACTGAAAAGGTTCAGCTCCTTTAATCGTTCCTCATAACTCATACCCAGCAGTCTTTGAATCAGCCTAGTAGCTCATGTGGACTTTTTCTAGCACTGCTATGTCCTTTTTGTGGCTTGGAGTACAGTACCCCAGGTGGGACCTCCCCAATATGTTGTAATGCTTAAATCTAACATTTTCGCTTCCTACGTCTGATACCTTACATTTACTTAGGATGAATTTCATCTGTTACAAATTGTTCAAGTCCAAACTACTATCCAAATCTCTCTGAAATGATTCAATGGATTCTAAATGATCTCACATCCCACCTTGCTTGGTATCATCTGCAAACTTAACCAGCTTGTTGATTATATTTCTATCTAGATAATTTTATACAACACCACATCAGAAAATGTTTGGCAAGTATGGAAATTGCAAAAAAACAAAAACAGTGATTCTTAAATTTACTTTAATTTCATTACAGACAGTATGAAACCAATATATTTTGTTTTTTTCTCAGGCCACCTACATTTCTTTTGTTAATATTCCTTCAATTCCTGCATTTCAGGCCTGTAACACATTTCAAAAAAAGTTAGGACATTAAAGCATTCACCACTTTGTAATGTTGCCATTCCTTCTTACAGCACTTAAAAGATGTTTTGGCACTGAAGATACCAAACAATGAAGAATTTCAGGTATTATTTTGTACCACTCTTCCTGCTAACATGTCTTAAGGTTTGCAATAGTACGGGTTGTCATTGTTGCATTTTTCAGTTCAAAATTCTCCACATTCTAATTATTTAATTACCAGTAACGGTGCACTGCACTATAATGTGCAGTGAATACACCTGACTTGAGTTTTCATTCCTAGTTTTCATCCCCTTTCTCTGTACGTTTAGCATTCGTTTGCTCAGAGGTTGATGTGCTTGCTGCTTCCTGAGCAGCTCTTCTTTTCTCTACCCTAGCGGCCCACTTCTTCTCTTCTTTCGACGGTATCTTTTTGTGTTGCAATTACTTAGTACGTTTTCTTTAAATTTTCACTTAAGCTGGCATGTAAGTCTTCCATCTGCCTCAAGAATGATTTAAGATATGATGAGGTAGGGGAAGTGACGGCGAAGATGGTCGGGATGAGAGTAGCAACCGTATGCATGCAGCGCACGGCTGCCCTGCTGGCTGCTGCTGAAAGTTGATTCTACAATAAAACAAAATAAAAATAAAAAGTGGAATAACCTTGGACTGCGGTGGGTTGGCACCCTGCCCAGGATTGGTTCCTGCCTTGTGCCCTGTGTTGGCTGGGATTGGCTCCAGCAGACCCCCGTGACCCTGTGTTCGGATTCAGCGGGTCGGAAAATGGATGGATGGATGGATGGATGAATAACCTTGGAGGTCAATCATCACCCCGAAAGTGGATAGCAGACGTCACGAAGTATATGTGTACCAAATTTCAGGACAATAGTTCAAATGGTTTACGAGCTACAGGTGATTTAAGATCCTGGACAGACAAACGAACAGCCACGGTGGCATATTATATAAGTAGATTTCACCTCATTACTGGCCCTAATTTGCCCCATCCTAACTCTATGGGACACAAGTCCATCAAAGAGCAAACTTCTGTTCATATGCACATTTTGACAATTCCGACTCTACAATCAGTTTAATCTGCATAGACATTTAACAAATAAGAGGTGACCATTCAGTCCCACAAGCTTGTCTTTAGGGTGTTGTGGAAAACTGGACATCTCTAAGAAAATACACAGAAAAAGGGAGAAAGAGACCAACTAAATGCAGAGAGCTGAAGTTTGCACCCATGAGTCTGGAGCTGTGACACAGTACTGCTATCCTGTTTTCACCTGACATATAATTTTCATTATTGAAATAAGCATAAAAATGCAAGAAATTTTCCGTCTCACCTGCTCCCAATATCGTATGAAGATATGTTTTCAAAATTTCCAAGATTTATGTTTCAATTTTAGTTTTTTTATGGCTTTGCAGATCTGAATTACTTTCTAAGTCAATTAAAATGACAAACCTGTGTGTCAAATGTGAATGAGAAGGAAGAGGAGGAGGTATGATAATCTGTTTCACAATATACCAAACATATTACTAAGGAAAGTTATGACTAAAAGAATAACATGTAGAATGATATTTAACCATCCAAATTATAGATGTTTTCCATCTATGATCAAACCAGTTTAATGTATTTCAGGATTAGAATGTCCAAAATTTATTAAATGTTCTGTCCAGAGCCTGAACACTGAGAAAAGAATGAATACACAGAACCGGGAAATAAGACAAGTTCAAGTTCAGAAAAGGGTTTGTCACGGCAAAGACAAAAAGAAACCAAACACTAAAACCAGAACTGTTGTCAAACTTGTAGTCAAAGGGTCAAGCTAGAATTTCAAAACCGCAGTAGTAAAAAACAACACACAAAGCCAAGAGTTTGCTTTAAGTTAGAGGTTATCCAAATCACGGGAGATGAAAAGGGAATTGTGCTGACATTTAACATGTCACATTGGTGACATCAGACATTGTGACACATGAAATCTTGCTCCCCACCAACTGGGAACCATGTCCTGAAACCATTTCCATGAAATAGTGATGCCCATAAAATAAACAAAAATTGTGTTGTGAAATGGTAACGGCAAAATAGTAACAAAAATAAACTATTTTCCATACAAAGAAGTAATTACTAAACCCCATTAGAATTGTTCTTGTCTGGCTATAGTTTTGACTAAGAACATTGAAGTATCAAGAAAACATTTTGCGAGTTACTAGTTCACAACAATAAAGCATTTTCAGACACATGGCAGGAACCAACCTTAGATTGGATATCTGAGATGAATCGAACCCAAGCACTGTCCATGCCAAGTCTGCCGGTTCTCTTCATCACTGAGACATGCAAGTGAAGTGAATTGTCAAATCTAAATTGGCCCAGCGTGAGTGAGTGAGTGTGAGTGTGTGAATGAAAATGTGTAGTCCAGAAAAGCCTGTGTTGTGAATTTAAGTTGAGAATGGATGAGACAGGGCGGCACGGTGGTGCAGTGGTACCACTGCTGCCTCGCAGTTAGGAGACCTGGGTTCGCTTCCCGGGTCCTCCCTGTGTGGAGTTTGCATGTTCTCCTTTGGGTGCTCCGGTGTCCTCCCAAGAGACCAAGATAACAAAGGCAGCACGGTGGTGCAGTGGTAGTGCTGCTGCCTTGCAGTAAGGAGACCTGGGTTTGCTTCCTGGGTCAAGCCTTCATGTTCTCCGTGTCTGCGTAGGTTTCCTCCAGTTTCCTCCCACAGTCCAAAGACATGCAGGTTAGGTGCATTGGTGATTCTAAATTGTCCTTGGTGTGTGTGTGTGCCCTGCAGTGGGCTGGCGCCCTGCCCGGGGTTTGTTTCCTGCCTTGCACCCTGTATTGGCTGAGATTGGCTCCGGCAGACCCCTGTGTTAGGATAATGGATGGATTTACGAGACGTGTTGTTCCATCCAATGAAAAAAAATACACGAATTAGCTGGAAACGAAAACATCTTCTGATTAAAGTTTTTTTTTGTTATATTTTATTGAGAATTGTGGTAACTCTCAACTAGGAATACATGACAGCATGTTTCACTACAAAATGAATTTACACAGTAAAGAAAAGAAACCCCCCTGGCAGCTATACTTCTTCATTATATGCTCAATGGCTCCCTAAGTAATTTTCTAAGACACATAAGAAATCTGCAATGCACAAAGTCTTATATGAGCCTCGGGCCACTTGAATCAGTACCTTGTAATGCGAGTGTAAACTTAAGATAAAAGAATTAAGAAGTACAAGAGCGCAGCAGAGTCCTATAAGTGATAAGAAATCTCTGCTGTTTCTTGTTGGGACAGAATAATCTCTGGGCAGCTGCTAGGGGACTATTTATAAACTTCTGGCTTTTTCATTTAGAAATCTTCACAGTGCCTTTCCTGAAAAGGCAATCTTGTGTAAAACCATGCAGCACTGCACTTTTTGAGTCTGCTGGAATCCAATTGCAAAACTGCACTAAGAAGAATTAGACCAGAATGCAAACTTCAGTAAAATTATAGAAAGAAGATTCTATAATAACAATGAGCAGTGTATTGAATTCAGTTTGGGTCAATGTGTTCTTAGTAAAGTGAGCTTACAGTTACACTCTGAGTTTGTTATATACTATTAAAACTGTGTTATACTTGAAGGAAAACACAATTCTGCAATGTACAGATAGAAAAATACATACAGTATACAGGATCTATCAATGTATCTATCTGTTTTATAGTGCCATTCACATCTATCTATTGTGATAGAAGAAAACGACTCCAGTCGTAACAAAGTGTTGGGGAGATGCCCCATACAGTATATTGTCCGTTGGACAGGTCAAATAAATAAATGAAAGAAAAGAGTTAAAAAAACATTCATCTGACACCAGATACAAGGATGCAGGGCTCTTTATACAAAACTAAAATGGCGACAGGAAATGAAACAAAGGATGTGACGTCTTCGTAATGGCAAAGGAAGTGATGTCATCGTAATAGGATACGGAAGCGGAAGTGGAGCCCCGGCCATTTTGAGTGCTGGAACGGGTAAGTGTGTTTTTACTTGTCTTCTTTGCGGCTGAGAAAAGAGAGAGGGAGACGTTAGTACCTTTCAATAACCCTTCGTCCCGTGATGTTTTCCTTACCTTAGGGCTTGTTGGCTGCCTCCGAATCGTGTGCGTGTAACACTATCTATCTATCTATCTATCTATCTATCTATCTATCTATCTATCTA
>JANRMT010062849.1:22358138-22372479 GCA_026402145.1 Polypterus bichir lapradei
TATCTATCTATCTATCTATCTATCTATCTATCTATCTATCTATCTATTTAGATTGTGTAAAATTAACCATTTTATTACAAGCAAGTGTATGCAGGTTTACTCTGATGAAGAAGGAATTGTAATGAATGGTATAAAATGTTATTATGTCTTTTTCATTTGCAACAGTGTTGCTGCACATTTTTTATCAATCCAATCACAGCAGACAGTCGCAGCTCACGTCTCAAAAGTTGTTTCATTTTCTTTTTTTGCCCATGTGGACTTACCCCAGATTCAGTTAATGGATGGGTAGATGTCTAAGCTTTCCCTTCTTGGATTTTGTATGACCTAAATGCTTTGAATTGTGTCTAAAGCTTTAATATGGTGTTTGTAATGTTCCCACTTTATTGATCTTGTGGAAGTTGTGCACTGAATATTTACATCAAGACTTCTCTCTGCTCCCACCTTGACCAGTGGGCTCCCCAGAAGGTAAACTAACTGACAGTCCTGCTTGTGTTTTAAGTTTACTTTTCTCTCCCCCCCCCCAAAGGTGCACAAGCCAGCAGCAGGCAGGAAGGGGCACGGCTCCTGGGCACAGGGGGGATGGCAGGGTCAGGAAGCGGCTCTGCAATCTCCCAGACCTTATCTTCTCGCCATATATCTGATTACTGTTTCCACAGCTGTCAGACTGTTAGTTCTGCTCCGCTCCATATTGCCTCCAAATATTTTGCTGTTTTTCAGATCCAGAGACAAATACACAGCCTAAACAATGCTTGGCTCTCTTCTCAGAAGAGGTTATCAGGTTGATTTTCTGCTGTGAAATGGAGAAGACCTTGGTTTTACCAACTGTATGTCAGAGTACAAGAATTTAAGAATGTTCAAAATATTTTAGTTTACACAAACAGAAATACAACAATATAAACATGGTTTCAGTGCTTCTTCTTCTAAAACTTAAACACTCCATAACATATTATGGATCTGGAAACAATCTTGCCATTTCCGTCAGTCCTCCTGGTGGACCCTAGCTGATGCCCTCCCTCTGAAAGTATATCATAAATTATATAAATGAAAGAGAAAATGATGGTACTATACTTCCATTCAGAATGTTGCCGTCCTGTTACACATAAGACACATGGAAAGTGTACCACGTGTGACAGTTTGTAGCAGGAAGACATCTTGAGGTCCTCCTAGGGGCTAAGGCCAGAATTTATATTCAATACTATGGCCAAAAGTTATATTTTATTTAAATCTGTTTTGTAGTGATGACTGAAAAAAAAAAATCTCATGTTTTACTTGAGAATGGAGATAAAAAAAATGTTTATGATAGAATGGTAATCTATGGTGACCAATGCTGGAATACCGCAAACATTATCAAAATTGTCCATGGAGAAAAACCATCTCACATTACTCATGCTGTTTAATCCATATGTCAGTTATGCAGTTGTATGCTGACAAGATCCCGAACACATACATTTTTTGCTAAAATATTGTAAAATAAATGTTTCCAGACAAATCAGCATTGAGCATAAACAGGAAATGCAACTTGCATGGGATTGAGCTTTCGAATTGGAGATACGTGTAGTCAAAAGGCAAGCTAAGGTCAGATCTAAAAATTAATTCAATCTTTCAAAGAAACTTGAAATGTAATTTAAAAATCAGTAATCAGAAAATGGAGCAAAAAAACAGTTGTCAAACAGAACAACGGACATTGAATGATATTAGTGCAAGTACTCTCTGTAAAAACTGATACGTTGGGAGTGGAAAACATAACTCCCGTTGACATCTGCAGAACTGTGGGAGAGGGCTATGACAACTGAAGACGGCAAACACCCTGAAACTGCAGGGACATTAGAAACAAAGATGGCATTGCGGCATGAATTCTTGAACTGTCTCAGTTTACACTCGAGACAAAAACTAATGAGACAATTGTTATTGCATTCTAAAACCAAAAGATCAATGCGTATTTTGTATGAATCCAAACCCCATAAAACCCTTAACTGTAATAATACAGATCACAAAAGCGGGCAGAGACAGACAGACCAATGACTGAGAATGAGGCAGAGAAGTGGCTCTGCAATTAAAATGTCCAATCCCATGTGAATTGTGTTCCCTGTTTATGCCTGGTGCTAATTATTTCAAAAGAATTTATTTAGCAATATTTTATCAAAATCTGCATGGTTTTACAAATTGAGAGCATGTGTGGATTATGCAACACGAGTAACGTGAAATTTTCGTTTTTTAACCATGGACGTTTTGGATAATGTTTGCTGTGGTGCAGCATTGATCTCCATAGATTTCCATTGCATCATGAACTTTTAAGGTCCATTCTTTATGAAACACATGTGGTGAATAACATTACCTGTGAGGGAAGTGTTCCTTTAAGCAAGAAGAAGTGATGCAAGCACTGCTAGTACATTTTGTATAACACATCCTGCTGTACTGATGTTTTTGACTGAAATTAATGTTGAACTGATTTTATTAATATCATAGCTGCCTCCTCTCAGAGGCCCGATAGTATTTATCTTGAAATTGGATGACATTGTATTTGTGGTTTTATTTATTCTAATGTTCTTTATGATGGGCATGCCTGTATTAGGCTCTATATGACAATATGGATTATTGAGTAGCATTATGGCATACTATCACTAAACAGTTGGACCCAGGTTCAGTTTCCATGCATCGTCTCTTATCCCAGCCTTCCTTTGGGTTTCACAAGCTTTTAGATGCATTGACGACTCTGCTTTGTCCTGGTGTAAGTGAATATGGGGTGACTGTGTGTGACTTTCACTTCATTTCCTCAGCTGTTCTCCAAGTACTCCATAGAGTGAAGTTTTATAAAATGACACTTGTGACCAAGAGAGAAGATGGTTCTGTGAAGTAACTGGGAAAAATCAATTGTTGTCTGAATAATAGGAACGCACAGCCATTAAAACCAAAGGAAGAGTCCTAAACACAACTAACAAAGAGGTTTCAGTAACTGATTCTGTAAGCTGTTTTTGTTAGATTGCTTCTGAATATTATGTAAAAACTGGCTACTGGGAACAGTCTGGCATCATCTTTCATAATGGCTACATTGTATAGCCACAAGACACATGATGGCAACTGGCCTAGTCACCAGATAGCAAGATGACCTCACCCCTGAGAAGGTACACAAAATAGCAGATTGAAATAAAAAGAATCATAAAAAGAAAACAAAACATGTAAACAATGTGGAATATTATAACCCTCCTATGTCCTCCTACTTCTCAAATTCTACTTTGGGTTATTTGGTTCTTGACCCTTCAATGAAGGGTTTGGTGCTTTACAAACAATGGACAGAATGATGAATGAAGAAGTGAATGGCATGGCACCAAAATATTTTAACCCCATTGAACCAGGCATACTTCATTGGGGCCTACTCCTTGTCATCAAAAATTCTCAAAGCTTCAATTAGGCTGCCCCAGTAGACTTAGGGAGTTCTTAAGGACATCTAGTGTAATATAAGATAAAGTGCATTCAGGATGGAAACCAGGTAACACTTCTTGACACAGAAGATCACAGTGATCTGGAATAAGCTACAAAGTGGTGTGGGTGAAACGGAGACAGTGAGGATTTTAAAAACATTTAGACAAGACATTGAACAACTCAACTCTTAACTAACTAGCAGTGCTTAATGGACTAAACTGTCTCCTCAGGTTTACAAATCATCTTATATTTTTATGCTTCCTCACATTTGTAAGACTTCTTATATTTTTATGTTTTCTTACATTTCTGCTGAGATGTGCTTCTGTTCCCTTGACTGGACAATATGGGCTGAGAGGATGGATGGATGGATGGATTGTTCCTTCTTTTCTCATTCCTGATTTTATTTTTCGTTTCCACAAATCACTTCACTTTCTCCATCTTCTGTTCTAATAGGGCACTCTAGCAGAGTTTGTAGTTTTCAAGATGGCTGAAGGTGGCACCTTTAATTGTTTGGGCACCATTGCCCTACCTTCTGACATGTCGACCCTTAACATCTTGACTGAAATCTCAAAGGGTTATTAGCATGGAGCAGCATTTAAACTTCGCACCTCACAGTTGTTCCCACACTCCTTTTGAATGCCCTGAATCTGTCTGTCTAGAGCTTCCTAGGTAACCCTGCATTTTTAAGCTTCAACTTAATCTTAAAAAGCAACAGTAGTGGTCCTAGTCCAGACCATCCAGCAGACTTCTCTCTGCTCCCACCTTGACCAGTGGGCTCCCCAGAACGTAAACTAACTGACAGTCCTGCTTGTGTCTTTTTCAAAGGCTAGACATTTGTTTTCGGAAACCAATCAGGTCCTGTATGATGTAGGCTCTGGACCACTTGTGGTCCTTGGCCATTTTGTGTGTTGTGTTGTGTTCCCACATAAAATAGACGAACTGTAACCTTTATGCAAAATTAGTGAATGTGCAAAGAGGAGTGATGTATTGTGAAGTGTTGCGAGTTCAGGGGGACCTATGCACCTTATTGCTTCAAAGTGATCTGGAATTCAAGGGGGAGATTTGAGCTTTTTGTGCTCCATCTTCCCCGATAACTCTCCTAAGTCCAAACGTGTGGTCAACCAGTCAGTACAATTATGATCTGAGCCCCACCCATGACACTTCCCGATTGAACAAAATGTACAGTACATACTTTGGAGTAGGAGCTAAAAAAGTACCAGGAACTACAAATGGCATGAGTTACTATGGTGGGAAGGCGCAAAAGTTCCTAAGTTTCTAAAAATTCTCAGGTTCCTGAAAAAGAATTCCTGTGATGGGAAAGATTCCTTTGTCTATTTATTTTTGGGGCACTTTACTTATATGGCATATCATTCCGTAGCAGGTCTTTGCCCACAGTGGCTCTGGAAGGCAGTGTCCAGATTACTGAGAAGGCAAGGCTTACCAGGCCCATCACCTCTCTCTCTCTCCAAATCCTTACCAGCCAGATGACCTTCATTTTATTTCATGTTAGTTTGTTTGCTTTCTAAATGTCAGGTATTGGGTACTGATGAAACCACTGGTTTACAGTGTTTATTGAGGTTGGCATTTTGTACAATGAAATGCCATTTCTCTGTGGGGTGTGTGATTTTCTTCTTTATAACAACAATCCATTCCAGAGTGGACAGTTGCAAGCTTGGGGGAAGCCGTTCACAAAAATAAACTTAGCGCAAATCAGTCTGGTGAACATCTGGTTTCCATCTTGCCTGTTTAGTGACTCCAAGTTTTGGTTTTGTTCCTTTTATCTTGATGTTGGTCCTTTGTTTACTTTGTGTACTGCGCTGCTGTCCTGCTGGCTTCTCTATCCATCATTACCTTCTAATAGCAATGAAAAAAAAAAACTGACCGAGCCCCATTCATGTATTTTTATAGAACGATTTAAATGGTTAGGACAAGAGGACTGGAATGGCTGCTGGTAGGAGGTGCTCAATTAAGTTTGCATGGGTAGTTGAATACACGGAGAGCCATTTGGGGTGCCAGGAGTCAAAAACTCAAATTCTTTTTTGGGTATTCTACCTTATGTGCATAATTAGGAGAAAATAAGGATTTAAAAAAGAAAAGTCAGGTATAGCTTGTGCACAAACTTGTAATGTACTTTCATTCAAAAGTTCTGTCCAGCGGGATGTGTTAGCTCCATGAATAGACCCAAATTTCAAAATCACTATGGTGTCAAAATAACCTCAACCAAAAAAACTCAAAAGCAATCAATACACAAATGTTGTACTTATGTACAGTAGCTAGTATTAAAGGATTATTCAGTGCACAAAGTGTTGACCAGGTCGGTGACTGTGGTGCTCCAGCATGTCCAGGGTCCAGCAGTTGTTTCCTTTTCATGTATGAGGGTGTATAATTTGGAGATAATATTATCGTTGTGCAATAAACGAATCAGTGTTTAACTAGGAGTTTTGTTCCTTTATGCTAGAAATATCTGGAAACAGAGATGTTTCTCAGTGTTTCTCCTGGCAGATCCCAAGGAATTATTTCTCACAGACTCATAAAGCATAATGGAGAAAAAAAAAACAAGAATGTATAATAAAAGGAAAGCAAACAATGTAATATAAGAGAAGAGGAACAAGAAATAAAATAAATATTGTATAAGAGCACCAGTTTATAAGTGGGTTATGAGCGTAAAGCTTGTTAAATACACCATCCCCAGTGTCGTCTCTAATCTTAAGTGAACTTCTCTGCTGCCTACAGCTGCTATGTTTCAGCCAGGATTTCTTCTCTGGCTTATAGTTTTCTCTTTTTGATTACACTGATCTGCACTAAAATCCTCCCACACAAAGAAAGCGGTGTACTTTAAAGATTTAGGTGTGCTAAATCTATTTCTGAAAGTGGAATTTCTTTACCACAAACTATTTATATGAAATATTGGATTCAGTGAAAAGTGCCAGTTCGAAAAAAAATCTGGATTTTATGTTTGTTCTATGGCATAAATATTTTTCATGCTCCGAATATTATTTGAAGCATATTTTGAAATGATTAGTGAGAGTCTTCCTCATTCATAATGTTATTGAAAAACCCAAAATCAAGTATTTGCTGTATATTTTTCGCTCTCAAACACTATTTCTTTCTTCCTTCTTATTCCTTCAAAATAGTAAGGAATTAAAATTTTGAAGGTTAGAAAAGATATTTTTATTGTCTAGAGGCAGAGGAAGATGGTGTTCAAATGGTTTTTACAGAAATATGCATGGTTGGTTTGATCCATTCATTACCTTGACCAGGCAACAGTGAATGTTGTTTATATCACAAGTGTAGAATGTCTACCACTTTTATTTCAGTTGCAGAGCTGTCGATCAAATAAAGTTTGGGCTCCTAAATTTTTAAAAGTTCTTTCTCTAAAACATGTTTTTTTTTTCAATTTAAACCTTCATCTCTCAAAACCTGGATGTGCTAGAGCAGATTTCGATTCATCACCTTCAAATATATAATGAAAACTTCATTTTTTGACTGGAGCAAAAAAAAGGCCAGTGTATTAACAACAACAACAACAACATTTATTTCTATGGCACATTTTCATACAAATTTGGTGCAAGAGTTGGCTAAAGTATGAAAATTTTAAATTCTAGAGCTACAAAATAGAATTTGTCTATAGGAACCTATTATATATATTCTATTCTACCTATAGAATAGAATATTTTTTCTTTACAAATCTCAACTTTTTACAATTGCTGCTGCTTGTTGTTGAGGATCCATTTGGGCAACACCTCACTTCTGGTACCACTTGTCTGTCTTTCTTCAGTGGCAACCCTTCAGATTAAAAGAACTCAAAGGCATCTTCCTCAGGAGTGTTCAGCTGAAGAGAGGCAGGAGCAATGGCTGAAGCAGAGCTGGAGGTGACCTGGACAGTACAGAGAGAACAGTACAGCATGTAAGTGAGCTGGCTTTAAAGCCTCAAAATATTGCATGATAACTGCCTTATACGCTATTGTCTGCAGCTGATCCCACAGTGGTAAGCTTTAAGTTATCTGAAAGTGTGTTTCTTTTGCTGTTTGATAGTGTGCTTCCAAGTTGACCAACTTTTATAAATTTCCTAAAGGACAAAACATAATTTTTAAGTTATAGTCAGCGTCTCATCCCAGTCTCAAGTGTCTTTTCTTTTTATTTATTTGTTTATTTTATTGTTTTTTTTTGTGTGTTCTGTTCTAATTTGTGCTTCAAAGAATGTTTTTGTATTCCCCTTTTCTATATTATATTATTCTTTACTAAGTAATTTGTGTATTAAATCTATGTATTATGTTATTATTACAAGTTAGTTTGTTCAACTAACTGTAATGTTCCTTTATTGTTGAGCCTAAGGGGGCACCCTCTAACACTGCAGTGAAATATTAAAGCTGGCAATATCACATTCTATCTGGAACAAAAGTGGTGATGATTTTTAAGTCAGTGTTACATCGTGTTTGATATTCAGCCTAATACTTACCTAACTAAGAGAGCACTTAGGGCCTAACCAGTTTCTTTCCCAGAAAATAAACCTTTTGAAT
This sequence comes from Polypterus bichir lapradei, assembly GCA_026402145.1. NCBI lineage: Eukaryota > Metazoa > Chordata > Cladistia > Polypteriformes > Polypteridae > Polypterus > Polypterus bichir. Next base: position 22,366,079 of record JANRMT010062849.1, read on the forward strand.
GGATGTCTAGTATATGTGATGCTAAGCATTCCTGCAGTATTAGGAGGCAGGAACATAATTAAGAAAAAAATGTACAAAAAACAATTAAATAAATGAATAAATAAAAAACGACACCTGACCCAGGGATGAACTATAACATAACAATAATTCCACACTAATAATTGGAGCAAAAGTGAAACTCCTAGCATTTTCTTATTTAACCATTAAATGAAAACGAGTTCTATCTTTTATTTCATTCAGACTGCAGACACAAGAGAATCTGCAACTCCCATACCTTTTCGTACCACATTACCAATTATCAAATGTGAAAGGAAACCAGTGCAACACAAAGACAGACATCAACTTCAAAGACACAACAGAAATAATATAAAACATAAACAAAGGTAAATTACTTAGATTCTAAGTGTAACAAAAATAACTGAGAGGTGCTAAAATGAATTAAACCTTAATAGATCCTGACAAGGGAAGCTATTATATGGTACTGTATGTATATTTTATTATTGAGTGCTGACAGCAAACATATTTAAAGTTTTGGTGCTGCTTTTTATAATTTGTTCAGACCCTAACATATGTGCAAGCCACTCAGCTGTAACCTTTTAATCACCTTCAATAAAACACAAAGGCCATACTCTCCATCACCAATGACAGCCATCGCTGTGCATCCAGTTGATCTTACTGTTTGAAAAGTTTGCTTTTATTGTCAAGGTGAAATTTATGGAGCTGGCCAGACAGGTCTCAAATTACAGGTAGGACCCTGAAAAGCCCCTTAAATCCTGCAGCTCCCATTGTGTAAACAGCGTTAAGATGAAACTGAGCGAGGCTCGTAAACAGAGATGGCGTGGTCTGCATCTCCGGGCTCTATGTACGTTCTGGTGATGCAGTGTTGTCTGCCAGACTCCGTGGGAACATAAACACTCTGTAATTAGGTCACACTCAGGCCTTTTTGGCAAGCTACGTGCTGGGAGGTCACTGAATTTGCCTGCAGATGTTCCACCCAAGGCAGTCAGCAGAGACACTCTGTCTAAATAGCATGTTTTACTTTCCTTCTTGGAGCACATTTTGCATTACATGAAAGGTAAGAGACATACAGAATTTGTGTTCTGTGAACTCAAATAAAACAAAAGACGTTTGTAAATGTTTAGATAGTGGTAGGCTAAATCAAGCCTGGGGATCATGATTATGGTGTCTAATTCAAGTCCTGGGTCCTCATCAACCTGAGATCAACTGCGTAATTTCAAGTATGATTGTCAGAACTTCTTTTGGCTAGCATTGCTGTACATCTGACCACTTTGATTCTGATTCTTATCTGAAGTGGAATTAGTTTAGAACAATGTGGGCAACCTGAATCAAAACCATGGCTCAACTCTGCTTTTCTACCCAGCTGGGTTTTGCTTCTTCTGGTTTATACATTGATTGAATAAATTAGAAGAAATCTCTCCAATGTCATTGTGAAAATGTAGTGTATTGTCAATTTCTACCACTAGCAGATGTGCACCACTGTATCTCAGTGACCTCCCAATATGGTGCACTGTCTAATCTAATTGTTTAAAAGAAGACTTCTTCCTAACACTTTATCATATGTGAATTTTAGATGACCATTTCCTACTATACAACAATTACCTCTTCATCTTGGTAAGATAGGACTCCATGGACATTTCACTGTTTAAATGTCTGTGGTGATGGCCAGTGCTCCACACATACAGATCACATTATTAAGCCATGCAAAGGTCATGTCACTTTACGTGACTTTAACATCAATTTTCAGTTGAAGGCTTCATTTACACAATCTTAGTAAACTGTGATGGCTTAATGTGGCCTTCTCAGCAAATCACTTCAGTTCGCCTGGGCAAAATCAAAGTTGTGTGTGTGTGTGAGAACTGACAACTAATGAGCACTCACCTAGAGGCTCAATGGATATAATGCAGGGATGAGGAATAAGGAAATTGTGTGTTTTGGACCTCATAACCAGAAAAGAAACTCATCCGTCTGATATAGGTTTTATATACCACAACAGAATGGGACTGAGAAGGGCTGAGATTGTGTCTGAACTTACCATGGCTGTTAACCCTTTGTACAGTGCCAGCTCTCTCAGGCAGCACAATATTAGCTGTCACACAAAGAGCGAGCATGGCTGTCCTGGAAGTTCGGCAATTGGCTACAAAATGTGACATGTCCAGCGATTTTCAGTCATGTGAATTGACATGGTCTGCTGATGAGATCAACAACTGCTCTCGGCAAGACTGACATACCCAACAGCCAGATATGGAGTAACTGCTGCATAAAGATATTCATCTGAATGACACTGAAATAAAATTAAGAATAGAGAAATTCATGAAGTGACCTTCTGAATGACAGTGACATTAAGTTTTGGTGCTCCAGATTTGTTTTTGTTTGGTCTTGTTTATTTTTATTGAAGTGGTTAAGATGAGAATCAGCACCTCCAAGTCTGAGGTTATGGTCCAGAGAAGTGTGGAGTGCCCTCTCCAGATTGTTGAGGAAGTGCTGCCAAAAAGAGAGGAGTTGACCCCTGGGATCAATTGCTGTAACCTGTACAGCTTCAAGTCCACCCGAACATTTGTAGTGAAGACACCTAATGGTTTACTCTTTATCATAAGGGTGTAATTTCCTGCAGAAAATGTGGTCCAAAATGGCCTAAAATGAGCATTTGACAGGTCTAGAGGGACAAAAATTGGATGGAACCCCAAAAGGCTCAACATTTTGTAAAATTAGACATCAAGGCAAGATGAACAGTATTTCATACAGTTGGGCCCATAAGTATTTGGACAGAGACTCAGTTCATAATTTTGGCTCTGTATGCCAACACAATGGATTACAAACAAAGCAATCAAGATGTGATTGAAGTGTAGACCTTCAGCTTTAATTCAAGGAGTTTAACAAAAATATTGTATGAGTCATTTAGGAATGGCAGCCATTTTTATACATGGTCCACCTGTTTTCAGAGGCTCTAAAATATTTGGACAAACTAATACAATCATAAATACAATGATCATTTTCAAAATTTGGTTGAAAATCCATTAATGTCTATGACTGCTTGAAATCTGAACCCATTGCCATCGCCAAATGCTCAGTTTCCTCCCTAGTGATGCTTTGCCAGGCCTTTACTGCAGCTGTCTTTAGTTATTGAAATGCATGTCCAGGCGGGTTGAGGTCACTTGAGTGACTTGGCCATTAAAGAATATTCGACTGCTTTGCCTTGAAAAGCAGTTGGTTTGCTGTCACAGAATGTTTTGCCTCATTGTCCACCTGTACTGTGAAGCTTAGTCAAATCAGTTTAGTTGGATTTGGCTGAATCTGAGCAGACAATACAGCCCTGTACACTTCAGAATTCATCCTGCTACTTCTGCCAGCAGCCATATTATCAACAAACACCAGTAAATGACTTCCATTCACAGCCATTCATGATCACGCCATAACACTGCCTCCACCATGTTTCACAGATGATGTGGTATTCATCAGATCATGAGCCTTTTATTCTCTTCTCCATAATCTTCTCTTTCCAACATTCTGGTATATATTGTTCTTAGTTTCCTTTGTCCAAAGAGAATTGTTCCAGAACTGAAAAGGCTTTTAAAAAATGTTTTCTGGCAAAGTCTAATCTGCACTTCCTATGCTTGAGATTTGCCAGTGGTTTGCACCTTGTGGTAAACCCTCTGTCTTTACTTTCATGAAGTCTTCTCTTGATTGTAGACTTTGTCAATGATTGGTGTACCTCCCAGAGAGCGTTCTTGGTTTGGCTAAATGTTGTGAAGGGGTTCTTCTTCACCAAGGACAGAATTCTGCAATCATCACATAATGATTGCTTTATTTCAAATGAATTATGGTGGCATACAGAGCCAAAATTATGAAAACTGTGCCACTGTCCAAGTACTTATGGAACTGATTGTATGTGGGGGTTTTCATGTATCGGTAAGTCAGGTGGTGTCATACAAAATAAACCAAATGAAGTGATTTCAAGGTATTGATAAGTAATTCTTATATATATGAACACAATAAAATCTTGCTTGTGTTAGCTGATATAGGGAAAGGATTTAGTCAGAAATTTTTGCTTTGATTGTTGACTTCATCTTCTGCTTCTTGTCCTTAAGTTGTTGATAGGATGCGTTCCTGTCCTCCTGGTTGTGGCCTTTTGCAATCTTTTCTGACAATTTTACAGCTTTACACCATCATTTTCCTTTGATTTCCTGGTCCATTTATATTCTTCCTGTCCTTTGGGGGTGAGCTTTTAACCCTCCTTACGACAATTACTGCTGAACTGTCCATCTGAATGACCTCAGCCTTACATTAAAAGCTGACTATTACACGATCTGAACATCTGAATGACCCTCACTCTAGATTAACTCTGTGGTCTAATCAAATGACCCCCAACAGCAGATAAGGGCCTAACAAATGCGTGAAGCTGTCCATGTGAGTAACTTTTACACAAGGGGCTGTCTGAAGGGGTGAGCAATGGCCTGAGCAAGACAGGTGTCCTGGGGGACAGGGGTTTGGTGTTTGGGTTTGGGTTTGGTTTGGGAATTAAGAACTCTTTACTTACTCATTACCACATAATTGAACATGGCACTGAAGCATTCGGCGTCATTTGCACCCGTGTCTCCACTGTTTGTCAGCGTCCAGACACAACTAAGGAAGCACACTCCACAAAAGAGAAGAAAGACAAAAAAGAGCATTTACAGCTATGGTAAAAAATACCAATTTCTGAATTTCTTTTACATGTATATATCACACTAGCCCACTTTTGTGACTACAAAATAACAGAAGACCAGCTAATTAAACATTTACATCAGTCACACACAAGGCTGACCCTTTGATTTGTGAAACTGGCTGCAATAAAAGCCTGTAAGCACCGTGGTACCCCAGGCCTCAAGTTGAGGACCACTGCACATGGCCATACTGACCGTCTAGCTCAGCTGCTATATTTTCCCATGCCATGCCTGAGCTGTTCAGGATGAGCTCATGGGTTTAAGTCTCATTTGAGTTGCCGTTGTTAGCTGACCTCAGGTGTGGGTTGAATACAACAGTGCAAATGAGTAGTAAGGCTCCAATTTCAAACTCCATCTTCGTAACCTCCCTCAGGTCTCTTTACTATAATGAGGCTTTCCAGCAGGAAGCAAAAATCAAAATAAAGTCAACAAAGTATTCACCAACTGATGTTGACACCCAGCTTTTGCATGTAAGAGGCTATATATACAACACATATACAAATAAAAAAACACAACATCCAAATGTTCCAAAAGGTGGAGAGAGGGCCCAGCAAATGATGGAGTCAGAGGTCAACATTCATTGTGAAAAGTATGGCCTAGGGGCTGGGAGCTGAGACCACTCCACTGACTCAGCGTGTGACCCTGAACAAGTCACCTAAGCAGGTGTTAAGACAAAGATCTAAAAAAATGTGCTGTAAAGCACTGTAACACAGCGTTCACTAGAGAAAGGCGCTGTATAAAATAAGAGATAACGCTGCACCAGTCACAAACGTCAAGTCTAACATCTGAACTGGCGCGAGAGAGTGAAATTCTAGGAATGGATGCGGCTTTGTCACTGGTGGGTTCCTGGCTTTCAAGACCCTGATGCTGGTGTGAAAATGGAATGATGGATGAGCTGAGCAAGTTACAAATCAGCCCAAAAAAGACATAAAAAGCTCAGCTGTGTTAATTGTAAAGTGCTTCAAGATGGTGTTCAGTATGGAGACACAAGTCATTTATTATGAAACTGAACAATTAATAAATAAGTCAGGGCTCACTTTTTATAAAATATCTGTAAAAATTTGAAATGTATCTCATTAAATGTAAAGTGCATTAGGATGGTATACTGTATGTTATAAAAAGCTACCATATAAACAATATAGAACAACAGATATTCAAGAAAGGATTTTTGTGACACTTAGAAAATCAGAAATCAGCTTGTTCTCCAATAGTAACAAGACATAAAAACAATTGAACTGTAGCCCTAACTGTAAAGTGGCACTCACTGCAGAAAGGCACTTTATAACATGTGGATACAAATCAGCTTGTGCTACAACTGCTAAAAATGGCTTCTGTTTCCATATCAATGTATTTTGGTGTAGTGCTGATCACTGTTTACAGGTTTACAGGTAAAATACAAATGACAATTTTCACAAAATACAGAATGCACCTGCTTCAAAAAACACATGTGGTTAAAAGTAATTTCAAGTTGTTTAACATGGATCCTACAATTTCAAACAACATGAACATTCTGGCAGGCGGCCAGGGCCCTTACCTGGCTGGGACGCCTTGGTAATGAAAGAACCAGGGGGAGGAAACAGGCACAGTGCCTTGAGCATGGGAAAGGCGCTATATAAATAAAATGAATTATTATTATTATTATTATTATTATTATTATTATTATTATTATTATTATTATTA
>JANRMT010062849.1:22380539-22455897 GCA_026402145.1 Polypterus bichir lapradei
TTTTCCAAGTTTTATGAAGTCACTTGTATAAGTTTGACTTGATTGTTTGCAATGCAATCTTTGCAAATTAAATAATAAAAAACAATGCAGTGTCAACGTACAAAATGCTTTTCTGTCTTATGATTTAGCTAGCATTACATTTGATGTAAATTATTCTTATTGCTTCTTTAGCTGTTGTCTTGAGATAAATTCTAATTGTTAGCAGGTAGTTTTTTTCAGTTGTAGCACAAGTAAATGACTTGCTTAGGGACAAATCTTGTCTTAGCCACTGTACCATATGGACTAACTGCACTGCCCTCTTGTTGTAAATCTAATGGACATTCATTTGCAAGCCAAGATCACTGTGTATATTTACAAATGTATCCATCCAGCCATCCATTTACTGTTTTCTTCAGGTTTACAGCCATGGAGGGCTATAGCTTGCAAAATCAAGCAGAAGGTAGGACTCAGCCACAAACAGGGTGCCATTCCATTGAATGGCACAGTCACCCTTACTATTACCCATCTGCCCATCTTCTTACTGAGCCCATGTTATCTGATTTTACAGTCTTTGTGTCCCAGAATCTAAAGCAGCAGAATCAAGTGCAAGAATAAAGTGGAATCAGCCCTAGGTGGGCACCAATCCATCACTGGTCATCCTCATAAAAAACCTTAAATCATCACACATCAAGTTATCGATACATTTATTAAACCTGCTTTCTCTAATTCAGAGGCAGAGAACCAGATCCTACTTTTTCAGCTTTAGGCACAGCACAGCAACACAGTGAATTAATCAATTATTGGACCCCCTCACAACGCCCCTCTCATTGCCACTCAACAACTTTTTTTTTTAATTCACTTAAGTCAATGGTTGTTGATATTAGCTAGGTTCTACAACTGCATTATCCGGTACATTTCAGGACACACACACATGCATGTATGCACCCTCACTCACTGTTTAATCCACCTGCAAGGAGATGTGACAGGGAATTGAGAACCAGAGGAAAGTGCTACACTGGCACAGGAAGAACATGCAAGTTCCACACTATTCACTGAATCAGAATGAGAGCCTAGTCTCCCATTAGTTCTGCCACAAACACAGCATAACATAGCACTATCAAACCAGTTTAATCCAATTCACAGTCACGGTGGACTTCAGCCTGCTTTGACAGTATTGGCACAAGACGAGTACAAGCCTGGATATGACACCAGTCCATCACACATCCCATTCACATACACACATGGGAGTCACCAATTAACCTGACACTTGCATGATTTAGTTAGGGTGTACTGAGAGTGACCTAAGAAAAAGCAGGGAGAATATGTGAGTGAATGACCCAGCCAGGATGTACACCTTAGATGATGGATCTGGGAAACAGCAGTGCCAACCCTGAACTTTATAGAAAGAAAGACAGTCTGATCGTGCAGTGCATACATAGAAGTATACAAATATAAAAACAAAACTGGAAACTTTCATAGCTGATGTTCTTAATATATGTAAATAATAATAATAAAATAAAGGGCAACCAAAAATAGAAAAAAGGGAAATAAAACTGCATTCTCAACCGGCTCTGCTTGTCTTTGGGCAGCACATTGCACTTTTCCTCCACAGAGAATCCATCAATGTTAATGATCTAAGTGATGAAGTCGCATTGAATTTGAAATAAACTAGATAGATAGATAGATAGATGTTCACTTTTTTGAATATCTTTTTTTAATTCATTTTAATTTTCTGAACCCTCTTAATCCATGCTTAGGGTCATGTGCAGCCCATGATCCTTCTTTCTGACGTTTGTGTATTTGAAAACTATGTGAAATAATTTAAACACAATCTTTGAAATTGGAAATTATATTGATTTTTAAGAATGTCAAACATGCCAGTGTTTCTCTGGACCCCCTAGAGATCCCTGATAGTCCCCCAGGTGGCCACAGCTCTGTGTTTGAAAACCATTGATCTACGTAACCATAGAGAATCACAGAAACAGTGACTTTAAAAGGGTTAGCTGAGCATTCCTTTGACATTTGGAGAAATAAAACACTAATTGTCATCCACACCATGAAGAGTGAAGGTTAATGCAGCATTCCAAATTGTGAAGTCTGTTCTCAAACCGTACTTCCTCAAATCTGAGAGATTAATCACACCTTTCCAAGAAGAAAGAGCAAAGGAACATCCCAGCAGTAAAGAGTTTTTTCAGTCTAGGGTGCTTCTGCCATTTGTTTTAGTAGAAATATGACTCCAATGTAGTCCTAGAAGATATCTTGTGTTACATGTTTGCCACCGCACTTTTAGGGAATGAGAGCCCTCCTGTCAGATCTGAATTTACACTGGTTATTAAAAAAGACAAACCTTAGTGGAGAAGTAGAAACAGAAGTAGTGAAGAATTTAAACTAATAATAATAATAATTCCTTTGCATTCATATAGCGCTTTTCTCACTACTCAAAGCGCTCCTTGTTCATGCACTGTAAGTGCTAAAAACGGCAGTCAAAGTTCTATCTTGTAGCCTTTGCTTGACTCTTTGTGTGTGTAACTTACAGCATGTGTCACAAGAAACAGGATATCTTATTTTTTCTCCCACAACCCCTCCCAAAACTACTTATATACCAAGGCAAATTCCTTTTTGCTTCTACAGGCTCCTGATTTCCTTCTCGGCTTGAGCCTGCATACTGAAGATGTAGAAAAGAACAAAAGCAGAGAAGAACTATAAATAACAGAGCACTTCCTTCAAGTGATAAACTTTTCTTGAGTTAAGTGAAAGTCTCAGTACACAAGTGGACAAGTGATGCACCACACCCATTAGATCCCACACTTTAAATAACAATTAAACAGCAACCTGACTCACACCACTTTGGATTGGATGCTACTTCACTGCCCTTTAGCTCTTCATCCATTTTCCTAACCATTTTCCTCCAGTATAGCTTCCAAAGAAGTCTGTGACAGCTGAATTTAGCACAACACAGAAACAAGGCGCCACGTCACCATAGGGTACAGTGACATACAGATGCAGACTGATTCATTTACCTGTACATCCATCTTCTGTCCCATTTAGTCCAATACTGTATATGATCCTGGAGTCTCAGAGCTTATTCCAGCATCATCAGGAGCAACCTTGACTTGTATAAAGTCCTATTTTTGATCTACACATTTAAATATAGGGTGGTAAAGATTCATTACAGCATCAGGCATAAGACAGAAATAAACCCTGGAGGGGAAACTACCCACTTGCTAGGCGTGCTCACAAGCATATCCAAAGTCACTCAGCCATCCACCCATTTTCTTTACTGGCTTGTTAAATTTGGAGAGGATTGTGGAGAGCCAGAGCATAGCTTGTGTTGTTGAGAAAGGCACTGCACTTCACCACTGGAAAATGTTGGGGCACCAACCCAGTCTCTCTATTTAATTTCAACCAAAAATATATGAGAAAAATGCAACAAAAATTATGGCCCCTATGCATGTCAATTGAAAGAACTCTTTAAATAAGAGCTAAGTAATGAAAAGACTGTTAGAAAGAATCTCTGTCCTGCAGTAGGTTCAGTGGAAGACTGACCACCTCCTTCCAGGAGCATCAGGGTTTACAGTTCAGGGACCAGAATGGATGGAGTCAGTTGCCCATACTGGCTGCCTTTTCTGTGCTGCCTAGAGGGAACAAGAGAGGAGAAGGTTAGTGTCAGCGCCCCCTCTTGACCAAGTGTGGTATTACATATCTCAGATGAGCCTGGATAGTGGTCCACAGATGCACATGCATGACACTTGGTAGTATTGCATGCTACACAAGTACCAGCCCTAGATAGGATGTCAATTGATTGCACAGACATGCACCCAGCACTAAATGAGATGCCAGCCATTTTGCATTTATTTGCTTAGCAGACACTTTTATCCAAAGCAGCATAATCAAGTAAACATCAGTTTGGGGGACTTTCTGGGAACAAGTGCTATGAAATTGACAGCACAAGTAAAGAGCTCAGGACAAAATAAAAGTGAGTTACACTTCACAGGTTATTAAAACCTAACAGATGTTACCAGTTACACATAAATTCACCAAAGAAGATAGTCTTTAAATGCTTCTTAGAAACTTTAAGGGATTCAGAATTTCTAATGGAGGTGGACAGCTTCTTCCATTGGCCAGGAGCAACACTTGAGTGGAGTCTGGGCTGAGATTTGATACCACACCAAACATTGTTCATCAGCACACCTAAGTGGTCAAAAAGGAGCACAGGACTTAAAGAGTGTCTCCATTTAATAGGTGCTCACCCATTGAAAAGAATTACAATGCACGGCACCCAGCCCTGGATGGGATGCCAGTTGATTGCACAGCACATTCTCTTCCATACCCACAATTACTTTGGGTCGGTTTACATGTGTCAATCAATCTATGTTGCTTGTCATTGGCACAAAAATCAGAATTGCTAAAGATAAACCTTGTGGACACAAGAACGTTCAGACTCCACACAGATTTGATTGGCCTAGTCTCTTATAGCTGTAAGAAAGCAGCTGTAACAGTCCTGGCTAAGTGACATAACAACATCTATCCATCCATCCATTATCCAACCTGCTATAGCCTAACTACAGGGTCAAGGGGGTCTGCTGAAGTCAATCCCAGTCAACACAGAGCACAAGGCAGGAATCAAACCCCGGACAGGGTGCTAGCCCACACACACACACACACACACACACACACACACACACCAACCACACACTAAGGACAATTTAGGATCGCCAATGCACCTAACCTGCATGTCTTTGGACTGTGGGAGGAAACCGGAGCACCCGGAGGAAACCCACGCAGACACGGGGAGAACATGCAAACTCCATGCAGGGAGGACCCGGGAAGCGAACCCGGGTCTCCTAACTGCAAGGTCAATTTTTAAATTAAGAGGAGATCATTTGAAAAAATTCATGACACTTAATACAGCAAGTTCTTAATCATTGTTTCTCCAGTGAACCTAACATGTCCATTGACACCAAAACTGTGTATACTTATCACAGACTGGAAACTGAACCCTTGTCCCTGAAGCTGTAAAGTAACCATTGTGCCACAGTGTAACAATACAGCAGATTTTTAAGTGGAATGAAGTCAAAGGGTAAAAGCCTAGTTGGCTTTATAACAAAGTGTTGCTGAATACGATAAATAACTATTGACACAGAGTTTAGAAAATGGCACAAACATGGTGCCTCCTACTGTATGCCACACATCATGACCACCTTGGATGTTTAAAGATTTTATGAGATGCCAAAATCAAAATCCAGCCCTTTAATGACCTCTTGGGCACAGCCATCAGCAGTGTGTCTGTCTGCAGAGAAAGTATCCACATCATCGAGGAGTTTACTTACCTTGGCAGTGACATTCATGTCTCTAGTGACTCTTCCTATGAAGTCAGTAGATGGATTGGGAGAGCATGTGGGGTTCATGAGATAACTGGGCAGGTGTGTGTGGCTCTCCTGATATCTCTACAAAAGGACAAAGGTCCAAGCCTTTAGATTTGTGGTGCTTCCTGTCTTGCTATATGGTTACGAGACATGGACGCTATCCAGTGACCTGAGTTGAAGACTGGACTCCTTTGGTACTGTGTGTCTTCAGAGAATCCTTGGGTACCGCTGGTTTGATGACGTTGAATGAGCAGTTGCTCATGGGGTCCCGAATGAGGCACATTACCTGCATTGTGAGGAATCTGTCAGTTACAGCACTATGGCCATGTGGCACAATTCCCCGAGGGTGATCCAACTCGCAGGATCCTCATTGTTGAGGATCCGAGTGGCTGGACCAGGCTAAGGGGACACTCACATAACACCTGGCTGTGGTATATAGAGGGTCATTTCCAGAAGATGGGTCTGGACTGCATGTCTGCCTGGGGGGTTGCCAACCAGGATGCCAAGCTGTTGCATTGTGTGGTGGGTGCAACAACGTGCTGTACCCGTGCATGTTCCCCAACCTGACCTGACCTGACCTCATGAAGATCTGACCATAAAAATGATGATGAGTTAGGAAAGCTGAAGTGTACATATTCAGGCAAGGATTAGGAGTGCTTGGATTTGAAAAGACAAGAGAGGGTTTCCATTACTTTTTCACTTATTAACATTAAAATGGAGCCTGATTCATAGGATGATGACCCTGAATTAGGCAGATAAATGGATACAATTAATGTAGGGGAGACAGGCCTGGTCAGATATCAACTGTTATACCGTGTGCATCAACCCGGTTAAGGTTACTAAGATCCAACCGCATTAACAAACCAACCCTAAATGGGACATCAGTTGTCACAGTATATAATAGGGGAAATGTGTTTACTATATCTGTGTGGGTGTAATTATTGCATGACAATGTTTATTGGATGTCTTATGAAAAGATTAATAATGAATCTTACACCTGAATTTTCAGGGTTAGGTTCTTATATTGTCCAATTGGTCTTTCATTGATGATGTTGTTTACTTTTTGAGCTTTATTTTTGTTGTGACATACTGAATTGATGTCTACAACAGTGCTCAACTATAATATTATACTGCTCTTTTATGGTTGCACAGTATATAAATAAAGAAAAGTGAATGTAAAGTTTGATATACGTACAGAAAGAGAAACTGTAAGATGTTGGTTTACAGATAGACATTAAATGGCTATGTGAGACATGGCTGAAAATTCACTTGTCTCCCAAGTTTTGCACACTGTGTATTATTGTGCCTGACACTAACTGGTGCGTCTATTGAAGCCTTCAGAGTAACACACCACTTTAGTATACAATATCACTTCGTTTTTTCGGACATGGACATGAAACATTAATTAATTTGGGCTAAAGGAAATGGGAAGATCAACCTCAAAGGCAGTGCCAGGGTGAAAGTAGCGTCCCTTATATAGTTGTTTCCTACTTTGTGTCCAATGCATCTGGTAGTGGACCAAAAAATGTGGAGATATTGAAGAATCTGGAGCAAGACTGCATGGAGCTCAAGAGCTCTGCCTCCCAGTTTACTTCTAGTGTATACCCTAGAAAGGTGAAAATATGGTCCAAGTACATGAGGTTAATGGTAGAAGTTTCTCTTTTAGAACATTAAGTTAAAAAACATGTCAGGTACAAAAGAGTACCGTTGGAGTGCTTCAGGCTTATGATTACCATCTTCAAAAATGATTGAGAGACCAAAGCATTTGAAAGCTGTGTTTAGTACAAAAAAAAGGAAAATGCTGGTCCAAATTAGCTGCTAGGAAAATAAAAGAGCCACTTAGAGTCTGCATGACTCAACAGTGAGCAGACTGCCTCAGACACCTCGGTGATGTCAGCCAGCTGGCAACATCTGTTTTCTCCTTCTGAAAGAATCCCCTTCAGTTTTATAATTATGCAATGAAGGATAGTAAACATTAGAAAGAATAAAAAAAAGTACAGCTGCAGTGCCTGGTCACCATAAACAGTCTCCTGGGAGCCACTTCAGAGAAATGTGAGAATGAGGTGTGGGAGACCTGACTAAAAAAGAAAAGGCAAAGGTGTAGTAAGGTGTATCTAAAAAATTAAGAAATTCATTTCATCAGATACATTCTTAAAAATGCTGATTCTTTAATGGCACTTTATTGTTCTTTACTGGGATGTGTAGTTCCTCATACAGCCATTGCTTGACAAAGAACCATTTAATTCTGGAAAGGTTTTTTTTGCATATGAAGTTGGTTCTTTGTGATTTGGAAAACTTCCTAATATGTAAAAAAAAAAAATGGAAACCTTCAATGTATTGTAGGTTACCTAGCAGGAAAACCTGGACTTAGACATGTTGTTATAATGCAACAAGAGTTTTTTTAAAATCATCAACCAGTTGGTATTTCACAAATCTGTTGCCATCTCTTCATGTTTACTTACTGTATGGAGTCTGTTACGGATCTAAATAAATGGTTCTGGCCGGGACTTTCATGTGGATGGGTCATGTGGGGACCAAAAATGGTTCCTCTATGGCAACAGTCAGAAGAATGACTTCGGCACCTATACTTTTAAGAATGTAGGAAGGTGATTTTGTTAGCAAATCTTGGCTGTCATTTTTCATTTTTTTCAATACAATAATTGTTTTCCACTCTTCCCATAACTGGTTTGAGAAAACAGTACACATTTATGATACCATCAAAGCTATATTTGAAGTCTAGAGTTTGAAATGGCATTCATACAGCTAGTACAACTTGATCTGAGGCCACTTCAGTGCTTTATCAATATATGCCCTGGCAAAAGTACATTTATTTCAATAGTAGTTATGAAACTACTGTCTTGTTTCTTGGAAACCTACATCCGGATCTGAGTATCTACAGCTTCTGACAGTGTCTTGTGGTGGTCCTCTTGTAAATTGATCCTGATATATAGCTTTTCTGTATCAGTGATATAACCTCTGTCTAGAACATTGTCTAGTATACTGATGGAATCTGAATAGTCTACAAAGTTGGCCTTAAGAAAAGGCACTTCTATGCGTGGAAGGGGAAACTTGTGTTGTTCTTAAGTACCATGTTGATTATGCTTAGATTATCATGCCACTACATTCAGTTTGCACACTTTTGACATTTTACAGGTCAGTCAGACCTTCCTTATTTACATCTTTTTTATGTTAAGGTTTAGGCAGCTTATTTAACATATAATAACTGTTCATGCCAGACTGACTGTTGTCATGTTTTTCAAACATTTTTAGTTTTGCTAGGGATTCTGGAATTGCTTCCCCGCTTGCCTGATACACATTTCTGGTTTTCATCTGTACTATATCTAACTGTAATGCTTCCAGCAAGTCCCCCATGCTCAGCCTATGTATCCTTGCAGGTCAAGGCATCTAACTTTAAGGATGAAGCTGCCAATCAATGCGACTTCTCTGAGGCAGTTCCACGGTCCCAAGACCTGATAACATTTTGTAATTTCATTTTGATAAGCACTCTCCTAACCTGTTGTGCTTTAGCCATTTATTCATGGTCTATAAAATGTGGCCCATATCAAACATCCAGCATGCTGTGTTTCCAGTGAACACATCAATAATTCTTATTTTAGATAAAACATTTTGTGTTTGCCTTTTTCATGCCTCAACCATACTCAGCATAGACAACAGCTTCTCATTGAATTTGCTCCATATTTATTCAGATTTCTTACTTTATCACAATTTACTTGATCTGTTTTCAGTCTTTCTATTTTTTCTTAATTCTAGGAAGATGAAGGAACTTCCTTAGAAAGTCATCTTTAAGCTCATGTAGCATTGAGCTGCTTTCTGATGACACTGTAGCACTGACATAACTACGCTCACTCTTCATTGTGGTGGCCTGATGTCTGCCTTGCACCATCATTCTCCACGAATGCAGATTAGATGACCATTAGCTTCATCACAATTGCAATTCTGATCACCAGAGCAAGAGCCAAACAACTTTACTCTTAGCCACACTCTTGGGAGTGTGTGCACAATGCCGGTCATGGTGCCCTATTGCTCTTTTGCATTTAATTCTGATTGGCCAATCAGCCTCACACACAAGCTGGTGAGTAAATAAGTGAGGCCACAGTACTTTGGATTGTCACCGTTTTATCGCAGATCCTTTAGCCCTTTCCATTGTATTAAGTTTTAGTGAAATTTAAAGGAAAAGATAGTTCACACAAAATTTAAGAGAAAAACAGATAACCCACACAGAAAATAATTTTTTGCTTGTGATGCTTCAGGTTCAGGTTTACATCTTATGTTTCTTCATATTATTCTGTATTTATGTAGATCATATTGTGTACAGGCAAAAAACAAAAACTGTAGGCCTCCATGTACCTACATTTTTAAGTGTATCTACGTGTTTGTTACATCACTTATGTTGTTAGGAACGCTTCCTTAGCACCTTAGCTTGTCTAGATATAGAAAACTGGACGCGGACTGCTATAAAGACAAAGAAGAAGATGTAGCATCCCGGCCGGGGTGAAGTCTGAAGAAAAAAGAACTGTTGAGTCTATCGAGGGGGCGGAGCGACGCGGAGGACAGCCGTCGGGGATATGATTAACAACAAATGGGAGAGAAGGGGTGGTGTCTTGAGCGGAGGGACTGTCGAAATGGCACAGACATTTCTGGACGGTTCGTCGGATTCTGTGTGGGGAACCGGAGTTTTTTTTTTTTCCTTAGTCTTTGATGGCGTCTGTCAGGGTCATGACACAGAGGGGTTTACAGATACTTGTAAATCGTTCTAATTCAGTTTCGTTCGTTTTACGGTCGTTTGTTCTTCTTAGACGGTTACAAGTAAAATGTTCTGCAATCATTTCATTGTCATGCGTGTCTTTCTTTTCGAACCAGTTACGATGAGGTCGCTACAAAGATATATCAAATCATAAACTGTTTCATTGCCGGTGTCTTTCTTTTTTCACTAAATGTTCCATGTGTGTTGCAGTCGACCCTTCTTAAATTATAAGCGATTAGGCTGTAATGAAAAGTCAGTCTGTAAACGGGGATGCAGCTCAAACACCTGTGCCAGTACGTGAACGACAACTCCCATCATGCAGCAGAAGTGGACAGGGAATGATGGGAAGGCTCCGTTATGCCCGCGCCCAAACTTTTGCACTGGTCAAAGCAGCAGAACTTCCGCTAAGCCAGGTACGGCGTTTTTTTTTGTTTTTTTTTTAGCTAATCTGGGTAACAGTTTTATTCTCTTGGGTTGATTACAGCTTGTGTCTAAGAGTATGACGTTTGGTTTACCCGTGTATTGTGTGTAGTCATGTCGAATTTCCAAAAAGCTAAATTGTCCTGTGTGTGTATATGTGTGTGTGTGCACGCGTGTGCACGCGCCCTGCGACCCCTGTGTTAGGATGTAGCGGGTTGGAAAATGACTGACTGACTGTTTTTGCATACTTCTTTTCATCAAGACACTTTTGTAAAAATAGTAGTAATATGGGTTTAAAAGGGGTGTACTGTGTTTTCAAACCCATAATAAGCAATGTTTTAGCCTTCAACTCCCCCACCTGCAAAAAAAAAAAAAACTTTTAAAACTCAAAAACTGCCCCTTTAGTAAGTTTTGCTGATGCAAAATTGCATGTGAAATAAAGTTTAGTATTGAATTTGCAAAACTGTGTACAAATGTAAGTTTGGCCATTTCACTCACCGCTACCTGTTTTTTTGTGATGTTATATTAAAAGCAGGTTTAGAAAATGGATGGATCTATTATAGATAACCAAGTGGACAAGGCTAAAGCTGCCGGACAATGACACGGGTGGCCTGCTCTGCTTTAGTCAAATATTCAGATAGGAATTTCACTGTGTAGTCCTGGTAATAGTTCTGAAATAAATTGACAACATTACTTCCATCCAACCATCCATTGCCTAAACCTGCTTTATCCTGAGCAGTCTGTTGCAAAATGAAGACACAGACACACACACACACAAACACACCACACATTTTTTTATCAAGCAAAACCCTACATTTTTGAAAGGGCCAGTGTTACTGTACACCTGCATATTGTTAGTAGGTGCAGTAAACATAAGCCATGATGAAATACAGTAGAATTTGGTAGAAAGAGAACAACTAAGGATGATGGTAAGTAACTTGCGCTGCTTCTTGTTGGTAGACATTTATTCGGTTCATTATGCATAGGCAGTTTTAATTTTAGGCTTTGATGCCAATACACCTTTGTGATTTGAATAATCTGAATGCCACCACTAGTATTGTCTCCTATTATACTATGGAGACTTGAAGCAATGTGTGTGTACCCCAAACCCCCTACTATAGATGCTTTCCATGGTCCATGGATTCAGTTATTCAACAACCATCCACCTTATTAATGTGAGATTAAGCATCTATTTGTGAACCCACAATAAACCAGGAAATACAAAGCAGCAGCATTCATGGTTCCAACTCAGCAAGGAGATGCCACATTTTTGGAATCCAACAATACACAAAATGAACCAATTCTCGACTGGGATGAGCAGAGACATTGATAGAGTGATCGTGTAGGTGACGGATGAGATACTAGCATTTCAGCCAACAATGACAAAAGGGTCAACTTTTGAAAACACAATAGCTTACATATTTATGTAAATTATTCCTCTAGAGGCCTGTGTTCAAATTCAAGGCCAGGTGGTGTTCTTTGTGGAGTGGTAATGTTCTCACTGTGTGTTTCTTTTTCTCTGGATATGGCAGGTTCCTCCTACATTTCTCCAAGACATAATGTTTAGGTTAATCGGAGTGTGTATGTGTGAGATGTGTGCCCCGTGTTTGTCCAGTGTCCCATTCAAGACTGACGTCTGCCTTACATCTAGTGTTCCTAAGGTAGCTAATTACTCCCTGTGACCTAAACCAGATTATAACTTGCTCATTATTTGGCTGATGCCTTTATCCAGGATGACTTATAACATATGAGATACATTTTTTTTTCTCCAGTCAGAGAACAGGCAGATGAAGTGACATCCTTATGGTTATAGTGTCAGTAGTGGGATTTGAACTCTCAGCCTCAGGGTTTGAAGTCCAAAGCTTAGCCACAATTTAAAATGCTCATATTTCATTAATAACACAAATAACTTTAATTGTATATAGTAACTCCCTTTATTTTAACTCATGTATCAATATAGGCATTTTTGTTAAGCTGTAAATTTCTATTAAAATGCACACTGTAATATTTTTGTCTGTTTCCCTGTTCCCTTATTCTTTTTCTTTTTTTATGTATCATGGGGCAAGTCAAACACTCCTGGTGAGTCATGGATGGTGTGTGGCCCCAGGTGCACTTTTCTTGTGTTGCTTCACCAACAAGCAGAAACACATGTAAGCCTTGTTTTGGCAAACAGACACCCAGGGTGGGGTGGGGGGATGCAGTCTGATTGACAGGTCCTCTCTTTTAGAAGCTTAATGTAAAAAGCACAGTGTTTGTTTCTGCTGCTGATATGACCACTCACCCAAGTTTCCACTGAACACAATGTATCAATCCCCTATACTAGCAAGATTCACCACTTGATTACGACTCGTTCATTAAAGGGTGAAGTATCGATTCACAGACCAAGGGTTAATGTCACCTGTAACTATCCGTAGCCCTATATCCCATCCATCCATCCCTCTTTTGAAGAAGAACTGAAATAATCTGATCTGATATAAAGTGGCATGGATTCGACAAGGTGCTTGAAACATACCTTAGGGCTTTTGATATGTGTTGACTTGATAGCATCACACTCTTTTTTCATGCCCCTCATTCATCCTGAGAACCTTCTGTTCCACTTCATCCCAGTTGTGCTCTACTGGATTGAAATCTGGGGACTGCACGTACCACTGGCCTAAACTAAGGTCACAGCCATGTTTGTGGAGGTGGTTTGAGGTGATTCATGCTTTGTGATGCCCCACTTTTACATGTGAAAGGGGTATATTGTGTCAAAAAAGGACTACACAACAACAACACTAATATGCACTGTAGCCTTTGAAAAATGCTCAGCAGCTATTAAAATATTTGTCAAGAAAACACTCCACAAGCCATCACATCACCAGCCTTCACCATTGACACAATGCAAGATGGGTCCATACTTCTCACCCAAAATTCTAATCCTACCATCTGTATGTTGTAGCAGAAATCAACTGCAGTGTACCCCTCTTCTAATAGCTACTTCCCTCAGGATAATGCACCGTGTCACAAAGCTCAGATTTCTCAAACTGATTTCTTGAACGTAACAATGAGTTCCCTGTACTCAAATGGCCTCCATTCACCAGATCTCAATCCAACAGAGCACCTTTGGGATGTGCTGGCATGGTAGATTCGCATCGTTGACGTGTAGCCAACAATTGTGTAGCAACTGCATGATGCTATCATGTAAGTATGGACCAAGATCCTTGAGGAATGTTTGCAGCGCCTTGTTGAATCTATGACATGAAGAATTATGGTAGTTCTGAAGCAAAAGGGAGTCCAACCTGGCACTAGTAAGGTGTACCTAGTAAAGTGACTTGCAAGTGTATATATACACACACTATATTCTGAACACTTACCAGAATGACTATAAAGGAATGCAATTTAAAAAGAAAGAAAAACGTACGACTTAACTGTCGCAGTCTCAGTGAAGCATTTTGGAGGTGTATTGCTGTTGGTATAAAGGAGCCCTAGTCATGTTTCTTGACATACAGTTCATCCGGAAAGTATTCACAGTGCATCACTTTTTCCACATTTTGTTATGTTACAACCTTATTCCAAAATGGATTAAATTCATTTTTTTCCTCAGAATTCTACACACAACACCCCATAATGACAACGTGAAAAAAGTTTACTTGAGATTTTTGCAAATTTATTAAAAATAAAAAAATTGAGAAAACACATGTACATAAGTATTCAGAGCCTTTGCCATGAAGCTTAAAATTGAGCTCAGGTGCATCCTGTTTCCCCAATCATCCTTGAGATGTTTCTGCAGCTTAATTGGAGTCCACCTGTGGTAAATTCAGTTGATTGGACATGATTTGGAAAGGCACAAACCTGTCTATATAAGCTCCCACAGTTGACAGTTCATGTCAGAGCACAAACCAAGCATGAAGTCAAAGGAATTGTCTGTAGACCTCCGAGACAGGATTGTCTCGAGGCACAAATCTGGGGAAGATTACAGAAAAATGTCTGCTGCTTTGAAGGTCCCAATGAGCACAGTGGCCTCCATCATCTGTAAGTGGAAGAAGTTCGAAACCACCAGGACTCTTCCTAGAGCTGGCTGGCCATCTAAACTGAGCGATCTGGGGAGAAGGGCCTTAGTCAGGGAGGTGACCAAGAACCTGATGGTCACTCTGTCAGAGCTTTAGAGGTCCTCTGTGGAGAGAGGAGAACCTTCCAGAAGGACAACCATCTCTTCAGCAATCCACCAATCAGACCTGTATGGTAGAGTGGCCAGATGGAAGTCACTCCTTAGTAAAAGGCACATGGCAGCCCATCTGGAGTTTGCCCTAAAGGCACCTGAAGGACTCTCAGACCATGAGAAACAAAATTCTCTGGTCTGATGAGATAAAGATTGAACTCTTTGGTGTGAATGCCAGACGTCACATTTGGAGGAAACCAGGCACCGCTCATCACCAGGCCAATACCATCCCTACAGTGAAGCATGGTGGTGGCAGCATCATGCTGTGGGGATGTTTTTCAGCGGCAGGAACTGGGAGACTAGTCAGGATAAAGGGAAAGATGAGTGCAGCAATGTACAGAGACATCCTGGATGAAAACCTGCTCCAGAGTGCTGTTGACCTCAGACTGGGGCGACGGTTCATCTTTCAGCAGGACAACGACCCTAAGCATACAGCCAAGATATCAAAGGAGTGGCTTCAGGACAACTCTGTGAATGTCCTTGAGTGGCCCAGCCAGAGCCCAGACTTGAATCTGATTGAACATCTCTGGAGAGATCTTAAAATGGCTGTGCACCGACGCTTCCCATCCAACCTAATGGAGCTTGAGAGGTGCTGCAAAAAGGAATGGGCGAAACTGGCCAAGGATAGGTGTGCCAAGCTTGTGTCATCATATTCAAAAAGACTTGAGGCTGTAATTGCTGCCAAAGGTGCATCGACAAAGTATTGAGCAAAGGCTGTGAATACTTATGTACATGTGATTTCTCAGTTTTTTTATTTTTACATAAATTTGCAAAAACCTCAAGTAAAATTTTTTCACGTTGTCATTATGGGGTGTTTTGTGTAGAATTGAGGAAAAAAATGAATTTAATCCATTTTGGAATAAGGCTGTAACATAACAAAATGTGGAAAAAGTGATGCGCTGTGAATACTTTCTGGATGCACTGTACTTCTACTGAATGATTTGTTGGCTGAAGTCCTCAGTGTTAGTGTGTCAGAGAGAGGATGTGCAACATTGTTCATAATGACACTCATTTTTGTATTAATTCTCTCCTTTGCTATGGCCTCCAGGGGGTCCAGAGTGTGTCCCATAATTGAGCCTGCCCTTTTAATCAGCTTGTTGATTTGGTGGGCCACTCTTGAAGTGATGTTAGCAGCCCAGCCCAGCATACCACAGCATAGAAAAATCATGCTGGCCATCAAAGAATTGTAGAAGATGTGAAGGATGTCATTTCCCACATTAAAGGAATGCAGTCATCTGAGGAAAAAGAGCCTGCTCTGCCCTTATGTAATTCCTCTGTGTTCTGAGACCAGCCCAAACCTGTCATTAATGTGGACCCCTAAATACTTTGGACCACCTCTCTGCTTCCACTCCTTGAATAGTGACTGGACGTAGAAGTTTTTTGGTGTGGCAAACCAGTTCTTTGGTTTTGCTGAAGATAAGATGCAAACAATTCTCTTTGCACCAAAAAACTAATAAATAATTGTGATAAAGGGGTTAATGAGTTTTCAGAGTGGGCATCGATGTACAATGGTTAGAACTACCTCACAGTTCCAGGAGACGGATTTTAAATTGTAATCTGGAGTGTGTTTGGTTGAGTTTTCATGCCAAGGACATGTGCAGTTGGATAAACAGTTTTCCAGTATGGGTGACCCCTACAATGGCCTGGTTAATGGCTTGTGTACAAAGCTTTCACTGATGCAAATGATCAGTCGGGTGCCATTTTGAATCATAATTGGAAGAAATGGGGTTGGAAAAAGAATGAATATTAAGTTCATATTTTGGTAAAAATGCAAGCTATTATTAATTAGATACTTATTTTTGATAATTTTTGCAGCAAGATTGAAAAGAGTAGATAAAACAAAAACAGTGGATCCAACAGTGCCAACTCACTCTAACCCTATGTGATCCTAAATGAGGCAACTAAACTTGGCACTATTTAAAAAAAAATGAATAACGACACTCCTCAGTGTTCAGCATCCTCCAACCCTGTCTGAGGAGATTATTGGGTAGGCAGACAGAGAGTGTCTAATTAAATCTTGTATACTACTGAAATCTGTAAGACTTTTTTGGCTGTAGGGGTCAGTAGAATAAATAAATAATAAAACATCCTTGAAGTCTTGTTTGCTTATCCACCTATAAACACAACAAGGTCCATCCATCTAATTGGCAAGCTTTCTTTATCCTGGTCAGGGCAAAGAACCAAAGCTAGCAGCAACAGGTAAGATCCAGCCCTGGAAGGAGTTCCAGCCTGTCATGGCGCACATTCACATCCATTGTAGGATAGTTTCCAGATGCCAATCACTCTGGTAGCATATGGTAGTTTTGAGCTGTGGAAGGAATCCAGAATACCAAAGGAAATCAAATGTGGACATAGTGAGAGCATTCATTTTGCACATAGATAGGGGATGGCCAAGAGATCTGATCCCCAAGGGTCCTGGAAATATGTAAAGCAGTGCTATTATACCACTAGACTGGAAAACCATCAGACAGGAAAAAAATCTGTGACGTTGATTTAAAATAAAAACAACATTTAAAGGTCATTTTCTTAAAAAAAAACAAACTTTATTTTAAAGTCATACTTTATATATACACATCAATATATACATATATTTACTAAATAAAATAACTATCTAACAAAGATTCTGGAAGAGTAAGATTTTTGTCTGCATACTAAAACCCAGAGCTTAGAGGCTCGGGATGGTCAGTGACTGAAACGCTCCACATTTCGGTCACTCTGTTAAACACACAGAAGATCTACCTGAGAAGCAAATCAATTAGGGCTTGAACAATTTAAACTGACATTGTGCCCCCATTTGACAGAAAAAAAAAAAAAAAAGGCCACAGTCATAAATGAAAACAACAAAACAAAAAGGAAAGTGAGAGGAGGTGCAGTGTGTGGTGTACACAACAATTACCGCCAAGGTTGCTATTCACATTTTAGCTCAGGTGGTGCGTCTTTCCTTCTGAAAGCGCTCAATTTGCATGCTGCCTCATTAATATACAAACCACACCCACTTCTATGAAAAGTGAAGACTGCGAAAGTTGATACAAAGAAATGACCGCACATAAAAGGCAAAAAATGTTTCAGCGCTACATGTAAATAATATTTCCTTATAGTGCATCTGTAAATTCAAATAAACATACAAATGTAGTACTTAAATACTAATTCCAGTTCTAACTACATTTACAGATTCAGCTTATCCAGCCATCACACTGTGGACTCTTTTGGGGTTTCTTTTGCTTTCCGGCAGCCGTAGAGCCACTTAATAACCCGAGCATTCCGCTCAATTACCGACACCACGGAGGGGATTTGTTCAGTCAGTTCTTCCTCAAACAGTCCTTCTCCACTCCGTCGGGAAAACTCGCTCATCTCCGAGCCGTCCACACTGACACTGCGCAGAATCAGCGAGACGGTGTCAGAGTTGGCAATGAAGAAGTTCTCCAGGCCCAGCCTGTCCACCATCTCTGGGTCCAGCCCACAGTAATTAAAGAAGCGTTCTTTCTCAGACAGTGCCAAGGAGTACCGCAAGCGAAGATCGGACTTGGAACGCTGTAAACCTCGTCGCCGTAAAATGGCGGGCTTGTCCGCCTCAGTGCCACTAGTGGTCTTAGAGACCTGCTCTGAAGACCGAATCAGAGGGCTGCCTGGTGGGGACTCAAGTACTCGCCTGTCCTCGTGGTCACTTTTGGAGACTTCTTTCTCATTGGTCCAAGACATTCTAGAATCTTCTTCTTTAGCTGGGACTTTCACCTCGACTATTGGCATCTTGGGAATCTCTGGATGGTTCTTCTCTCTCATGGATCCCTGAAACAAGCGCCTCACAAAGCTGTACCCTTTAGTCTCACTGTTGGGAGTTTTGCACTCTCGCTTCTGCCTGTAAATGATCAAAGAGTCAGGCCTCAGCATTCGTTTAGCTGATGTCCTCCTCAGCACAGGGACAGTTTGGTCAGTAGGAGTAATTGGGGAATTCTTTTCATTTTGCTGGAGCAAAACCCGATTCTCTTTTTTGGCAGTGAGGTCTTCAAAAATATCATCATCCTCGAAGAAAAAAGGTTTCCTCAACTGGAGAAGAGGTGTATCATAAGGTACAGTGAAAGGCCTCCGGGGAGGAGGTGGCGGTGTAGCACATGGCACCGTAAATGGCCTCCTGGGCTGGGGAGGTGGTGTTGCGCATGGGATGACCACTGGCTCCTGCTTATTGTTGATGACCTGCTGGCTTTTGACATACTTGGCCTTGTCCGCCTCCAGCCGCTCCACGGCGCTGACAGAGCGTGCTCGGCTGCCACTGTCCATTTGCCTGCGGAGGTACTCTGGACCCTTGTTCAGGAGCCTCAGAGGAGAGGGAGAACCTATGGGTGTCAGAGGCTTCATTTTCAAGTTCTTGGGATAAATACATCAAAGCAAAGAGAAAAGTGGAGTTTGTAATCCAGCAAAAGGTGAAAATATGTAGAAGGAATATTTGGAATGCTTACTTCCAAACCATCCAACAGCAAGCAGAAGAATATTTTAAAAAATCCAGGATTATGCAGGAGATCACACTCTTCGGTAACCTCCAAAAAACTTCTCCCAAATGTCAGACTGAAAAATTAAAGAAAAAGGAAAAAAAAAGAAAAAACAAACATATAAAAGTAGCAATTCGTGCAACCACAATTTTAGTGTGTTGTTTCTAAAATTAGGCTCTTTGTAGAGTGCTTGAACTGCTCTACAAATTGATATCTGTATCCAGTGGCTAGAATAGCATTCTGTTAATTACACAACAGGTCTTTTTTCCTCCTTCCCAACTATTTCAGAAAATGAGCACTCTGTTTTCCACAAAAAAGGAAAAAAAAAACAAAACAGGAGTGTCTGGAATAACCAAATGTTTTAACAACAAAAATCCACTTTTCAGGCGTTTCTCCTGCTTCCTTATGGTTGTGTTTTCTTCACAGATGAGTGATTGCCTTGAATTGGAGGTTACCGTCTGAATTGCTTTAGTGCAGCGCTGCTGCTGTATGTCATGGGCCAGTCAAGGAGATGTGTGCAAGAAAGAGTGGAATTCTCTTTGTCTGTCCACTGCTTTGTGTCCTTCCTACAAATAAATAAAAAAAAAGACACCCATGTCAGGTCAAAGCTCTTCAGAGAAGTGAAATACAAGAGAGGAAGGAGAGGCCCTTATGTTTACCTGTCAGGTAATGTGGAATAAAATGCACAGTTTCATAGATTATATGCACACATATCTATCCTTTTACTTAGTAAATTTCTGTCCCAGCAACATCACAAAGAAACCATAAACTAAGCCTAAATGGGGTGCAACATGTGCATGGACATTGCGTTAATTTAAGCAAAGGTACAATGTTTTTATTCAGATCTTTAAGAGCAGTACAGTTATCACGTTTATATGTGCTTCAGTAACTCAATTACTTACAGAAACCCTATTTCTAAAATGCCATGTAAACCATTTATTCCGAATAGGGAAATTGAGTTATTGGCCTTAAAGAAACCTGATAAACAGTGGTAGATTTCTCTGCGAATAATCCAATTGTGTGGCCATGTAAACTCGGTCAGCCTGTTGCATACATTACCTCCACACACGCTTTCAGTAGCCACAGTCTATAAAATACATTTCCAGAGGCAAATGTTTAGGCAATCGCATTATTCCTTCCCCTGGTTGAAATAATCTGTCTGAATATTTCAGGAATCACTAAATTTATGTTGATGAACTGAATGTACAGTGCTAAGATTAGCAATACGATCACAGGGGCAGCAGTGTAACGTGTTACTTTTAATGTGCTATGTAGTCTGATAAGTTTTTGAAATATCGAGTAACATAACGTAATTCTTATCTTATTGAAGTAAAAATACCTGCACTATTTGTATTCCAGCATCATTGGGTGTAAGGCAAGAAGCACACATTCTGGGGTTCTTTGTAGGACTCAGTCGCACTGCCAAGAAAAGAATGTGCTGCATGCAATCCAGTAGCAGAAACCTATAAATAAATCGTATTTTGTGAATATGTTTAGTCAAATTGACAAGTAGATGATCACGTGCGTCATGCTTATTTTTGAATTCATGGTGGTTGATAAGAATGCGTAATTCTTTTTGCACAATTTAATGACATTAGGAATGTTTTGCCGAAGGAAGACTCCTGGAGATTACTTGCCCATGTAAACATGGATTGTTAAGAATCCAGGCTTCTGCCTTAATTGGGCTATTCATCTTAACCTGATTACGTGTGTTCATGTAGACACACCACATGTAATAATACATCATATTTTACATTCTCAAACCCAGTTGGTCCAATTCAGGGTAGTGGAAATCAGACAAGATGGAAACCATTTCCAGGTTGTTAAAGATTATGATTAAATTGAAAATACATTTATTCACTTTTTTTTGGTATTTGGTACACTGTATTAATCCCAGAGGGGAAATTGTCTTTTCATGTGACCTTTGGGGGGGTCAGAGTGCGGTGTCAGCCATTGTACAGTGCCCCTGGAGAAATTTCAGGTTAAGGGTCTTGCTCAAAGGCCCAACAGCAGTAATAGGATTTGAACTGGCAACCTTCCAGATACCAGTGCAGATCCTTAGCCTCTAAGCCACCACTTTGATCACTTCTGTGTTTAACCATTACCAAACCATTATTAAATCCAGTTCAGGGCTGTGGGGACCGAAGCCTATCACAGCAGGAGCCAACCTAGGATTGATCCCTGTCTGACATAGGGAACAGTCAAACACACACTTACACATGGGTATTTAGAATAGTCAGTTAACGCTAACAATCACTCTTTGGAATATGGGTGGAAAACTCGAATACGTAGAGAAAGACATGAAAGTCACTATATAAAATAAGCATGGATAGACAGAATGTAGAGATATGCAGAATCCATGGACAATGAATGGCCTGTAATGCTGATCACATGCATCACTAAGTGGCATAATATACTAACAGAGGAGTCCTGGGGGCTTTAGGAGGAATGTGGATAATACAGTCCATCCCATGTGACATGTCCCTTACTGTAGTGTGCCCATATTGAGTTTTTCATAGCCACTGGAGCCCTAGACATAATGCAAATTCATTTGTCCTTTTCACTTACATCTGTGCCCATAGACACAAAAAAGTCACTGAGATTTGGAAACTGCCCTGAGGTAATCATCCTGACAACACACATTTCATTTGTGGTATGATATTGGAGTCCCAGGATAAAAGCCAAGTGAGCACACGGTAAGAGTGTACAGTTCAGCTAACGTGAGGCAGCAGGGCTGCATGTTGTGCCTTTGTGCTACCCAGCCTGTCATGTCTTATTGTCTTATCAAACTGTATGAGGCAGAGTTCATCCCTAAATGTAACCTGGTGTGGCGGGTTGCCTGGGGTTGGTACCCAGCCAGGACGCCCAAGAGGACCAGAGGAGGGCTTGTGCCTCCTCCAGACCACGATGGTGCGGCTGCCCTGGTTGCTTTGGGGACCACGGGTTGGGAGCTTGGAAGTTAAACCGTGTAAGGGCCCGTGGTCACCGCCAGGGGGCGCCTCAATGCCTACAGAGCCCTGGTCCTCAGCACTTCCGCCACACCCAGAAGTGCTGGGGGGAAAAGGATCGGGGACACCCGGAGTGCTTCTGGGTGCAGAGCCGGCACTTCCACCAACCTGGGGAGTGCCGGTGGAAGATTTCCGGGAAGCACCTGGAGCTGGAGCACATCCGGGTAACTATAAAAGGGGCCACCTCCCTTCATTCAAGGCTGGAGTCGGGTGAGGAGAGGACTAGAGCTTGGAGAAGAGAGTGGAGGCGGTCTGAAGGAGAAAAGGCAGTGTGAGAAAGGCCTAGACTTTGTGGGAAGTGGGTTGTGTGCACTATTGACATTGTAAATATTAGTGAAAATAAACGTGTGGTGGTGATTTACAACATGTCTGCCCGTCTGTGGCCGGGGCTTAGTCCACAGTGGGTAAGGCCTAGGCCTGCCCTAAAGGGCTACCAATACAATGCCTCATATGCACACTCTCAAAGATGGCATCACTAACATGCCTTCACACTTTACTACAGTATTAGCTAACCAGACAAGTTGGGTGGGCTGAGTGACTTCCTCTGATTTAAAACACTTCACATGCTCTTATGCTTTCTGTTAAAGTGCCTTTTTATATTATTATTCTTGTGGCAAGTGCTAGTGTGCTATGCAGTATTGATATCTTGTCTCATGTCCACTAGTCCTATTGTCCTCACAAACATGTATTCGAGAAGCACATTCAGAGAAGAGATAGATACCAAAATTAGGATAAGAGGCCACAGCCAGCAAAAAATGGACCAGCACTCTGTTCAGAGCAGTTACTTGCCTTGCACCCAGTGCCGAATTAACTTGTTACCTACTTATTTTGCCCAAATATAAAGCATAAGGGATGTGTGAGAAAGGAGGGTTACCAACTGCACAATGTCCACTTCACTGCAGACCCCAGCTGTTCCAATATTTATAGCATCATCATCATTTTGACACACATTAGAATAGCTAGCAAGTTTCCATTCATCATACATGTGTAATAGTCTACTCACATACCGATTAAGCTGTATCCATTAGCAAACATACCTAAGCCAGACTCGGGTAATGGGGTCCTGCCTGGGCAGTATCAAACAAAAGGAAAGGCCACCTTGAGACACACTCATACACATATACATACACACACACCCACAGTGGTCCAATTTTGGGATAGGTTAGGAAAACAAGAGCATCCAAAGGAAAATAAAATCAAAACATGGACATGGGGAGAATGGACTGACCAGCCCCACATTCAAGCATATTCTCCAGCAAGGTAAGGCCATAGTGCTAACCACTGTGCCTCCTGGTTATACATAAGGTGAAGCACCATCAGTTTTAGTTAACTACATTCTAAAAAATGAAAAGTGATCCAACACAACATTATCTGCACAAAAGCCATTAGAAGATCCGGTGTCATGTATTAAGAGGAGTGTTTTAATAAAAATGGATGTTCAACCTTATTAGTGTGCTTATGGCTTTTTAGTTTTCCAGAGTGCTGATGGTAAATTAAGCACACACTTGGACTCGATCACAAGTTTCTCTTCTTAGACTTTACCTACACTATAAATAACAGACAACAGGCCCAAAAGGCCTGTCCCATGACCGTGTTAGCTGGCATTGCTGAGCTCAGCACAGGTGGGCTTCATATTTCACATTGTGGGTATAGCATGCCTCATGTTAATAATAAAAGCTGAGCAGTTGTGTTTTTGTTCTTGGATTTCTCGAATGGACAAGTTCATTTCAGGCTGCTGAAAGGATTTTCCCCCTCTAGTTTATAGATCTCAACCACAGAGCAATGTTCTTCTTTAATATTTACTTTTATAACATTTTGAAAAAGTAGAATAAGTTACTATAAATATTTGAATTACACTGCTGTACAAACTAATGATCTTCAGTTAATCTAATTAATCTTAATCTTTAGTTAATGTAGTAGGCATGTTTTTAGATACCATAATGTACAATACCATTCTGAATCCCACTTAAACCAAATCTGGGTTCCAGGGCAAGAGTCCTTTCCAGCAGAATTGGGGTCAGTGTAAGCACCAGCCCCAGACAGGGTGCTGGGCACAGTCATGTAATTTTGAACCTTCATTTAATTCAGTATGTGTGTGTCTTGGAGACCATACCATATCACACACCATCATCCTGAAACCTGCTTAACCCAATTCGGCTCTTGGCAGCATTGAATCAAAGGCTGTAAATCACCCTGGCCAGGGTCCAGTCCATCCCATCCCTGCGCCCACTCGCATGCATAGCCATACTGAGGCCATTTAGAATTGCCATTCAACCGAATTTGCACATCTTTGAGAACGTGGAAGGAAAACCCACAGAGACTGAAGCAGAAGGTGCAAACTCTAAAAGGCCAGTGACCAGGTATGGGATTCAAACTTGGAATACTGGTTCCATACAGCAGCCAGAGAAAAAAAAAAAAAAAAAAAAAAACAAAACACAGAGGCACAGGGATAATGTGCAAACTTGACACAGGCATGCAAGGGGACATCAGATTTGAAAACAGGATTTTAGATTTGAGAAGCTGCAGTGCTATTCACTTTGTCTTCATATTCAATGCAAATTAAAAATCAATCTATTCATTTTCTGAACAAGCTTAATCTAAATATTAGTCCAGAAGGATATCCATCCAATCCAAGCAGCATAAAAAAAGGAACCAGCCCAGCATAGGGCAGCTGTCCAATACAAGGCAAAATTAACCAAAGCATTAAAAGGGCTAATGTTTCAATCATTGTAACTTTTATTTTTATTACTTCAGGTCATTTTCTGAAAATGTTCCCTTGTAACCTGAGTGTGGAGTCATGCAGAGCAGCAATTTAAGAACAGGCCAGTCCGTCTCAGGGCATGCTGACACACACTAGTTTCAGTGCAGAGCAGGCAGTTTATCTTAAAATGGCTCAAGGGTTAAAACCCACATGAACATGTAGAGATTGTGTGAACTGCATACAGACAGTACCCAGGCCAAATGAATTCAAATGGCAGGACTAAGCACTGCATCATTCTTTCACCAGGAATATTTCCATCTTTCCATATAGTTGAGCACGTTTATTTCCATTTTAGAATCACAGAAGTCCAGGGCATAACCCAGGAGCACAGAGTAAAAGGCAGGATATCACATTTAAGTAAGGAAAGTACCTCCATTCTTCCTGGAGCCAACCAAGATGTAAGAAAATCCCATGTGAATATGAGGAGAACACTCATTTGAAAACTTAATAAAAGGAACAAATAATAATCCCACGTAAACAACCCATTCATTCATTTTTCTTTGTCTTGTTGGTTTTTACTATAGAGTATATTATTATTTTATGATTTACTTATTTGTTTGATACCTTTACTCAAGGTGGCTTACAACATTTGAGATACAATTGGTTACACTTATTGGATACACTCAGTAGTGGCATTTGAACCAACAATCTCAGGGTTTAAAGTCCTAGATCTATTTAGAGATGAAATGATTTAACACAGGACTATGTATGGTGGCGAGCTGTCAGATTTTTATTTGTTATAACCAACTTAGCCCGAGCTTTTGTTGGATAATGGTTCACAATTTCCCTTCCGACGGAGAGCTTATTTTTGTAACACTGTGACCCTAAGAGGCATTGGACGGTAGATTCCATCTAATTGGTAATAAATTCTGTACATTGTCAACTAAATGTACTTTCCCATGTGATAGAAACAGCTTATTAAATAAAAGGCAAAAACACAACACAGGACAGGACAAGGTGGGTGCTCAGAGACGGGAAAAGGTTAAGCACAGGATCTGGCACTAGGAAATGAGCCTGCCCTAAAGCTGCAACAATTAGAACACCAACACGCTAATCCAGGAAGAAGCTTCACTGGAAAAAGTCTTTCACATCTTAACAATAACAGCCGACTTGCATTGGATTGGGCCACGGGTGAACTTTGCTTTACTGCCCAGACCCGACTGTCTGTCCCACCCTTCCCATGCGGGAAGTATTCTTCAGGTATTACTGTAAGGCTTTAAAACGGAATCCTTTATAGATCTGGTTTTTGATAAAAACAAAAAAAAAATAAAAAAAAAAAATTGCAGGGTGTGAAAAACAAAAACAAAACAAGTTGTCCAGCTCAGTGGTTTCCAACCTCTTTACTGGGCACTCCATGTGTCTGGAGGTTTTTGTTCCTACCAGTTTCACCAATCAGGCAGTCATTTTCCCCTCTAATTCTTCTCATTGTTTACTAGTCTATTTTTATTTCCATTATTCTGCATTTAGAGAAGAAAGCAGTGTGAGATTTACATTCATTAGAACTTTAGAAATTTTCATAGATTTTTGCTCTCTTTTGTCATTTTCCCATTCACCTTTTCCTGTCATGTTTGCATCTTTAATTTGGTCCTAAAATTACAACTAACAGCAAGCAGAGTAAGCAAATGACACAGAATGCTGAAATTCTTGACAGCAGAAACTTCAAAGCTGGCTCAGCAAAATGTTCTTGGACTACAGGAAGCCTTAATGTGTGCTACATGGAGGAAATGTAGCGTTTTATATTGAAGCTATCATAAGTTACATTCTGCTTTTCTAGGCAATCTGGTCATTTAAGTTACAGTATTTCCTTATGATCTGCTGGTAGGTCTCCTACTGATTTACAGCTGTTTGCCCCTGTGTCTACTCTACTCATTAATGTTAGGGAACAGACACAACAGAAATAGGAGAACTAATAAAAAAGTGACAAAGGACACAGTTAAGAACATAAAACTATGACAAATAATTTATATTTTTAAATTTGTTATGATTATAAAACTTCACAATACTGGACATTTGAAAATGGAGAAGAGAAAAAAGACCAGCTAATTAAATGATGAGACCAATTTGAGGACAAAATGACTTGCCAAGTGGGAAGCTGATTGGAATAAAAGCCTATAGCCATTAGGGGTGCCCAGCATTGGACTTTGTGAACCAATGATCTAGGAGGCCCTTCATCCTTTATTTTGTAATTCCTGGTTAAGGAACCAGCAGCAGTGGATACAAGACAGTAGCCATCCCTGCATTGAATGGTGCCAGTCTATCACAGGGCTTATTACTTGATCGGGCCCAGGTTATCTTGCCTGGTGATGCAGCTAGAAATGTTGTACAATGGGCAAATCCTCCTTGAAGTTTCAGTCATAATTGACCAACTTAACGGAAGTCATATAGAGAGGTTGGGGAGGCAGAGTAGCCTTTGAGACTTCGCGTGTGATTGATGTATCTGGAACTGAAGAGCAAATGGGGACTGGAAATTGTTCCCCACTAGAATTTTGATTGAGCAGAATATATATATATATATATATATATATATATATATATATATCTCCGGCCTTGCCACAGTCACACACCTGGTAAGGCCCAATATGTAATTATTGACTTGTGCTGCACAGACATCCCATCTAGAGCAGGTTTCAACAATATGTTCTCGCTCCCCCAAGACCATGTAGTGAAAATATAATCACACAGAAATAAACACAAAGTGCAAATTGTATTGAAATGCTTATTTACAGACGCTCAAGAAAAATAAAAACATTATCCAAAACTCAAGAACTTTTGGCTTGGGTGGGAGCTGATGCAGACACAGAAAGATGTTCAGACCTGCCCAGTTGTGCTACAGGTTTATATTTAAAGGCATTGACATGTAAGGACCAGCTTGTTGTACCCACAAATGGAACATGCTGATAGATGTTTGTTCATTCCAATGTTCTCCTAGTAAAAATTACCAGTATTCTAGCGTCGGAATGAATCACTCATTAGGGACCATAGTCCATGTAGCCTATGGTGTAGCCTGATGTGCACATCCTCAAAAATGTGACCAAATGTCAGACTGATGCGGACCCTAACGACTCAGATTGGCGAGTTTGGCGACAAGATTAAGAGAAAAGACAGATGAAGTGTTTAAAATCATGAAGGAAATTAGTCCAGTGGATCGAGACGGTTAGTTTAAAATGAGTTCATCAAGAACACAGGGACACAGTTGGAAATTTGTTAAGGGGAAATTTCACACACACATTAGGAAGTTTTTCTTTACACAGAGAACCACAAACACATGGAATAAGCGACCAAGTAGTGTGGTAGACAGTAAGACTTTAGGGTCTTTCAAAACTCGACTTGATTTTTTTTTTTACAAGAATGAAGTGGAGAGGACTGGCGAGCTTTGTTGGGCTGAATGGCCTGTTCTCGTCTTGATTGTTCTAATGTTCTAAAGACTTATTTTCTGAAATGCATTTTCGTTCGTCTTTGGCTGTTCTGAAGTAAAAATGGAGCAGATTGAGGAAAGACTTGTTGAAGAAGCTTAGTAAATATACTATTTGTGTGATACCTCATCACAGCACTACAAAGACAATCAAATAGCAGTCAATTTTTTGGTGAGAAATTTTCGCTAACATCAGCTTGGAAGTTGGTGAATGTATTTAAAAAAAGTGAAAAAATGTGAGTTAGCAAGAGAAGCAGTAATCCCAGTGGGCAAAAACTGCCTGTACTTCAATGGATCATTCACCTTTCTTGTGTGCTACAAGTACCGCCAACTAGCATTCAGGCATGTGTCTTCACTGAACTGGTTTTGATGGCATTGGCTCAATGCAGAGGTGTTTATATATTAAAAAAAAAATATCGCCTTTCGAGGCTTGGTAGCATGGTGAATCATTTCTATTGCTACTTCATTAAACTTTAACAACGATGATGTAACTTATCTTCTTCGGTAGTAAAGTGGACTAATTCAGTCATCTTTTCAATGTCTGCATTACACTTTTTACCTATAATTATAATGTCTTCCTTTACAGGACCCCATGACACACAGAAGTAGTTTAAAGTTACCAAATCACACAAACATGGAAGAACTCCACCCAGATACTGGTTAGCCTGTAAATCCAGCGTCACGAGGGAGCTGGAGTCTATCCCAGGACAGATACCAGTCTATCACAGAGTGAACACAGCAGTGGTGAACTGTGTGCCTCCATGCAGTCAGCCAATCAAGTCAAATAACTGTCAAAAAATATAGAGCTGTATTATAGGATTTATTTCCAAAATAGCTCTAATTTCCTCCAAGACTCTAGAAAGAAACACACAGATTTAAAAAGGTCATACAAATGGAATATTCCACAGCCACCCACAACATATAGGTTGACTTTTCCAACTCTGATTGCCCGCTGAAGTGGCAAATTATACATACAATATCAGAGGGGCTTGACAGCAACAGGGGCCGTTATGGTTAAAGGCTTGTCAGTGTGGTGTGGCCGATAAAGACCTGGAATTTAATTCTTTAGTATACACTTGTTAAGTGCATTGGGAAGATGTTAGCTGTCGAAAGGCGTTTTATACATTAATGGCTATTATGGATTATTTGGCAGACACCTTTAACCAGGAAAACTTAAAATTTAGAGGACTTTCAAATACATTACAACTATTTACTTTTATCTTTTAAGCACAGGCTGGTTAAGTGACTTGCTCTGGATCACACAGCGAGCAGAGGCGTGAATTGAACCGACAGCCTGGTATTTTAAAATCTAATGCCTTAGTGATAGCAAAGACTGATTTGTTACTTGATTTATGTAGCCTTTGAAAAACCTCCAGCGTGTTATTTCTCTTAGTTGAAAGGTAATGCTCCTCAGCCTGTCTTTAAAGCTAGCAGCGACCCCCAAATGAGTTGTAATATTTGGAGGCGGGTGTCCAAGCCTGTCCATTGTTTACAATGCAAGGGAATCCCATCTCATCTGATAAACGTCCAGACAGCGCCGACCGGGCTGCACCTCTGTCTGGATATCAGTGGCACCTGCTTAGAAGCTCGCTCTCGGTCATCTTTGGATCAGTTTCTCAACCTGCCCACCTCTTCAGGACAGCTGGAGTCTGTTAGGGGCCGCTTCATGCCGCAGAGGCCTGCTAATGGATATTTGAGAGAAGCTGAAGCAACAGCTCAGTTATATGTCACACTGATAAAGTGGCAGGGCCCCTGAATTGCCGTTTTAATGATTTTGGTATTTAGTGATTCCTCCAAGTTCAAACTTGCATTAAATAGAAAACTGCATATTATCATTTGTGAAAATAAGAACTAACCAGGCTGACTGTTTCATCCACAAAGGATTAGTTGGTTATGTTCATGTCAGGACTCAAAGTCTTATACAAAAACTGCTGTCTGAACAACAGTTCCCATTCAATCTTTGTCTTAATTCATCGTTAAATTTACATTATTCATGTTGGCCAGGTGTGAGCGAGTGTGACCTATGAAAGCTTGGCAGTTCCCGTCTTGCTCCTAAATTCTGCCAAGATAGGTGCAAACAATGGGTGTAAACCTATCTATCTATCTATCTAAACAATGGACAGATGGATGTAGAGGGATGGTATGGTAGCAAAGTGGTTAGCAGCACTTCCTCACAGGTAGTCAGTCCTAGGTGACATCTGTATGTTCTCTCTGTGTTCAAATGTATGTCCAGTTTTTTGGTACAATCTTCATGTGAAGACATGATATTGATGAGACTGGGTAGTTGGATGCCCTACTGTACAATGAGCAGACTTTCCAGAATTGCCTGGGGAATGCTTTGTGCTTAATGGCTGGGCTTAAACCCACCTGAGAAACCAAATCGTAATAAAGGAGTTTTGAAAGAAAAAAAAAAAGAAAAAAATTGTAATTAATTCTTAATATAAAATATATCAACATGTTTACCATTAACTGATACCCATTCAAGGAATGGTACCGGTCCTGCATTAAATGCTTCCAGGATAGGCTTTGCTCCCTTGACCCTGAACTGGTTGAAGTGGTTTTGATGAAGAAGAAAAATGAATTAAATTTTAAATGTACGAGACATTATCATTTATTGGGACCAGCCTTGGGATTCTGTCTTGCACTTGATGCTTCCAAGATAATCTCCAACACTCTGCTCCTCCATATTGGATGGATGCATAATATGAATGCAAGACGTCAGACGGATGACAGGAGATCATTCAATCTGTCAAGCTTATATGGTTAGCCAATGGCCAAGTTGTTCTAATATCTCATCCAGATACTTTTTCCATTCCATTCGAACTAGTGTGGTGCCAAGGTCTCACCCGTTGCACAGCTACACTTTGGTCCTAATTTGGGATCCTGCAGTGGTTCATAGTATGGTGGGTGCGGTAATGTGCTGTATCAGTGCATACTCCCAACCTACTGCTACCTCCTACTACATACTTTTTCCAGTGTTGTCGTGGTTTTGCTTCAACTACAGGACTCCCGAGTCACACAACTCTTTATACAATAACATACGGCTGCACTCGGGTCCTAATTTGGGATCCTGAGGTGATTAGTTTTGTGGTGGGTGCGGCATTGAGCTGTATCAGTACATGCTCCTAACCTCATACAAGTCCATAGTTTTAGTTTCTGAACTTGTATTTTCCATTTTAATGTTGCAGAGAGCCAAAGTTAATCATATCATCAGGAGACAACCCTAGAGGAGATGCCACCCCATCATATTCGTGTCATGCCAATTTAGACTCATCAATAAACGTAACATGCAGATGATTTGGATTTGGAATTAAAAAAAAAAAAAAAACACATGAACACAGTGAGAGGATGCAGACTCCAAGCAGACACATTGAATGGGCTGGTAATTAAATCTGAGGGGACATTGCTAACCACTGTGCTAACCAATGCTCAGTCCCAGATGGGACGTCTCTCAGTCACCATCCACATTCCATAGAAAGAAAAAAAAAAAAAATCCATATGAACAACAAACTCACTCTATATTACCTGTATTGGTGGCCAGGCAGGAACTGATATCCAAGGATAAAACGTGACTGTAGGGAGCGTGTGCCCACTCTAGACAGTTTCAGCTGCCAAGAGGGTCCTGAAGCATTAAAGGTGCAGCACTAACCACTGTGCCTCCAAACAACACATTAGAAACATTTTTCTTTTGTTAGATAGCAGACATGCTTTCACATCACAACCTCCAGCACACATACAGAGGTGGCTGAAAAGGAAAAATAAGCTGCATGTAAAAGCCCCTATTGAGTCTAATGAGAGGAATTAGCAGAGCATTACTCAGGGCCTTTTACTGCCACCATAAAAGGTGTCCAAAACCTTCCCAGCCAAACTGTTGTGGGATCTCTTTCAGGCTGCAATTACCTCGGGACCCCCTGTTATTGTCTAGCCTTTCATTTGAGCTTAGCTTGCAACAAACGCTTACGTACCAGGTCCATTGCTGTGAAGTTCCCATATATAATGGAAGCAGATGCTTTCTACCTTTCAGGGCAGGAAACAACAAATGGTTTAAAGAACACCACACACTTCAAAAAGTATGGTTATCAGTAGCTTTAGGGCAAAAAAAAAACAAACCACAGACTTTTGTTAAAGCGAACAAGTGCCCCAAGTCAGGTTACAGAGAAGGTCTCTGTATAAAAATATACTTGAATAGGAGAAAACAGTACTTTTACAAATGTATTACCCTTTTCTGGCTAGTTTTCATGTATATCGAACAAATAAGAAATGCTGGGACCTAATAAGTTAAGGTTGGGCTTCAGGTGAGGCCATCTGGAGTGCCTACTTAATTGTGACCTGCAACCAAAGTTGGTGCAATTATTGGGAACCCCTGCCACACAGAACATCCATCAGCACAATGTCAGGCCACAAACGGACGTTGTCACACAAAATGTTCACATTGATGCTTAACTCTGTAGATCAGCAAATTGTACCAGCTGGCTGTAAAAGTCCAATGACAACTTGTTTAGTGTGTAGTCATCTTCACTGGGAGTATAAAGTTCATCCATCCAGTTTCTGAATCTGTTTAATCAAGTTCAGAGTTGTAAGGTGCTGGGGCCTGAATAGAATCAGGTACAAGACCAGATCTGCACAATATGGGGCACCAGTCCACCATATGATAATGTTTATTCACACATATAAATATTATGATTAAACTCAAT
Source organism: Polypterus bichir lapradei (assembly GCA_026402145.1). Lineage (NCBI taxonomy): Eukaryota > Metazoa > Chordata > Cladistia > Polypteriformes > Polypteridae > Polypterus > Polypterus bichir. Next base: position 22,413,627 of record JANRMT010062849.1, read on the forward strand.
CCATCCTCAAATCCATTTAATCCAAGTCAGAATCAGAGAGACTTGACCCTAACTGGGAAGCATCAGATCAAAGGCAGTACAATACCCAAACACATCAGGCCAGTTTAGAGTGTCTAAACTAATGCACACATCCTTGGGATGTGAAAGGAAAACAGGAATATCAGGAGATAAAAAAAAGTCAAGAAGACATGCAAACTCCACACAGGCAGTGACCAGTTTAGGGATTTGAACCCTGTCTCCAGCAGGTGTGAGACAGCAGAATTAATTGTTGTACCTCCATGATCCAAATTATGAAAGAAATTAGTAGAGTTGTTACTTTAAAAGGAGTTTAACGAGACAACAGCGACACACATTATGGAGCTTTGTAATCTAATGTTCTCCCAGGCTCAGGAAAACAGAGCAGCACACATATTTGAGAGTTTGTCCAATCTTGTGACATTTCTCTTAAAACTCATTTTGTAAAGCTAACTGCAAGATCCTGTATTTTTTGTAAAAACTATCAAGTTGGATGCTATCTGATCTATATCTTCCCTTGATTCTTTTATAACTGTCTTATGTAAAATGACCCTAACATACGGACGGTAAGCCTTACTGAGGATTTACTTTAAACTTGTGTCTGTAGTTTCACAATCTTCTGTGCAGACATAGTAGATCTTGAACTGGGCAATTCCAGTCACTGTTCTCAGGATAAGGACATTCAATTTTGTTCATCACCCCTTTATTTTAAGCAAATTAACTACATTTCCTAAATGTGTGAAAGGATATTCTGAATCGTCCAGTCTTTCCAATATTCCAACAGCGAATAGGCACAATGGTTCAGGTCACATTTTCTCCAAGTATTAATTCACAGCCTTATCTAAGGTGACAAACGCCATGTTATTACTCCCTCTGCCAAATGATTTCTCTTACCAAATCAAATTTATTCATTGGATTTTCCTTTTGAGTAGCAGTATTACATATGCATTCACACTCCTCACACATAGTCATTTGGCAAATTAGTTCCACAATCAATGTGGATCATTTCTGATGGTTTAATGTGAAGTGAAAATGTTTATCAATATCAAAGCAACGCAACCTCCACAAAGTCCAGACTTCACAAGAAGCCGTTTTATGCCGAAGCACCTGTAAGACCCATTTGTTAGGGTATGTTAAATTAATTGAAGTATTTTCTTAGTTATTTTAAAACATTTGCCTATATATTAGTGCATAGTCAAAGGGTGGTTCTGTTATAACCCCTACAAGTTAAATTGTAAATGGAATATTCTAATTATTTCTTGCCATTCTGACTACAGACTAGTTTAGATAATGATCTGTCTTGCAGTTGGTAAGGCATGGGGGGGGGGGGGGGGCTAACAGTTTCAAACCATACTGTACTTAAAGAATGTGTTAAATGTACTGAAGTGAAGCCTGTGTAAGTTTGCATAACTTTAAGTACAGAAAGTAACTGAAGTTTAACATGAAAAAGTCAAGACAGTAATGAAACTGAGAAGAAACCTTTTTTTGCCTTTTATTCTGCATGTGTAATAATACTTTTTGAATATTTGTGATTTGTTCCTTTTTAAAATTTTAACTCAACTTTTTTAAACAATTTTATTGGACTGGGAGATTTTTTTGTTATGCATTTGACTCATTCTGGATCCTGCCTTGCCAACTCAGTGGCTGCTCGATTTTGAGAACCTGGAAAAGGCACAGCTACAGCACACGAAAACTGACTTGAGTGTTGCAATTTCCAAAATATTGCCAGTTGCATTGGAAGTTAGTCATAAAAGTTTATTTCGTGAGATAACAGACTTTAAAAAGCAGTACCAACTGCTGCTTTAATGGTAATGTAAATCCATACATCAACTTTACAATTCCGGGCTGGGGGCACCGATTCCTATCCCAGCAACACTGAGTATGACCAAGGAGCCAGAAGTACCATCTAACACATACCAAGAATCTCCCAGTTGGAGTCACCAATAAACCTAAAATAGGAATGCTGAAGTTAAACTAGCATACCTAGAAGTGATTATTGGTTTCAAAATGTTGATATTCAAGTTTAAGCCATGGTGTTTAAATCTAACAGAGTAATGTAATTCTCCATTTTATCATGTCTGAATAAACATTATCTTCTTTTGATATTTCCAATCCTTTCCTTCCTCATTTCCCGCATAATAGACTCTCCACTTAGAGGCAAATGGCACTCCAAGCACAGACCAGGCAGATATGCCATCCATTATCTTGCAAGTTTGATTTGTTTATATTAAAAATTACTCATCTAACAGATTGTATGGATGTGTTTGTGTGTTAAAGCAGATATGCATTACAACCTCCACAAATCTGCTGTCCCATTTTAGAATTAAACCAGAGTTTTTGTCCTCTCCTGTCCTTTTGCAGAGCCCCCCTCCCAAAAAAAAATCCTCCAATAGTGGAAAAGCAGCTTTCCTTACCCTATTGTTATTCAATGTGGCGACATTTGATCTCACTCCACCGCTTTTAACACATTCCCAGTGCACAGGCACATGCAATTAAAGGAAACACTCTCAAATCCCAACATGGTAGTTCACAAGTAGACAAATAAGGAGGGTTCTGGAGTGCATGGTACAGGAAAGAGGACGTTTAGCAATATAGGGGAAAACAATGAAATGAGAACACTGACAGCACAGGAGGCCAGAACTAAGGAACTACATGATAATGAGAAAAAATTTTACACAAATAAATTGCTTATAAAATATACACAAGAAGCTAGCAATAAAAGAAGAAATCAATAGAAAGCGGTGCATTAAATAGTCTGCGACTTTAGCCCACTGCCAGCATTTGAACACACGTGTTTGAAGAACGCTGAATGTGCCCTCTTCTTTTCTGCAAGGTTTCAGTTAATGGAAGAATAGAAACCGGACAACGGATTATATCGGGGTACAAATTTGTGCTTTCTGTTAATTAAAATGTATTAAATGTAACAATATTAGTACTTTTAATTTGCCCATTCTTGCTGATCCTTGCACCAGAGTGATGATGTGTTGTGTGTTGGTCAGACATACAAGTAAAAGTTTCACTGTACTCTGTACGCAGCTTCGACTACTGGATCCACTCGTATACAGTACCATACATCACACACAGTGACAATTCCAGCCATTTCATTGGCCTACTTTACAATAAGGCGCAACATTTTCACCCTTAAAAAGTTGACAGCCACTGTAAACAGAGATTTAGTTGAAACCATGTAGCAAAGTGAGCTTTGACTGACCCATACATTGCAGTTTCTTGCCAGAAGGCATGAACATCTGCTGAACAGGTTACTCCATCAAACAATATGGTGGCTCTGCTCACCTGGCTTGAATTCCCTTTCTTTTAAAATCTCAAGAGGATTTAGCAGAGGTAGACATTGGCCCTTCCTATAATTGAAAAATGCTATTGATAAGAAGCTTAGGTGCACCTTACCCTGCGGGCTAGCACTTACTGCTCTTTTTCACATGGCTTCTCATCTCTGCTCCTTTCAGCCTGTGTGTGGCTACCTAGCAGTGCATAGTGGCTACACTGGACAAGGGGGTGACACCAGTAGGCCTGCCTTAATGGGTCTTAGACAAAACAAAAGTGACAATTAATATAGAACAGAACATTCTTCTCTATTCTAAAGCACAATTTGGATTGCTAATATTGTGTGCAACACATATTGTGACATAAAATTCTGCTAAACTTTACAACTTATTTTATGTATTTTCATACAAGTCATTAAATGGTGATTTATACATTAGAACTTAATAATAATGTTTATTAATATATCTCTAACTAATAACATTATTTTGTTAATGTTGCCATGCATGTGTGTCTGTAAACCACCTTCCTAGCTCTGATTAGGTAAGCAACACCACCCCAAGATGACAGGAGGCACAGACACTTAACACTATCATCTCCTTTCTTCCCCCACTTAAGAGGGATTTCTAACCCCGCCAGCTGCCTGAGAAACTGTGCCCCTTCCGGTCCTCGGACTAGAAGAACAGATTATAACCTGACAAACACAGAGGACAGAGCTCCCACAATTCAATTGCACAGCTATTCTTGACCTGCAATCTTTTTTGTTTGAGCCATTATTGGCAACCTTTTCAGTTTTGGATTATACAGGGTAGTAGCCCAACCTTTTTCTGGAATCTTTACCTTGTCTGCCGGGCTGGCTGCTTCTTACAATGTACATTCAAACAGTTAGAAATCATTAGTTGTAGAACTTTTGAAATATTTAATCTAAAGCTGAAATTCTTCATTCACTGCAATGGTTTTTAAAGATTAATAAAAGTCATGAAAGTATTATCAAAATTCTTGAACCTGCTTAATCCAGCTAAGGGTGGAGGAGAGCTGGAGCTCATCCAGTGAGCGTGGAGGACAAGGGCTCTGGCCCATGGCCAGGCTCACTCACACAGAGCTAATTTAGAGTCACTGATTTATCTAGCCAACACTTCTTTGGGGGTATTAGAAGAAAAACAAGTGCCAGAAGGGAGAGAGCGCAAACACGTTGTGAACAATGACTGGGTAAGAGATTTGAACCCAGGATGCTGAATCTGTGAAGCAGCACCATTTACCATAACATGAAAAAGTTCAGATGACTAGACTCAGAATCTCAAAGTCTAACACAAGAGTAAAAAACATTTAAGAGTCATCTTCTGAAAGCTTATATAGTGATACTACCAATGGAGGTGCCATTGGATAAGCTGACATTTTTTATAGATTTTTTCATTCTGGTAATTTGCACAAAGGCAGGACTATTTATTAACTAAAGCACTGCACTGTAAACCACACGCCTGCTCAGCCACCACTATTGACTCAATGTGCGACTCGAATCCCTTCACCTCGCCTGCCAGTAGAAATGTTGGGACGATTGTATAGTTGAGATTTCCTTTATGTAAAAGCATTAGTTAAATAAATAAATGCACCTGGAAGGCAGAAACATCAATATGAAAGAATCACAGTAGCTTCTGGTGGCCAGATGTGTGTAGACATAGCCTAGGACTGGCATGTCCACATTCAAACACCCAGCAAAAGAGCATCGGTCCTCTCAAATGGGTTCACCATCAATCCTCACTGCGCTCTTTGGACCCGTCTCTTGCGCGGGGGGTCACATAATAGCTTTTCACACTGACCGCCATTCTTCACATGAATTCATGAAGCTCATACAGTATCGGGTCACTCAGAAGTACACCACTTCTCTCCAAAGCTATTACATTTTTAATAATCACAATTTTCATTTTCGCAAAACTATCCTTGTCCTCCTCTCTTTTATGCCAGTTTCACATTCTGACTACCTTTACTGCTTTTTTCCTTTGTTTTATTTTGCCACATTTTTTCATCATTGTGTCACTGTAGTACAAAATGGATTAATGACCAAATGCACAATGGGGCTTTTATATAAAAAAAAAAAAAAATTATAGCCACACAACCAGAATGCTTTGTCGGTGGCTGGTAAAGCCCATCTTGTCAGTTGTCTGTCCATAATCTTTAACAGTGCAACAAATGCATGATTGGGTATCCTGCTGAATACACCAAAGAAACTCAAACCTTTGCATATGTAAATGTCTTGAAACCTTCTATAATGAAAAAACACTTTTGTGATGTACTGTAAAATGGTGAAGCAAAAAGTGTATAGAACCACGTAGCTTGCAAGAAATTTAAATTCTTTCAGTTCATATGAACCACATTTATAAAATATACTTTAATAATTCTTTTTTCTACCAAACTTTTTTTAATACAGAAAGGGTGGGACAGTAGAGCAATGGTAAGTGCTGCTGCCTTACAGCACCAGATGATCGGGCTAAAGCCCCAGCTTAGTTGATGTCTGTGTTGCCGATTCGGGTGTTTGAATGGACTCTGAATGAGTGTGTACACTATGTGCTACATTGGACTGAATGGTTCCTGCCTTTGCAACCCTGAACTGGATTAGGTGGGTTTGATCATGGGGTGGATTAATATAGTACGGTCTAAATTTTGATTATTAAAATGTATAAATTCATAATGCTGCCTTTGAATTTTGAATGTTGTTGTGCCTTATTCACATGATGCAGGATTTGCAGCCAATGAACAGTGAGCCTCGAAACTGATATCCTTGATTTCACAGAGGTTTGTCTGTCTGTGGGGATACAGAGATGGACATGTACTGTCTTTTGTGCTGCCTTTTATTTTACAATGAAGGACAGCAATGAAGAACTAAAGATATGGATAGGAATAGAAACAGGCTGATGAAATTTGCAAATGGTACCAACCAGGTTGTGTTGCAGTTAAAATAAAACTTGATAGTACTTCTTATGAGAAGGATTTAGGAGTCATTAGGCGCTTTCGTATTGCAGAAACCTTTTTCAGGGACCAGGGACTTTTTAGCAACTCAGGATCTTTTGTAGCATTCCCACTGCAGGAATTCGGCCACTTGTAGTACCCGATTGGTTGACCACAAGCACTGGTGCCATTTTACAAATCTGTTAGTACTTTGAACTGTGGAGAGTTCTCAGTGAAGATGGAACACTGTACTTCGCACTACATCCCTCTTCACAGTCCCTGGTGCACTATACCACGAAACGTATCAGAGCAATAATCTCCACATGAAGTCGGGATTGCTCCAAAGCAATAAGGGGATGGGACTCAGTGGGGGTCTCTGTACTCTCCCAAATGTGCTTCACTTCACACCACATCACTCTTCTTTGCAAGTCACACAACTTGCATTCAGGTTACAGTTCCTGTTGTGAGAATGTGAACACACTACCCATTTTAAAATGAAAAAACTATAGATTTGTCACAGAAGTCACTTGTTTTATGCCATTCATTAGTGTTACTGGCTTCATCTTTATTTGGTGTGGACTACCAGCTCAGAGCCCCACACTTCAGAGAGCAGGCAGGCTTGAACAGTGGAGTACAATGGACTTGGTGGACATGCATCAATGAGAGGATTTTCAGATCACCACAATGAAAAAGAGGCAAATTAGCAGCTTGCCGTTTAACACCACAATACCTCCTCCAGTGGAAGTGCTAATTTAATGAGCTTTGGCTATTGTGTAAAAAGGGAATGCCTGGAGGTAAGCAAAAGGGAGTGATCCAGACAGACAGAGAGGACAATATACACTAAAGACTCATGTAGCTAATTAGGTAGACAGATAGCTGGATAGAGGAAAACTCTCTAGCAGCCTTAGGATGCATGGTGGCACAGTGGTTATTACCGCAGTCCCAATTCAAAGTTTCTCATTTGAATAAAATGTCCAATAATTGTCTGCTTAGAGTATACAAGTTCTTTCCACATCCTAAAATGGTGAAGCTAAATTGGCAAGTGTGGTTGTGTTCATGAATGGACCCTCTAAATGACTGGCCCCTCAATCAGGATTGGTTTCTGCCTTGTACCCTGGCCATCTGTGAACCAGAATTTGATTTAAGTGAGTTTGCAAAGTTGGACTGTCACGCCATCTTGGAATTATTCCTGCCATGTACCCAATGCTTGCTGGAATAAGCTTCAGCTTCTCCACCACCATGCTGCAGATAAAGTGGTTTGAAAGATGGATGGGCTTGAGAAGGTTATGTGCGTTATGCAGCCATCTTAGTCTGGCATCAATAGGCCAACAGGTAGAGGCATTCTTGTGGTTGTCTCTAACTAGAACTCGCCTAAACTATTGGAGATGTCAATACAAATCCAATTAACAAGTTTCGATAGATAGGAAAGGCACTAAATTGGACAGCTGGGTGAGTGAGCAGGAGAAGCACTATACTGGTCAGACATGAAAGCACCATATTGGATAGGCAGACAGATGAGCAAATACGAAAGGAACTACATTGGAAGGTTAAGAAGACATGAAAGACATTATACTGGACTTAGAGAGAGATGGGCAGATATGAAAAACACTTTATTGGATGGATGGACAAATGGGCACTATATACGTAGGATTATGGACATTAACGAATTTAGAACAAGCTCCAAAATCCAGACACAATTGCACATCAACAGTCTTGGGTTCGAATAAACATTTTTCTGTTTAGTGAAGTACCTTCCAACAATTCTTTTCTTCCAAATTAGCACATTACAGTGCACAATTCTTTTGTTCATCTCTTTCCATTCCTCTCAGCCAAGCGTTGTCCATCTCCTCTTGACTCCGACCCCTGACTGAGGTGAGGCAGCTCCCTTTATGTTGGACATGGGAGCACTTCTGGTGCCACAACACTGCACAGAGGAGGCACTCTCAGGTCAGGCAGAAGCAGCCACCGCAAAAAAAAAAGAAGGGGTACCTGCTCCACTACAGCTCCCTCTGGTGGTGCCCATGACATCCCACAGGGCTATCCAATTGGGCTACAACTCACAAGTTGCACCACCAAGATGAACATGGACAATCCATAGTAAGGAGACTGCTGCCTAATGCATTGGGGGATGCCAGTCTCCCCTGTTCTTCCATTATATGGGCCCTTCAGCCTGGCAAGGGCCCCTCCATCTCTGCCTTCTATTACAAGGGCAAATGTGAAACTCACTGTACTGAATGCATGAATGGGCAGACATGAGACATGCTATACTGAATGAAAAGAAAGCTGAGCAGATATGAAAGGCACCATATTGGTCAGATGTGAAAGGCGCTATAGTGGATGAATGGACAAATAAATATGAAAGGCAGTATATTGGACAGATGGGAACAAACAAAAGGAACTATTTTATATTGTGAACTGTCAGGTGAGCAGATATAAAAGACCTCAATATAGAAGTGGCTGCTGCACCCAGCAAACATCCACTGATGGTCAGGTACCCATTTCTCCTAAATGTTACGTACAATTTTTCCCAGTTAGTCAACTTTTGTATTATGTTGCCAGGTCAAAGCAGGTGTCTACTGTGCTTGCACCTTCCCTCTAATATCACCCCTGAAACACCCCAAGAGTACTCGTGCCACTTGTACCTGCTGTCTCTTGTCAGGTCAGTCTCACATAAAAAGTTGCCTAACAGACTCGTCTAACTGTGTGAGCCATCTAAACCTCTGGAGCGACCTTCGGACATTTTCAGTTGACACAAAATGCAGAGCAGCCAGTTGTTAGCCAGGCCTCATCAGTTCCTAGCACTTCTCTGCAATAAAAGACACACACTTGCCTAGAAGGAAATGCTTATAAAACTACCCATTAGCATATTATCAGAAATTCGGTTTGTTTACTCAAAGTGTGGCACTTGGAGGTTACAGGCGCTAGGGTTAGACGCACCCAGATTTCATATTCTTCAGAAAAAGCAACAAAATCTTTTACCACAAGGAAAAGGAGTGCGAGACGTGTTTGGAGATAAGCTGCCTAAATAGCAAATCCTTTCGCCTATTCATTATAGCCTCTGTTGAAAAGAAAAGAACATTTAAAAAAATAATAAATTAAAAAAAAAAAAAAAAAAAAAAAAAAAAAATTTCAAAATGTAGGCAGGCTCAGTAGTCAGAAAAACAAGCGTGGCAGAGGGCTTCACTCAAGGACATTTTCCACTTCAGATAAATTAGAGCAGCTCAATATGCGGTTTTCCAGCTCTTAGCCATTTAGGACAGTTCTTCAAAATGAGGCAGCTGAGTGTATTTGTCAAAGTGTTTTATTTTTAGGTTGAACATTTACAGTGCTGCAATCAGAGTGAAGAACCACAGCCTTTTGTAGCTTAAAGACAGTGGCATTTCAAAACACCTAAAGCTGAATATTAGGAAACTTTTAATCAGCTTCTTAAACTCAGGAAGAGCTAAAAATGACTTTGTCTTACATAACCACATCCCCTAGCGTAACTCAATTTACCTCACGCTGTGTGAAAAGAAAGACTAGATTTCCAGAAATGTGGCCCTGCTGTCTGAAGCATCAGTCTGTCTGGCTGGCACTGAGCATGAAGTACAAGAACTACCAAACAATGTGTGTGCGGCTCCTTGAATCCACAATGGGATCGGGTCTCAAAGGTCAACTGCAAATCAGGAAGGAGAGGCTCCATCTTAGATTCTGCTTTGGCTAAAGTCCAAATGCCATAAACCTGTTCTGTTGAGAGGGAAGAGCCAATAAAGAATTTATTTTACATCCAGAGTAATGTAATCCACTGGAGATCTTATGACTTCCTAGGCTGTCATTATGACTTTGCAGCTCTCATATTTTGTTGGCCTAAGTGGCCATTCTAAAAGTGAACCCTATCACCTGTTTCTAATAACACACTACTGCTAAACCTTTGTAAAGTATTGATGACATTTGCTTGGTTCCAGCTGTCCCCACAGCACTAGTGTTATAATAAATATGGAAGAAGATGGCAGCCATACCACCTGCACTTCAAAACAGGCAATCCCCACCTGAAGCCAAGTGTGTTTGGGCCCATCCAGTACTTGGATGGGAGACCATGTAGGAAAGGCTTGGATTGTTGCCGGCAGTGGTGTTACTCTGTTGTCCCTGTGTAGGGATGGGGATGCTGTAAAAACTGGTGCCATATTTCAGGTGAGACGTTAAACTGAGATCCTGACAATCTCTGTCATAAAAGATTCCTGGGCATCTTTTGATAGTATAGGTTGTTTCCCAATGTCTTGGTTAAACTGCTCATTGTGGCCTTGTCCATTCTGGCCCCCCCAATCATTTCCAATCTCTAATTAGTGGGAGTACTGACCAAATATTGCCTGCTGTCGCATTATCCAGGTGGATGCTACACATTGATGGTTGTTGAACTTATTTCTTATGGTCTATGTAAAGCACTTAGACTAGGTTAGAAGAGCACTATATACATATAAATAATTATTAATTACTAGCAATGCAGGTAGTAGAATAATTTAAAAATACTTTCTCTCTTTTTCTAGGTTTACCTACAGTGCCTTTCCTCAGTATCCTCACGTCTCGGCCTCTTTTGCCTGGTGGTCACCATCTTCAGAGCATTCTTGTAAAGCCTACTTCCCAGAATCTCATTTCAAGGCACCTTGTTCGCTTCCCATCCGCTTTTATATTTTGTGTCTTTAAAGGTGACTCTCAGCGTTCCTCTTACTCTTTTAAACCTCCTCGTGTGTCTCTCATCACTAAAACCAAACTAACCAATCAGACTGCTTTGAGGGGTAGGACACACACACACACACAGACATTAGTGTTTTATTAAATAGCAGACCAGCTACATTATCTGTCAACAACAGGTTATTGAATACATTTTAAAATATTTGGTATTTCTTGCCCTACATGTTCCTTCAGCACCTTTCCACAGTACCCTTGTATGTGTGAACCTCTGCTACCCGTTGCTCCCTCTGTCAAGCATGTTCCTGTGTTGCTTGCTTCTCAGACTCATTTCAAGGCACCTTACTTGCCTTTTGTCTGTATGAATACCTTGCATCTTTGAAGGTGACTCACCATGTGCTCCCCACATCTTTACTTCTCCTAATATGTCTCTCACTTCCTCTTTTAATCACATCACCAAAGCCAAACGGACCAATCGGATTGCCCTTGGGACTGGACACAAACAGACCTTAACATTATATAGTAGATAATTATGTTTCTTAAGCCTGCAGGGTCAGTATCAGATCAAGCCAACCGCAGAAATGCTACTGTATGGCCATGGTGTTAAAATTCAGGGGGTTCTGAGTTTTCCCAGTGTAGCAATGCAAGTGGAACGAGTGCAGAAACATCTGGGCCTTGATGTGTGCGTGAAACCCAGTAATTGCATTACAAGCGACAGGCAGAACAAGAGCATGAACAGTCCCCGGAAAAACGTCACGGACTAAAGGCTAGGAACAATGAGCAAGTCCACTAAAAAGCCTGGAATTCTAAATATTTTCTGTAGCCATGTGAAACGCATCATAAGGTACTGATTGAAATCGCAGCTCAGTTTACATTTATGAGGTACTTTAACTAGAATGGAACTCCTGAGACGGCGTCCAGAATAATCACAGAGGGTCTTTAGACTTGTATAACTGGCTGCTCTAGAGGGTTGGGGGGGTGGGGGATGGGGGTGGCTCCTACAACTCAAACAAGAGGCGGAAAAGGAGACATGACAGCTAAAAGACTGATGCCAGACAGGTGATCAGCCGGCCAGGAAAAAAATATGTCTGATCTTTGCCGGGTCCTCTTGAATTTCATGGCTCATCTTCTGGGGGTATAACCTGCTATGCTCAATCCACTCCTCCTGGGCTCTCTTCCTGCTCCTTACCCACTCTTCCTATTGTTACCGTGACCTTATTTAATATTTGAAATGGTCATAAATTATTTTCATGCTTCACATACAGCTTAAATCACCAAGTGCTGTGAAAGCGTTATATAACAGATGTGGCTGAAGTGGACTCAAAGCCTGCATGCTGATGATTCAATGCCAAGCCAATGTGACAATGGAGGGAAATATGAAGAAACAAGGCAGAAAAATACAAGATGGAGGAACCTCAAAACAGTTACCTTAATGGGCACCACTTTATAAAGAATAGATGTCAGCAGGTTCACAGCAGAAAAAAAAAAAAAAAAATCTAACTCTTATAATCTTAAGGTAGCCCTGTACCTAATCGTGTGGAGATGTATGTGTGTCCTTTCAGTTTTGCTTCAATGCCCTTTAATGCACTATTCTGAATACACTACAAAATCAGCCATTATGTACATGCAGCATTACTTGATAATCTCATTCTCATACTTGCTCAATCGAACAGTAGGTCATGGGGGGCTGGAGGCCATCCTGACAGCAATAAATGCAAGGTAGGAACATGGCACCTGTCCATCATGGGGTCTGCTTGAACGTTATCTTGCTCATAAATCCATCCTTCTCACAAATCTTTTTTATACAGTGTTGTTGCTTCATTATCCACTCTGAAATAGTTGCTGTGAGGGGCACAAAATGACAAATTAGATTGACTGATGGACAGTACAGTGGTCTTACAGCTCTAGGCACTCCAGCCAGTCTCTCACAGCATCTATGTGGTTTCTCTCAAGTTTTCTTTCAAACCCCAGATACACAAGAATGATTGGGGGTACATAAAAATGCTCCCTAATACTGACTGGCACTTCATTCAGAATTGGTTGCTGACTTTGTGTTTGAGACTACAGGAACCTGCCAGCTTGTGTTGGACATTAGGTTGCACCGACTGATATAAATGTGGATCACAACTGCAGAAACCTGCATTCGATTCATAGCATAATCACAGGCTGTGTGGAATATAGACACACAACTGCCTTCCAAAATGATATTAAATTAGCTGTAGGCCTGTGTGTTTGCGCAGTGGTGTTTCACCTAGGGATGGTTCTTGCCTTACCTTCAATACTACCTTGATGGACTTTAGTTCCCAGGCACCCTGTATTGGATGAAGGTGGTTATAAACATAGAGGGCATTATCAATATCTCTATTAGTATCATATAAATGAGTGCTGCTGCCTCTTAACTCTACACACAAGTTCAGTTCCTGTCCTAATTGCTGCCTCTCATGAGTTTGTACATTCTTCTTGTGTTTGCATGCAACTTTTTACAAGTACAGTATTCTCCTCCATTACCTCGTCTTCTGTTATACGTATGACTCCTACTTATGTTGCAACAATTCCCTTTGCTAGCCTAGACATACATGTCACCTTAATGGGGGACTCTGTAATGGCCTGATGTGAGAAAGTACACAGCACAATCACCAGGTTTAAATTAAGTCCTTAAGTAACCCTCAAGTATAAATATAGATTTTGTGGTGTATCCTGCATGGACTTTGCATGTTCACCCTGTGTCTGCTTCTGTTTCCTCCCAAAGTCCAAAGACATCCAGGTTAGGTGGATTGGCAATGCCAAATTGGTCCCCGATGTGTGTATGAGTGTTGTGCACCCTGCGAGCACTTCTGCCACAGTCATGGCCTCTCTGGAGTTTGCACATTCATCCTGTACCTGCCTACAGTTTTTCCAGGTTTCCTCCATTCTCCGGTCTTTGAAGAAGAATGACAAGGAATCAAATATCCAATCTCAAATACTTCCTCCACATCCTAGAGGCACATGTCACATTAACAGCAGGCTCCAAATTGCAGGTATGGCATCCTGTTCAAAGTTGGTTCCCTCTTTGCACTCGATGCTACCACAATAAAATGCAGCCATCTTCTGCAAATTCTCACCAAACTACATTGATAGGTTTTGCACAGCAAAAGTCCAACTGCATATAATCAAAAACCTGTAGCGGTTTGTCGTGTCCACCCAAAATCTTTAAAATAGCACTCAAAACCGTGACTTGGAAATGAGAGAAAGTAAAAAAACAAAAAAAACAAAACACACAAAAGTTTCAAGTCTCACCAAAGCTCTCCGTCTGTGGCAAAATGCAGATGTTTTAGCCTGCAGGAATTCAAATGAGTACGTCATATTGTAAAGTGCACAACCTGTGCAGCGAGTCAAAGTGTTTATGCTCTCGCGTCAGAACCAAAAAAAGACCTCTGGCTATTGTGTCGCGAGACAGTGGTTTCAGGGGCGTTTCCTCTGTAATTAGAAGCCAAAACTATTCTTTGCTGCAGGATGATTTGGTCACTGTCATTCTTAACAGATACACAAAAAAAAGAACCACAGAGAAAAAAGTGTCAGCCCTTATGCTCAAATCCAGGATCGCAGCACTGGGAATGAGGAAGGACCCATTGCTGGATGGGACATCAGCCCAATGCACACAGCCACAATCACACAGGACCAGCAGACCCCCACTCCTAGCCATTGTCTATAAAATGTCCGCTGTAAACCGCAGATTCCAACTAGGATCAGAAAAGGTCTATAGCCACCATTAGCTTCATAAACTTAGTTGCCAAGGCTGAGCAGACAGGCTGTAAACAGAAGCCATCATCAATATTGTTTACTGCGTGTTAGGTCACTGAATTAAACTCTCTCATCAGTCTGGGCCTCCTCAAGAGGCTGAACACTTCCACCTCAATTTAAAACATGCCATTCTTCCTCCATTTTTATTATTCTGCCTCTTATTCATGCATTTGTGGGGTGCTCTTTCTTCTTCTGGAGTAATTATCGACGGCTTCTAAAGTACACATTAGCAGTGCAATATATAAAAAGGGGCTATATAGAACAGTGGATTGTAAGTAAATGGACTGTAATCAGTCTATTAGTTTTAACCCATTTAATAACACTGTATGGCTTGAAGTCTATCCCAACAGCATCAGGCACATTGAGGCAAATTTACAGGACAGAAAAGGCAGGCAGTTTAAAAGGACGTCACAGCATTGAGGGGGACACTCCACACCCCCAACGAGGGTTGAATCACTTCTGCAATGAATATCCATTTTAAAAAAATAAAAAAGGGCCCTAGTAGCCTCTGGAGTCCCCATTGCAGACATGAGACAGCATCCAGCTCATCCATCACAGTGCATGGATGTTATACTCTAAGATTCAAAAACACACACGATAATATATTATGTTGAATTTTCCATCCATTCACTTTCCACACCCACTTATCTAGTCATTATCGTGGTGGCCAGGGCCTATTCCAGTATCATTGACAGCAAGGCAGTAGATGCATTTTTAAAATTGAGCTGTCCATTCAGTTAGGTCATTCTGAAATCAGTCCTAAAAACATCAGGCACAAAACAGGCAGCAAGCCTAGATAGGACACTAGTCCAGATGTCAATGGGGACTTACCCTCCTCACAAAAGGTCTAATGCTAAAGGTCGCACAGCAGGCTTAGTCATCAAAACATGCCATGACAGAAGCATACAGGTCAAGCAATTACCAGGTTACAAGGCCCATTCTCTGAAGACACCTGGTGTTGATCCTGGCCACTTGACTCAATAAGATCTATCTGACTGGCCACATATGCTGTCAGAAAGTGGGCTGCCACCGCCGGCCTTGTAGATCAGGGTTACTGAGCACAGATTATAACTTGAAAGAAAAGGGGATTTAAAGCCAAAGTGCATAAAGTCATCCATCTACAAAAGGTGCAGATTAAACAACAAGATAGCCAGGAAAGAAGGCAAGGCTTACACATCAAATGGACTTTGCTTTCGGTGATTTTCAAAAAGCTTTTAAGATTTGTTTTTTTGGCAGATCTCCCTCTTTTCATTCACAGAATTCAGCCTTCTGGCTTACAGAAACACAGTTCTGCACCACAAACTGGTCAGCAAAGTGAGAGAGGAAGCGGTCATGTAGATGAAAACATGAAGACCTTCTGGTCAAATCATTAAAGAAAAATAGACGGTCCAACACTGACAGGCTAAGTAAATTACATGCTGCTCCACCCCGAGAGCTGGGAAAGCCTCCATTCCAGAAAGCCTATGAGGTCATTTCAGATCAGTTGCTTCTGAAGAGGAGGAACACCAGAATGTTTAGTTAAGCTGGCGAGTAGCTCACCGGAGGGTATGCTTGTAATTAAGAGAAAATGGAGCGTTATTTTCTTGAAAGGCAACATTCAAAAGAGTTTTAAATGTGGCATAAATTAAATGAAGGAGATAATCAGCTGCAATGAATCTGACCTTAATTTAACTCAGCCTATTATTTCTGTACCTGTGCAAGTTTTTTCCTGTGGGTATGACACCAAAATGATTTGTAGATTAATTTTGTGTCACTGCATATTGGCCACAAAGTGAATCCTGCAAAGGCCATCAACTCCAATTAGGTGCAAGTAGGTTTTAAACATAATGTCTTGAAGTAACTTTAATTTGTACCAGAACTTTAACAAAGGATATTACAGAGATGGGCATGTTTGATTGGCAACACTAAAATTGGCAAGTATCAGTGGGCACAAATGCCTCCTGTGATAGACTGGCATTTTCTCCAGGGTGGATTCTTGTTACCTTAAATTGGCTTAAGTCAAATTGAGGATGCATGTAAAATATTATACACTCTTAAAAATGAAGGTGCCAATGCGGTTCTTCAGAGTGATGCCAAAGGGGAACCACCAACATGAAGGTTCCAGAAAAGAACCTTTATTTATTTAAATCCATAGCATGTTCCATACATAACCATGAATACATGGAACAGATTTGTGCAGATAAATGGGTCCATGATCTGAACAAGACTCTTAATACATACAATAACCCGGGTAAGTTCTGGTTTTCTTGATCAGTTAGTATCCTGTGTCCTATACATTAAAGATTGCAATTTTGGTCCACCACATATCAGGTACCTTTTCAAAGCTGAAATAATTTAATATACAGAGAACCCTACTCAGAATGAGTTGGATCTTTGTCAAACAATGGTTCTGTAAGGAACCATCCAACCTACTAAAGTGCCATTAAAGAACCAAACGTCACTTTTTAAAATTTTAACTCGGATCGCTTTAAAGTGAAGTGGCTTTAACTCTTAATCTGAAAGCAGTCGCGCACACCGACTCCAGCCAAAAGGTTGTTTCACTTTAACACGCACAAATGTACAGAATAGCGCACGAAGTCGTATTTCGTCTAAAGGAACAATTCACTCGACAGCGCTGTTAAATGGGCCACCAATTAGCTGATCCTTGCCAGCACTGATCCAGATTTAATGGAATCTGGAGATTGAAAAATCGATGGTATCAAATCACACATGGTCTATACAATCAAGGAGTCGGACCTTATGCTGTTGGCATCAGAATCAAGGAAAATCTCGTAAACAAATGGGGCGCCGGTTACCTGAGAGCGCATTCATTCGAACGGGGCTACTTTAATGTCCCCCATAACACGCTGACTATTTAAACGGTTAAAGGATGCCATGGCCACACAAAGCTGATGGGTGCAAAATCGTTGTACCTTTGACGTAAAAAGAATAAACTGGCACGACAAACTAAATTAAAAACACCGAGAACTATCATACGGAGCTTTAGAGATGGCATAGCTTGCCTATGCGAGATAACGATCTTAAGCCAAATGAAGCACACGCTGGCATTCACTTCCTCGGAGCTGAATCGGCTGGAACTGCATCGCCTGGGGCAAAGCAGGAACACGGCGTGTACGGGGCGCCACTTCACACCGACCCACGCACACATACAATCATACAGGCCGATTTGGAGTAACCAGAAAATCAGATATGCAAGCATCTCAGGACCGGGGAATTAACTCTCAAGTATAAACAGTGGAGACACTACCACATGTATGGGTCTTCATGTTTAGTTTTAAAAGCAAAAAGCGGCAATAAATAAATAAATAAATCCAAATTGACGCAGGCGGCAAGTGCTAAACTTTAAATAACACTGTTACAATGCAATGCAGTTTCATTTTGAAAATATTTCAGCAAAGGAACTTTTTGATCTAGCTTGGAATAATGACTCGAAATATTATTACAGAACGAAAAAGAGCGGAGTTTAGATTGCGAGAACAGTCAATCCGTTCTATTGAAAAACAATACAGAAACATGTTTTAGTTTTAATACCTAACTAATGAAGAGATCAGCTGTGTTAAATGTTAAAACTCATTCAAAACGCATATTATAAAAGATATGAACAAGACCTAAATAAAAAGAGATTTTTTTAACTTATAGACGAAGGTACAAATAATTGATTAACCCATTCCATGATGCGAAAAAGCGTCATCACCTTTCTCAGTGCCAAATAACAACAATTTAGCAAACTGTTAATTACCGGTAACACTCACCTTAATTTCCCGTCACGCGTCGGTACCGATCAGAGACAAGCCAACGAATTTCTGGAGCCAGTTTTCCATTAGCAGTCTTCAGTTAATCCCACTCTGTACGAACGTGAATCGCTCCTTCTTATTTTAAACAAGCGGGGCGCTCACAAACAAACAAATAAACAATCTGGCACTCGTGCGTTTGTGAGCACGTCCAGTCCTCGAGCGAACTCCTCCTTCAAAGCGGCCACAGGGACATTTAAAATGTAAGCCGTCCTACGAGGCTGGAAGTAATCCACTGAGCTGCAGACGTCCGCATCGAGTGGGTCTCCATCTCCTCCTCCTCCTCCTCCTTTTCCAGTGTAGCCCTGCCCTGCCCCGCCTTGTCCGGAAAGGTAGGATGGGCTGGGAAGACACAGTCCACGTGGGGTGGCGATGGACAGGTGTCACCGAGGAAAGCGACTCGAATTGGTGTCCACCATTAAAGACGCTATAGAATATAACTGATGCGAAGTCAATAGTATCCAAAGCGATGTAAACGAATATTGAGACATACGTTGCATACATTTGGAATCACAACTATTATGAATTAATAAAGCAATACCGTATACTTAAGCTATTATAAAAAAATGCTAAAAATAATATATTTGAAAGACAGAAAAGACTTCAAATGAGCAATAGAAACTGCATTTAGAAAATAAAAGTTGTCACAAACATCATTAGAAAACAACTTTTTATATTAAACTAATACTGTGCAGGAAATCAAAGTTGTTAATTAAACAAGGGGTATTATTCTGATAGATAGACAGATGGATAGATAGATATCGTCTATCTATCTATATACTGGGAATAATGCAAACTAACAAAAAAGTATATGGCGACTTTCTTTATAATATTTGTAATTGTTTACCATAATAATATAAGGAAACTACGTTGTAAAACTAAATGAAAAGATTATAACCGACCCTGCGAATAACGGGTTTAGAATTTAAATGTATAATTATCTATCTGTCTATTATATAGTGCCTTTATCTATCTATCTATTATATAGTGCCTTTCCTATCTACAGTATGTATAATTAAAAATTATGTGGTGTAGGAGAAGTGTAATGGGAGTAAGTGGTGGTGATACAATGCTGTTTTTGTAATGATTACTTGATTTATGTGTGGAGTAGGAGAAGTGTAATGGTTAGTAGTGGTTGAGTTAATTATGAATCGTTTCTTTCTTGCTAAAAATGTAACCATCATTGATAATTATTTGCATTCATGTGTGGTGTTGGAGAAGTGTAATGGAAGTAATGGTCGTGTTTTTTATATTACTTATTTGACTTATGTGTGGTGTAGGAGGCGTGTACTGAGGTAAACTAATAAAAAAAAAATCTATATGTCTATCTCTGTCTATCTGTCCTTTATAAAGCCCCTTTCATATGTATCTATATATTATATAGTGCCTTTGACATCTATTTTTATTTTTTATTTTGAAAATCCCTTCATTAAACAAAATAACAGTAAAATCAGTAAGCATAAAAGCAGTTAAATATCAAATTAAATAAAAAAATGAAGATCAGTACAGGGTAAAAACACAGAAAATTTGCCATCAAACAAACACAACTGAGTGCTGAAGATAAGCCCTCATCAGTCCATAATTAGTCAACCCTTAATCACAGTGCACAGCATTCCCCGACACCCCATATGCATTTATGTGTTCATTTCATCAATAAGTTAATAACATGCAAATTCAGTTTTTAATCTGCTTTTAACTAAGACCTTACACATCAATAATACATCAGTAATTAAAGAATTAATTTCTTTATTACATCTTGTTTAGCTACTTTAGCCTGCCCCTGCAAATATTTGCAGTTAGGCGGATATTTTTGATTTTTCTATCTATTCATCTATCTCTCTATAGTGCCTTATCTCTCCCTGTCTGATGTTTAGATACCCATTAGTTCTTCAGAGCGATTTGAACTTTGGTTCCCAAAAGAACAATCCATATGAAGGTTCGAGAAAGAACCTTTATTTATTTAGATCCAGCTGATTTTGTAAATAACCATGAATCAATTGATACAGACTTTTTGAAATTCCAATCGGTTTTTGATTTTAGAAGAACCATTACAGCATGCATACAGCAAGTGACTCTGGCTAAGATAAGGTTTTCTTATAGTATCCTGCCAGGTATTCTACATTAAAGATTTCTGTTTTGTCCACATATTACAAACCTTTTCAAAGCCCAAAGATCCAAGTTAATGGCAAAGAACAAATCTCAGAATGAAATGGTTCTTTGTTAATCAGTGGTTCAACACGAAACCACACAATCCATTACAAAGCCATTCATTTTACATTGAAGTTTTAAACAGCGCATCTCGAGGTGTGCCATGACGCAATATTATATTACACCACAGCCCCAAATAACACTAAAGGGGTAAAAACCTGAGCCTTCTTTTCCTGTTGTAGTTTTCATTGTGTGGTGTGGTTGCTGTGTGCCATCTCACACGTTAAAAGCCCCAGCTGCGGTGCTGTCAGGAACAAAACTGCCATTCTAGTCTGAAAACGAGCGGAGCCGCTCCAGGTGCGCGGTGTGCGAGACGCTTACTCAGGTACGACGACAACGTGTTATTTTCTGTCCCGTTCAGGTGAATGGCCTTTTTGTATTATTCTGGTAGAAAAGTATGTTGCCCTGGGATAAATACATTAAATGTACGTAGGTACTTGAAATAAAAAACACACACACAAAACAAGCTGCGTTAATACTGTATTTAAGATGTCAGAAGGAGATTTGAATCGGTAACCTGTGTGACAAGAATGGAATTAAACGAACAGCCTTAACTTAAATTAACCTCCTTGTGTTTATGGACGGGCATCCGATCGAGCATGGCAGCTGCCAATGTGATAAGCGTTTGTAAGAAGTATCGCCTTCGGAGCACGTCCATGTTTCTTGTTTTTATTGAATGTTTTAGATACTCAACATGCAGATGTGAAACATAATATCTGATCTGTGATCCTTCAAGTGGGGAAGTGCGCCTGTGCCGGATATTAAACGGATATACGCCAGATTTTCAGAAAACTGCTCTCTTTTGAAACTCTAGAGAAAAAAAAGTGGTGAATCATTTTAAACAAATAAGCATTAAGAGAAAAGATATCAATTTCTTTGACATCTTCTCCCAGAATAACAAGAGGCTAAGTGCACAATCGTTACTTTATTACGCTCTTCTCTCTCTCTCTCTACTTGCAGATGTGGATGTTTGTTCTCCAACACAGTTGACATTGTTTGCCATCTTTAACATTTACCAGCCTGCAGCTCACGTTTAACTCTTTGTGCTATCAGTCCCCAGATGCCATAAATGAGCTAAGCCGAGCCATCCATACCAGTGGTCAGATGAGAGATCTATACCAAATGTCCTTCTCTTTGCTTGTTTTTGTTGTTGACAAGTATTCATCACAGGCACTTGCAAATAGAACTTTTCAGATTTTTTCTTTGCACTTGCAAATGGAGCTTTACAGATTTGTGTCTCAACTAAAAGTGTGCAATGGACGTTCAGCCTTAAAGTTAAACGGTACCAAAGCGGTTCTTCAGAGCAGAAAGAATCCTTTTAAAATCATGAGTCGTTGGTATTTCGCTAATCTCATGGTTACTCTGTTACAGATCTAAAAAAATAAAGGTTCTTTCTGGAACCTTCATGAGGGATGGGTCTTTTGTGAGCCAAAAATGGTTCCCTTGTGGAATCACTCTGAAGAACCACTCTGGCATCTTTATTTTTAAGAGTATATTTGGACGAGTCATATTGTGTTTTATATTAATAGTGAATTGAGGTCTGAAATCTGAAACAGGGTTAGGCATATACCTTTCTTAAGTATACTGAAGCTTAACCACTCACCTGCTTGTTGGTAGGTGGGCAGGAAGCTCTGGTCAAGACAATCTAAAAAGAAGCACTAAATATTCAAACACTAGCTTAGAATTTGACCTGAAGGGAAAAGAGGATGCCTTTAGTGAATGTGTTCACTTGGGGTGGTACTGAAAAATCC
Organism: Polypterus bichir lapradei; assembly: GCA_026402145.1. Classification (NCBI taxonomy): domain Eukaryota; kingdom Metazoa; phylum Chordata; class Cladistia; order Polypteriformes; family Polypteridae; genus Polypterus; species Polypterus bichir. Next base: position 22,436,059 of record JANRMT010062849.1, read on the forward strand.
AAGCAATCAGGACTGGATTACCATTAAGCAAAATAAGCACATGCTTAAGGCGTCAAGGGAAGGGTGGTGGGTTCGGGGGGAATTTGGGGGCACCACAAAAATTTTTCATTGCCTGATTTACCATGGGCCATATGGTGCAAAACTGAAAATGGTGCAACTGAACCAGATTCCAAAAAAGAGGCTGCCACATTAAATGAAAAAATACACACACACGTATATATGTGTTATGTGGTGGGTCAAGTGCAGATTCTATACTGGCCGCGACCTGGCAACAGGTTCGGACCCCAATGAAGTGACAGTCACTGCCACACTGAGTTTTCCTCAAATGATTGAACTTAACAACGGCTATGCCCTTCCCACAGATTTAAACTGTCGACTGTTTTTATTTTCAGGAGCTTAAATGCTCGTCCATTGAACGACTTGTTATGTCTTTTTCTTCTTACTGGGTGTGTTGAACACCCGAGGCAGCATGGCCCTGGGTCATACAAAATGTAATTATTATAAACAGTTGTAAGACACTGGAATGTGTTTAATCGCTCCAGAGGGGTATTGTTTAAATGTCACCGTTTTGGGGTCTTTGGGCGCTCAGTTCTTCGTGGACGGCGTGCAGACAAACGGAGTACTAAAAGCTGCAGAAGTATCACAGCGTCATCTTCGCCGTGTTTTTAGCATGTTGTGGATAAGCTAGTCTGGATGGATGTTTCTCAGTCTACCCAGCACGAGTGTCTCCAAGTTTGTGTATGATGGCGACACGGCTGCGGTTTTCTGGCCACGTCGTGCCATCTTCGTATGTGTTTGTTTTTTTTTTTTTTCATCCTGGCAATAATTCCACTTATCCTAACACCATCATACCCGAGAAACCCCGCGAGACGCTCCCGATCTGAGTGAATGTCCTTGGAGCCCGTGGGACGACCGAGCGTCCAGTCCAAGATTGTCTCGTGAATAGGCTTTGAACCCAACGACATCAAAAGCAGGGTTGATCGGTGGTTCTGATGCTATTTATATAAATCGCATACGGGATTGCACGAAATCGAACAAAAATATTCAGTAAAATGGAAATTTTGTTCCTCACAGCACCGCATTGTCGGATTTGCGCATGGCTTTTGTTATGTGAGCCACACAATGAAAACTACAGTACAAGAGAACAAAAAGACTCGGGTTTTGCCCCTTAGCGTTATTTACTGTTGCGGTGTAATATCATTGTGTCTATAGGCGTAGTTTAAGGGGGAGCCAACCCCCACCCCCAACAACGGATGCGCAATGTTACTAAAATAAATCTTCAATAAAGGGCATTTTTCCTCAAAAGTCACAGCTAATTATAATAATCAATGAACATGACGATTCAATACATCGTTCCTAAGCAATTCTTTCTTGCACGCCATCAAGCCTTAAAAACAGTTTCAGATTTAGCTTGACAAAGGTCAACTTGTATATTTTGTATTCTGTATTTTCCTCGTTTTGCACGTCAGGTCGCCACTCCTCTCAGTAAAACAGTTTGATTTGTTTCGAACCTTTTTTTGTAAAACTTGAGTTATTTCTATGGAATGCTATTTTATTTTAATAAAATCAATAAAATAAAAAAGGTCTTCAAGCAGTCAGTTAGAGCGACCGCAAAGTCCCACGCTCGTGTCCGCGCCTTAAGCTTGAATGTCCTGCTTGTACAAACAGCGATGCGACAGTCTGCGCAAACTTCAGTGTCACATCACACACTCACCTCGTGACAAAATATTTCATAAACAAAAATATCTCTTTGATAAAGTAAAAAATGAAATATGCTCCAACTTTATATCAATCCATTCATTTTCTAAACCCATTTATTAAGAGAAGGGACGCAAGGAAGCTCGAGCCATACCCAGCAAGTATCCGGCGTAAGGCAGGAACAATTCATGGACTGGGCGCCAGTTCATCGTAGGGTCAACACACACACACATCGGGGGCAATTCAGTATCGACAACCCATGAACCCTGTATGTCTTTCAAAACACTTAGGACACCTGAAAATTACATTTTTAACGTGTTTAAAAAATGTGTTTACAAGAGGATACACAAAAAAAAAATCAACATTGTTAACAGAGCTTGTGCACTTTTTCATAAACTCAAAAGTTTTAAAGGTGTTAATGTAAGATAGATTTAGTTTACATTTTAATTTTATATTACACAGTTTGTTATGTGACTTGGGATATGATGTCAATAGGTATCAGTAGAACTGAGAATCTAAAAAGACATTATTATTTTTTATGGTTCGCCCATGACCCCGCCCATGATTAACACAAACTGTTTAGGAACTCGACGGATAGGCGCAGACTCCTAAAATGACTGCTTCTGAAATGGCACTTTACTGGGTGATGCGGTTCCTTGCAGAAACATTTCTTAACAAAGGACCATTTCATTCTTGTAAATGTTCTTTTCATATGAATTAGATTCTTTTGTCTTTACAAAAGTTCTCAGTGGACAAAACAGAAAAGATCTTTGATAGAGTAGGCTACCAGGATACTGATTTTCCAGAAAACCTGAACTTAGCCTGTGTGGTTGTATGCAATAAAAATGATTTTAAAAACCAGGCAGCCATTGGTATTTCACCAATCTGATATGATAATCGTTGTTATTTATGGAGCCTGTTATGGATTCAAATAAAATAATCTTTCTGGAAGTTTCGTGTGGGTGGATTTTTGGGATCAAGGAGTGGTTCCCCTATGGCATCTCTCATGAAGAACCACTTTGGCACCTTTATTTTTAAGGGTGTATATGGTGTATCTCCATTGGATGATGTTGCTTTGACCATCTGAGTCTCATAACTTGCTCAATGCTATAGGTCCACCACTGAGTTATAAGCTATTCCGGGGGTCATCATAAAAAAAATTCCCTTTACCTGATTCAAAACACTATGGCACACAGAGTGTATGCACCTGCTACATTGAGATCAAAGTATACCCATTAAAGTTAAAACCATCTTGGTGTAATTCTGCTTACACACCAGAATGAGGTGGCAGTGATCTTCCTCTAATAAATGACCATATTCTCTAGGGCAGTGGCCCAGTGGATAGCAGTGCTGCCTCACAGCTCAGGCACCCGGCATTGAAAGCTCAGCCAGACCAAACCCACATGAAGTCTGCAGGTTCTCCCCACTTCCTTTTCAGGTGTGTGTGTTGAATTAATTGATGAAAACTAAATTGGACTCTCATCAGCATTATGGATACACATGCCCTGCAGTGCATTAAAAGCCCATTTGGTTCCTGTCTTGATCTTGATTTCCTCCCACATCCTAAAGGTGTGCAGGTTAGGCTAACTGATGACCCTAAAGAGTGCAGTGACTGTGGGCGAGTGTACCCTGCAATGTAGTGGCGTCCCATCCAAGGATCGGCCCCAATTTGCGCCTGATTCTGCCCGCATGAGCTAAGCGACCCTCTTTTGGAATAAACTCGTTCAGAAATTGAATGTAGGATTTGTAGGATTTAACTAAATTCTTGTTTCCTTGAAACAGACTGGAGCAGTTTCTCATAAAACTCTCAAAAACACCAATGTTACGTTAACTGGAGCCTCCATTTTTGAGTGAATGTGTGTCTAAGCCTGTTTGCTCAGCATGAGACTGGTTGCCAGTCCAGTGTTACATCTTACAGAGATGCCAAAGTGGCACCATGCCCAATGTTAACTCCTATATGGAGACACTGTTTCTACTTTTTACGCAAATTGAACACTGGTGATTTCCTATGGCCAGAAAGACACCCTGGTTCCCTGATGACCCTGTAAACAAAAAAGTTAGAAATGTACAGATGGACTACATTCAGGAAATGTCATCTGTTTTCAGACATGGAGAAAGTTGTAACTTTTGTTTACTTACTTCATCAAAGAGGCAGAAACCTATAAATAAAGTATCTGTTTACTTTTAATCGTATTTTTTGTCGAAATGGTGTGATCTGGTGGCACAGCTGCTAGTGTCCATACCGCGAATCTTCAGGGGCACAGGTTGGGGATAGAAAAGGGGGTGAATGTTGTTTACTTCACAGCATATAAAGGACTAAATGTATTTTCCTAATTGTGAAGGATTAGTGACGCATTTCCTGTGTTCTGCATTAATAAAACAGGGAATTATATGCAGTACTGAATCAATCCATAAATGCACAGGGAGAACATGCAAACCCTAAGCAGACCCTGGCACCATGAGACAGAAATGACACTTGTGTGCTAGGCTAAAATATCTGTGCTAAATTTTGTAAACTTTAACCTGATTAAACTTTTGTTCAGTCCTTGTCACTTGATTGAATGTTATGTGTGTGCCTAACATCTTCCTATTGAAAACAATAATGAGCATAATAATAACTGCACCAGCAGGCAATAACTTTGTGAAACTTTGTGTCTTTTTTCTGTTTTGAGTGGTGGGAATAATCTCCCATAGTTTTTGAAATTCAGCATGTTCTGTTTGAGATATCTTAGTGAAACCTTAAATTCAAGGGGAAAGTTCCTTGAAGAATAAAGTGCTGGAAGCTGAATTGTTTCATGCAGACAGTCATAAGTGCACAGCATTTTATGTAAATGCACCTAAAAAGGCCCATTCATGCAATGAATGATAAATAACAGAGGGCACTCAGCATTTTTGAATAAGGAATATTACCAGAATCATAACTACCTCATAGCTCCAGGTACATTAGCCGAATTCCCGACTCATAATTTCCATGTGCAGTCTGCAAGATCTCTCATGTTGGCTGGGCTTTCACCATTGGAGCCGGTGTGAGTAACTAAATGCTGTAATGGACTGACATGCTTTCCAGGGCCATCTTAACATATGGTCACAATGGGTACTGGTCGGAGGCCCCTAGAGCATTGACCGCCATGATGTTTCAGGTGCCTATGTATGTTTCTGTTTTGCTATCAAAATAGGGGCTCCAGCACATTACTTTGCCCGGGGGGCCTTTAAGGCTGTTAAGAAGACCCTGGCACTGCTGTCCACAGTTAGTTTCAGCTTTTTGCCCCAGACAGCCTCACTCCCCACTTTGTTGCATGAAAAGTGGAATTAGAAAAAAAAACATAGAAAAATGTGAATCTGAAACTATAGTTTTAAAAATACTGGTTCTTTAATTACATTCCTAAATTGTGTGACTCCTTGTAGAAGTGCTTGACCAAAAAACATTTCATCCCAGGAAGGGTTTTTCTGCACATAAAGTTGATTCTTTGAGTTTTGAAAAGGTTCCTAACATGAACGAGGTGAACATATTTAATGTATAGTAGGCTACCTAATAGGATACGGGCAGATTAAGAAAATCTGACTTTAGCCCGTGTTAACGAATGCAGCCATAGTCCTTTTAAAATCAGGAACTCCTTGGTATTTCACAAATCTGTCATCACCTATTCATGGCTATTTGTTGAACCCAGAGCCGGTTTAATCCATCAGGTGTCAAAGCGTCCACAGTCATCTAAGGCATGGCATGATGGTACTGAGTGGGCAATGTTAGCCGCTAAAGCAGAGGTGTCCAACTCTGGTCCTGGAGGGCCACAGTGGCTGCAGGTTTTCATTCTAACCATCTTAATTAGTGACCAGTGACTTTTGCCTTAGTTTTAATTAATTTGGATCAGGCCCCTTAGTTATTTGTTTTTCCTTAATTAGAAGCCTAACAATAATGAGAGGCAAAACAAGCTGCCACATGATCAGCTCACCTGTGCCCGTCACCCAACATTTGAAACTAATGATGGGTGAAGCTCTCAGTAAGGCTGATCTCAGGTCACCATAACATTTTGACAATGTTCTTAGTTTTCAAAATGTCTGCTGTGGCAGAATGAGAGTAGCAATCAGCCATGAATTAAATGACGGGTTTAATTAACAACAAGAATTGGCTTTGCGTTAATAAACTAGTTGGAGTGGAGTTAGTTGGAGTTTGAAGCCCCAATTTAGCTGGTCATCTGCAGGCTCCTTTCATGTCTCATTTCTGTTTGGCTGCCATTTAATGAAAAAAAGAATCAATTCATAGGCCCGAATCCTTAAAAACAGAGCTATTAAAATGAAAGGAAAAGAAGTTAATTAGCAGTCACTGCAGCAGACACCCAGCCCTAAAGTAAAAGTGCGCACGCTCCGTAAAGTCCGTGGTATTTACACAAAGGGGCGCCGTTTGTGCCATCCAATAATACCAACTACATGCTGTGGAGAACGAGGGGCAATGTCCATTCACCCCGTATGAGCTTCGACTGGCGCTGATTGAACTTATTTCGGATCTAAATAAATAGAGGATCTTTGTGGAACTTTTCATGAGGATTGTTCATTTGGGAACCAAAACTAGTTCTCCTATAGCATCACTCTGAAGAACCACGTTAGCACTTTTACTTTTAAAAGTGTACACCTCATGTTGCTGTATAAAATGCGGCCAACCACAGCGTCTGTATTCTGCGCCAATGCACTGAGGGCTTACCTATACGACGATTCAAATGGTCTTTAATCCAGTGGGAGAAAGTCAGAGTAACTAGGGAGAAGCCTCGAGAGCAAAGGAGAACGAATAAAGCGCACACAGAAACTGAATCGGACCAAAGATGCCGCCAGCCCCGAGTCCACGCAGCTCCAGCGTACTGCCCTCTAAATTTCGCGACCCGCACAGCCTCCGTGCCTGCTAAGGATACAGCAAAAGGTTAAGTAACCAGCAGCATCTGGTCAGTGTTTTTCTTCGACACGATCTTGAATGTAATACAATGCTTTGGAAACAAGTCCACGATTCTCATTTGTCTTCCAGTGGGTGTCGCCTTGCAGTGCCGTGTCTGCTAGCATCTCAGTTCCTCGGTTTCAAACATTACCTGCGGAAATAGCAACTTTAGTCTAGACCGCATTTGTACAACCTTGTGCAAGCAAGGCATGTCAGATGTAAGGTTCTGGACAGCGTCTGAGGTGGAGTGTGTTTGAAACAAACACCTATTGTAATCGCAGTGGATAATTTAGATTTATTGGATCATTTTAGAAATGTTCACATTATTATAGTCCGAGACATCAGATTTTATGTCACTTATGATTTTTCATCCCATATTACAAATACGATACCAAAAAGACAATTATAATTTGCCCATACATCCATTATCAGAACCTCATAATCCAGTTCAGGATCTTATATTGGCAGCACCGGGCGCCAGCAAGAAGCAACCGTGAAGGGTGTCAGGCCAACTAACACACACTCATGTACACCTGGCCAGGTCTGAGTCAGCAGTGAATTGAACACGTCAGTCTTTGGAATGTCAGGAGAAACCAAAATGCCCAAAGGAAAAACCCACACAGACTCGGGAGGAACGTGCCAGCTGCAGAAGTCCAACCCACTGTATGCGCGAGTGTGCCGCCTTACCTGGAAAATCACATTCGTAGCTTTCAATGTCAGGTGTCATTTTTTACATTTCAGTCAGTTAATTATTTGTTCGTCAGCTGCAGACAGTGCCACGAGGCAGCCAATTATTACCATCTGCTTAACTTCTTTTGGCACTTAATTTGTTTTAAATTACTTAAGTCTGACACAACCGGTTTTCATTGAGAATTACAAGAGTGTGTTCTTCAAGTGCACAGCGACGAGCGAGCCACTTTACCGGCATCTTTTAACTTATAGTCTATAAAATTGTTATTGGGCACGTAAGGCGCTTCACAGTATCATGTCCCCAAGCTGCTAAAGGGAAATTACAAAAAAAAAAAAACAGAAAGCACGAAGCGCCCCCATCCGCAATCTTCTTTAACAAGTTCAGCATTAGGATCCCCAGCATTCTCAAATCTATTGAACCCCAATTTAGAGTCGCGATGGCACAAAGCAGCACACAGCCGTGAGGTTCACTCACGCAAACACCCGCAAAAGGGGCCAATTTTGAACTGCAATTGAATTACCAAGAAATTAATGCAAATTCTTAACAAATGCTGGCAGATTCACTTGCAAGATCTTCCGTCTGCCCTGTGAAAAATGTAGAAGAAGTTACCCAGTCTCATGACAAGAAAAGGTTATTGTTTGAAAGGGAAAATGTCTCCGCGAAAACATCTTTCTTCTTCTTGACTAATGTGTTGTCTGTCCCTGACGAGAAAATCACCAGCCCGCGTTTATGTTTCCTTGTACTAATAGACATGTGCGACTCCCTGATTGTGTTGTGTTTAAAATGTTTTACTTAAACAAATTATTAGTAACAAAAAGGTTCCGTACAGTTTGTTACAGCGGTTATGCTCTGTTAAGTGGCCCGATTATTGGCACGTGCGCAAACGCCTATGCGCAGTACACTGGCGCTCCATTCGCGATTGGCTCCTGCACTGCGCCTGTTGCTGTAGGAACAGGCTCCGCCCCTACGGCAGTCAATTAGATTATCGCCTGTATCAACATCCTTACATTGATTACCCATATACTTTAGAGACGGGTTTAAAATACTATTAATTGTTTTGTGTGTTTTTTTACATTTTGGAGTATCTACCCCCTTCTTTTTTCAATCGTAATCTTAGATTTTCTAATAGTGGTGCCTATCACTTAAAGAGCGAAGTATAAAAGAAGTGGCGAGGCGGTCTTTTGTTGATATGCACCAAAAATCTGGAATATTTTGCTGTTAGAGAGATATGCTAGGCTAATATTGTGGAACATTAAAAAACTACATTTTTTATTTGGCTTTCTCATAGCAGCATTTTAGTTCTACTTCTAATAAATTATAAATGCATAGAACTAGATCCTTCATGGATTTGAAACTACCATTTCTCTGCTTTCTGTTTTATTTTGCTTTTTATCAAAGCATTGTGCAGCTGCCTGTGATGTTGGAAAATAAGCGGACTCACCAACTGTTGATGAGACTCACTTCATCAGATCTTCAAGGATGAAGTTTAAAAAAACATTAAGGAATGACGTAAGTACATTTATGTTAGGTATTATGGCCAGTGGCGGCTGAGCAGTCTTTTTTCCTGAGCAACCCCTTCGAATTATGTTTTATTCTCCACGTCTCACCCTGGAGTTCTTTTTTATTTTTTCTGTCCTCCTGGCCATCTGACCATAGCATCAAACTTATCACTAGGTACTTAAAAAACAAATCTACAAATACGGAGTCTGTTTTTTCTATTACTTGTATGCCTACAATATCTGAAGTAATCTGCAGAAATGACAGAGACATAGCAACTGGTTGGAAACACAGACATGTGTCCTTTTATTAAGGTTGGATGATGATAATAAACCTAACTTAATATAAATTTCATAAGTGAATTATAACATTGAACAAGTTTTTAATTTATATAAATTAAATGGTAATACCTTCTGCCACTCTTTTGAATACTGTGGCCTAATTTTATGTTGTTAATCTGTTTTGCACATTCAAGACCTCGTCTCAACCCTCAGATTGTGTCGTCTGTATGTTTCTTCATCAATTACATAAAAACAACTGATCCGATTTTCATAAAAATTTGAATATAGGTTGCCATTGCTCCAAGTGAAAATACAGGCTAGATGGTATTTCAAACACTTCACAAAGGAGTGAAGTTGTAAGGGTGTGTGTTTATGGTGGTTAACTGAAAAACTGTAATTTATTCCAAAATGGCTGAGTTGATCTTGATTACTTTTTGTATGCATAGGTAAGCTAAACCAACTTAAAATCCAGGCAACATGGTGTGTTCAAAAACATCATCTGGAAGGGCGATTGCAATGTTGGAGGCAAAAAAATGCATCACTCCAAAACAGCTCAGTTGAATTTCCTGAAATTTTGCATGAAGATTTCTGTTAAGACAACACAAAATGTGGACTTTAATTGAGAAACAGTGTTGTAATTATGGGGGTACCAAAACAAACTTACTTTATCATAGCAAAATGGTTCCGCTGATGGTAAAGTATTTTGCTTATTCTTTAGGTTTTTACGACCTTACAGTGAAATTGAACATGCCATGTCAGTGATTCAATGAAAATGATGGCAGTTTTGGTATGGTGTGATGATGGATCAACACAAAAATCCTGCATTACTCACTTTACTTTCACAAAAGTTTTTATTTACATTATTGTTTGTGTTATTTAAACTACTATATATGCTTTATGGAGATTCCAGAATTTAATTGAGGAATCATAATGGGAGAACCATCGTCCCAAAAAAACACATTACTGCAAAACAGCTGAGTGGATAGTCATGAAACTTTGGGTGTATATTATAGTTAACTGAAATTATTGTGTAACAGATTCTGGGGCTTCAAAAGTTTCTATCTATTCATTAATCCACAATAAATCAGGAAGTACAAAGACATAGCATTCAAGAAGTTCAAACCTCCAAGAAGTTATGTGTGGGATTCGATTCTATAATTGCACTAAAGACCAAATTCTCGACTTGGGTGAGCAGAGCCATTGATTGTTACCAGAGAGGTAGAGTTGATGACAGACTGTAATGATTCAACATTTTAAAGCTATGTAAATATATTTTTTTCCCTTAACTGATTATGCAAATATACCCTACCAATGCCAGGCCCCTCCACTAGTAATTAATAAAGAAGAGGCAATAAGCTGACACTGACTAGTTCAGTGGATTGTGCGCCACAGGGATGCCAGTTCAATCATTACCTCTCACTTCCTTCACCTTCTTTTCCTTCGTTGGTAAGAAATACATCTGTTCTGATTTTGTAAGTCGCCTTTGGGTACAGCTCGTGCAAATGATATAATGATAATACTGATAATGACTTAAAATATTCAAGCTCTGTCATAACTAGTTCATTACGCTTGCTAAGATTATCATTACTTCATTTTTGTTTTAAAAAAATCAGTAAAATGTATGTGAAATGCCATACTTTCAGGATTCAGCTTTTAAGAGTGTTTCTACTTTTTATAGACATAAATAGAATAAGTTTAAAGAAAAGTGCACATCTTTAGGATATACACTATATAATTACAAACTGTCAGTCACTCCTTATTTCAAAATGATTTAATTTCATTTATCAGACACTTTCTTCATGAAAGAGGCTGCCTCTCACACAGGTATCATGAGACCACTAATCTCTTTTTCTGGGTCCTTAATGGTTTCCATCTCGTTTAACGTAGGCAAAGGGCTTTTTATATAAAACAATGCTCTAAACATGGCTTGTCCATTTCCGAGAGTGAGCGTGTAGACTTTGGGATACTATTTTTGCCCCATGAAAGGCTGTCAATGTTTGAGTAACAATGAAGCCTGTCTCGGGGTCTTATCTCGACTGCAGGAAGCCATGTCATGGACTCAGCGGGGAGTGCCTTTGCTCCAAGCCCCTTTTTAATGTCCTTAGCCTGAATGCCTGCCTCCCCCTTTCCTGCCGTTTTTTTTTTTTTCTTTTCTGAAGACACTGAGACAGGAGTACTGTGTCACTCTTTTAAGTTATTTGCTGTTTTCTCCTCCCGTCTTATGTGTGGGAATGAGGCTGTGCATGTGAGTGGGTCCTGCAGGCAACTGGGACCTTGTTTAGTGACATTTCCTGCCTTGAACCCAGTGCTATTGGGACAGGCTTGGGTCACCTGGATTAAGTGGGTGTGATAATGAGATAAGATTGGACAGCACAGAGATCAGAAGTGTAAGTTTATGTAAGTGCCCTGGGCCTGTTCACAGTGAAGAGTGTTATTAAAGAATACCTTTACTTGAAGTTTACTAACAGCATATCTTGTGCCTTCAGAAGGAATTTTTTCCCTTATCCAACAACATTCAATACCTCCAGTAAAAGCGAAAATAGTATTTTAGAGTTTTTTTAAAATTTAATCAAAATAAAAAAACTAAAATATGCCACTGACACCAGTATTTGGACCCTTTACCCAGTGCTTTGTTGAAGCCCCTTTGGCAGCGTTTACCACATGGAGTCTGCTTGGTTATGACACGACAAGTTTCCCACAGCTGGATATGAGGATTTTCTGCCATTTGTCTCTGCAGACCCTCTCAAGCTCTGTCAGGTTAGATAGAGACCATCAGTGGACAGCTATTTACAGGTCTCTCCAGAGATGTCCGATTAAGTTCAAGTATGGACTGTGGCTGGGCCAACATTCCCAGAGCTGCCCCTAAGCTACTCCTGTCTTGTGTTTGCTTTGTGCTTAGGGGTTTTGTCCTGCTTGAAGGTGAACGTTTGGCTCAGTTTGAGGTCCAGAGTACTCTGGAGCAGGTCTTCATTAAGGATATCTCTGTACTTTGCTCGGTTCATCTAGTCTCCCAGCCCCTGCCACTGATGCTGCCTCCACTATTTTCCACCATTGGAATGGTACTGAGCAGGTGATGAACAGCGCCTGGTTACCTCCAGACATGACACTTAGTACTAAGGCCAAACAGTTCAATCTTGGTTTCAACAGACCAAAGAATCTTGTTTCTCATAGCCTGAGCATCCTTTTGGTGCCATTTTACAAACACCAAGCAGGCTTTCATTTGTTGTCTATCTACTTTGCCATAAAGCCCAGATTAGTGGAGTGTTAACATGATGGTTGTCTTCCTAGAAGTTTCTCCGGTCTTCACACAGGTTCTCTGGAGCTCAGCTGGAGTGACCTCTGTTACTAAGGCCCTTTACTCCTGATTGTACAGTATGGCCCAAGTTGTGCTTATTCCTAACTCCTTCAAAGCCTCAATGCTGCTCAAATTTTTATGTAGCTTTCCCCAGGTCAGTGCCTTGACACAGTTCTGTCTCTTAAGCTCTGCAGGCTGGCAGGTTTGGCTCTGACACACATTATGAACCATGGCACCTCATTTCGATAGGTGTGTGCCTTTACTAATCTTGTGCATTCAATTGAATTGACCACAGATATGGAAACATCTCAATGATGATCAATGGAATATGAAGCGTATGAGCCACAAGTGTCATAGCAAAGGGACTGAATACCAGTGTCAATGTGGTATTTCAGTTTATTATTTTTTATTGATTTAGAAAAATTCCTAAAATCCTTTTTTTTGCTTTGTCATTCTGGAGTATTGAGTGGTGTTTGATGAGGGAAAAATTAATTTAAATGATTTTAGCGTAAGCCTGCAACAAAAGAACATGTTAAAATGTGAATACTGAATACTTTCTGAAGGCACCATTCATGTGATCCCAATGTGCAGCATTATGAGGTGCCATTACAATAACTCTTCTGGTAAACTTCTCCAATACAAGAAATGTGTCAATTCCACAGACATAAAATGTACCCTGAGTGGCACAGTGATTAGTGCTGTTGCTGCTGCCTCATAGCTCCAGGGTCCTGGGTTTGAATCCAAGCCTGTGATAAGTTCTCCTCGTCTCTGCATTAATTCACATCCACATTCTCCAGTTTATTTCTGTGTGCCATAGACGTATTTGTTAATTGGCTACTTTTTAGGCCATGTCACATTAGACTACTTCTCCTGTAGATTTTCAGGATAATGTTATGGAGTCAGAGGCAGTTATGGCGCATTCCAGTCATGTAGTGTAACATACCCAGTGATTCATTCCAACTGGCAACTCGCCCCAACAAAATCAAACAGGCTTTGTCTTAAGACGCAGCGGTGGCTTCTGTGTGTATGTGAGAGCTGACAACCAATGTGCACCCAGCCAGAAGTACAATGAGTATAATGCAAGGAATAAGGAATGCAGGTTTTTTGGACCCTGCTAATAGAAGAGAGGCTCATCTGCTTGATGTCTTCTGTTTTATGTGCCTGATTGCGGCTGAACTCTGCGTACTTGTCAAACACTTGCACGACTACCAGCTCCATCAGGCAGCATGTTACTGGCTATTAGGAAAAGCTTGTTACACTTTGAAATGTGAACTTAAACTGAGAAGTCTTTATGCTGTCATTTATGTTGGAGACTCTAGCATATTTATTTTTCTAAAATGAAATGCTCAGGTGACAAAATCACCCACTGCAGTCATCAAATATGACATATCCCTCTTGAATAGATGTGACATCAGTTTTAGTTGACTCCATAGAAGTGAGGGTGGATGTGTGAGTGAGTTTGCCCCATGTAGGGTGGGGCCCTAGCTGGTGCCCAGATGCTGCTCTAGTTAGGCACCTTGAGGCAGCATCAGTATATCGGTAGACATTTTTATTCTAAGTCGCTTTAGTCAGAATATTGCTGCCATCCTGGCCATGCCCCCATTTTCATGTCCCACGTATAGTGTCTAACACTGGTAATGATGATCTCTCTGAATACTCCCCATCAGTTTGTCTTTCCACAATCCTTTGGCCTTTCATGGGACTTTTTTCTACATCTCGCATGCTTGCCTCCTCTTTTTGTTTGACCGCTCTTGCATCAGACTTCCAGTTTTTGGATTTGATTTCAATATGGGTTACCAGTTACACTAACATGACATTTTTGGACCAAAAGCAGAGTACACATGGAGTACAAGCAAATTCTTAATCAGACAGTAACAGGCTGGCAGCAGATCCCTGGATCCAGCACTGTGCCTCCTTTATTTTGTAATAGTTGGAATTCAGGACATTTCAGTAGGATTCACTAACACAGTGTGCCATTAGAGAATCTACTGGAGTCAATTACGTTAATACTTGAGTCCAGTTGATTTTCTATTGAATTACAGCTATCAAGAAGAGGTTCAAAACAAATTTCTTGACTTTTTGACCACCCTGAATAAGAGAGAAGTGTCTTCATTTTGATTAGAGAGGAGAGGAATGAAGGTTAAGTAAGAACAAGACAGAATACATGTGTGTGAATGAGAGGGAGGTCAGAGGAATTGTGAGGATGCAGGGAGTACAGTTGGTGAAGGTGGATGAGTTTAAATACTTGGGATCAACAATTCAGAGTAATGGGGTTTGTAGAAGAGAGGTGAAAAAAAAAGTGCAAGCAGGGTAGAGTGGGTGGAGAAGAGTGTCAGGAGTGATTTGTGTCAGAAGGGTATCAGCAAGAGTGAAAGGGAAGATCTACAGGATGGTAGTGAGACCAGCTATATTATATGGGTTGAAGATGGTGACACTGACCAGAAAGAAGGAGACAGAGCTGGAGGTGGCAGAATTAAAGATGTTAAGATTTGCATTGGGTGTGACAAAGATGGACAGGATTAGAAATGAGGACATTAGAGGGTCAGCTCAGGTTGGACGGTTGGGAGACAAAGTCAGAAAGGCAAGTATTGTGTTGATTTGGACATGTGCAGAGGAGAGATGCTGGGTATATTGGGATAAGGATGTTAAGGATAGAGCTGCCAGGAAACAGGAAAAGAGCGAGGCCTAAGCGAAGGTTTATAGATGTGGTGAGAGAGGACATGCAGGTGATGGGTGTAACAGAACAAGATGCAGAGGACAGGTCGATATGGAAGATGATCCGCTGTGGCGACCCCTAACGGGAGCAGCCAGAAGAAGAAGAAGAAGTATTTTTGCCCTGCATAATAAAGAAAATTAACGAGAGCTCCATGCCAACATGTGGTCAAGGAGTCATTCACAGCGTGAAGAGGGGCACAGAGCAGCGTATTTCATTTCAGCTCGCTGCTGAAAGTTTCTAGCTGTACTCTGCATTGCAAAGGCATGTATAATTTATTCGCGTAACTCCCATCTCCGCCTGGTATGTTTAAATATTCAGCAAGTCCCCGCCATTTACCGTGTACTCATTCAGCTGACCTTTCACTTGTTGATAAAATTTCAGTCATCGCTGTTGATCCTGGGTTAGAAGCTAATGCTCCTCAGACATGAAGCAGACCCCAGCTAATGGATTTCGGCTTGTGCTCAGGCTCTGGAGGAAATAGTCTGTCCTTTTGAATTCAAACCTGACAGCTATTTAATTCATGAATGAATATACTCCATCCAAAAATGCTTTCACTTTTCATTAAATATGTAAAACATATTTTTTTAACTTCTGGGAATAGTTCTCTAAATGCAGTTTTATTTTTGGATTAAAATAAGTTAAGAATGAAGAAAAAGTTAAGAGTACTGCAGTAATATGGGGGATGGGGTGGTCTTGACATACAGTGCCTTCAGAAAGTGTTCAGAAACCGGGTTTTAGCAATTTTTGCAAATTTATTAAAAACGAAAAACTGAAATATCCCATTAACACAAGTAGTCAGACCCTTTACTGAGTACTTTGTTGAATCCCCTTTGGTAGTGATTCCAGACTGGAGTCTTCATGCATCTGAAACCAGAAGCTTTGCATACCTGGATTTGGGGATTTGCTGCCATTCTTCTCTGCAGATCCTCTCAAGCTCTGTCAGGTTGGCTGTACACCATCAGTGGACAGCTACTTTCAAGTCTCTCCAAAGTTGTCTGAACTTTGGCTGTGCCACTTAAGGACATTCACAGAGCTGACCCTAAAGCCACCCATGTATTGTGTTTGCTTTGTGCTTCAGGTCCTTGTCCTGTTGGCAGGTGCACCTTTGGCCTAGTGTGAGGTCCAGTGCACTCTGAAGCAGGTTTTGATTTAGGATGTCTCTGCACTTTGTTCTATTCTGCTTTCCCTCAATCCAGGCTAGTCTCCCACTCCTTGCCACTGAAGAACAACCCCACAACATGATCACCATTGGAAAGGTATTGTGCAGGTGATCAGTGGTGCCTTTTTTCCTCCAGACATGAAAACTGAGCCCAAACAGGTTTCTTCAGTCCAGAGAATCTCATTTCTCATAGTCTGAGTGTTTTAGGTGCCTTTTTGCAAAATCCAAGCTGGATTTTATGTGTCATCTGGCCATTTCGTCATAAAGCCCTGATTAATAGAGTGTTGCAGTAGTGGTTGTTTTTCCACCCTGGCTAGAGTGACTATCAGGTTCGTGGTCACCTCTCTTACCAAGACCCTTCTCTCCTGATAGGTCAGTTTGGCTGGGTGGGCAAATCTAGGAAAAGCTTTGGTTGTTCCAAACGTCTTCTATTTAAGAGTTATGGAGGCCACTGTGCTTTTGGATGTTCTCGTAGCCTTCCCAGATCAGTGCCATCATGCATTCTTGCCTCTAAGCTTTACAGGCAATTCAGTTGACTTCATGGCTGGGCTTTTGCTCTGATACACATTGTCAGCTGTGGGACCTTTCATAGATAAGTGTGTCTAGTCAGTCCAATCAATTGAACTGAACACAGGTGGACTCCAAACATGGTGTACAAACATCTCAATGACGATCAATAGAATGGCATGCACCTGAGCCAAATTTGACAACTCATAGCAAAGGGTCTAAAGACTTGTGTTAATGGGATATTGCAGTTTTTTATTTTTAATAAATTTACAAAAAATCCTATAATTTTGACTATGTCATTCTGGGGCTGTTTGATGAGTGAGTGCTGTTTGATGAGGGAAAAATTAGTTTACATGATTTAAACATAAGGCTGCAATATAACAAAAATGTATAAAAGGTAAAGGGGTCTGAGTACTTTCTGAAGACACCATATGTGTGTACATTTTATATAAACACAACCCTGAGCTGGATAAATCATAATGGATGGATGAGTAAATATAAACTCTTTTACAGATCCAAACTGAACGGGGGCTCTGGTCTCCCTGTGTTGGTTCCTTCCAGATGTTACCAGGATAAGTTCCAGCAGGCTGAGAAAATGGATGGATGTATTGGGTGTTAAGAATTTTAATAAGAAAACCAACGCGTCTACATTCTTGGCAGTCATACCAAGATGCACAGAAGCAAGAGTTTGTTAGCCACTAACACGTTCATTACATGCTACAATTCCTACTGTTGAACAACATCAGTATTTCATTTAAAAATGGCTTCCATTCATCCATATCCTGTATGTTTTATCTTCTTTAACCAGAGCCTTATGCACAGCAACTTTGGACTGGACCCTATTATAATGTGCTATCAGGTCACAATCACTCAACTCTCAACACCACTTAACACTGGGAGGATACTGGCAGCCTCCTAGCCAGGAAGTCAATGAGAATCCCAGCACTGTAAAGTCACAATGGCACCTCACATTGAACATAGTAGAACAAAACATTACATTCTCAACCTCACTTAATAACGTTCTAGGTAAGAGAGGCTATTGCCTATCCCAGCAACATCATGTGCAAGGCAGGAACTAACCATTGGCAGGGTGCCAGTCTATCACAGTGCCCACTGACACACACACAGCCGGGTTACAGTTGCCAGTTACCATATTGAGGGCTGAAGAACTTGAAGGAAAACCCACAGAGACACGGGGAAAACATGCAAAGACCACAGAGACAATTCAATCTTTGGTCCCAAGACTCTGGATCCATGAGATGGTAGGGCTACCCACTGCACCACAGAAAAATATTTTAATTTGTATTATTTTTTAAGTGACCATTGCCTAGTCAGGTAAAGTCAAAAACTGAACCGGGAAGCTTATGATATGAAGTCCACCACCTTGACTGCTAGGCCACAATTAATATCAAATAAAAGATACTTGTATCATTTGAATTACTTCAAATGCAGGTCTTGTAATAATCACTTTTCAAAAATTA
The DNA here is from genome assembly GCA_026402145.1 of Polypterus bichir lapradei. Classification (NCBI taxonomy): domain Eukaryota; kingdom Metazoa; phylum Chordata; class Cladistia; order Polypteriformes; family Polypteridae; genus Polypterus; species Polypterus bichir. Next base: position 22,454,305 of record JANRMT010062849.1, read on the forward strand.
CACAGTTCATTTAACAGACAATAGTTAATGGAACTGACTCACATCTGGATCACTGAGCCGTGTATATGTCACTCCTCTGTTTAGATCACTCCCTGGATTCGCATTAGCAGCACACATTAAGTTCAGGAGTATATAGAGACACTCATGGGGTCCTGCGAGCCTTGTATGCCCACTAATGAATGGCACTTACTGATGCCACCTCCACATGGCATTAAATCTCAGCCAAGATTCTTTTCATGTGTAACTCCCAGATGGTGGAATGAACGGACAAACCTCCTTCAAACTGCTGACTCCCTCACTGCATTTAAGAAACATTTGAAGACACTTGTTTTGTGAATATCTGTCTTTATTGATAATGTCTTTGGGCAGTCCTGTGGTGCAGTGAAAGCTCTGCTGCCTTGCAATGAGGAGACCAGGGTTTGAGTCGCTGCATGGAGGTTGCATGTTCTCTCCATATGTTTGTGGGTTTCATTCAGGTGCTCTGGAGTCCTGTCACTGTCCACAGATATGCAGGTTAGGTGAATTGGTGTGTGTGTGTGTGTGTGTGTTTGCCCTGCGATGGACTGGCACCCCGTCCAGGGTCAGTTCCTACCGTGTGCCCTGTGCAAGCTGGGATAGGCCCCAGGCCCCCACTGTGACCCTGGTCTGGATTAAGCAGGTTAGAAAATGACATGATAATTGCTTTGATGTGAGGTTCTTGTCGCTAAGACAAGAGTAACTAATGTCATGTTTTTGTGTTTGGCTTTAAGCTCTTTACTGTGATAGTCAATTTTGTAAACTTGTCCCATAACAATTCATCTCAATCAGTTCCATGGAATGAAGTTTATTTGATTATGTTGAACCAGAGTATCTGCAGAAAAGTCCACATCAACATGTAGGGTAAAATGCAAACTCCAAACAGATGGTAACTGGGGCAGCTATTTGAACCGATAAGTTGAGTTTGGAAACAATTTTTGTAAGCCACTTGACAGACATTAATAGTATTGAATAATAAAGCTGTAAGAGTGGTCTAGAGGATAATATGTTAATCTGAAGAACAAAGGTGAGCATCTTCAACCTCTCCACGGACTCCCACTGTGACCCATAGCAGGTCACTTAATCTGTCTGTCCTATTGATGTATGAAGCCATAACATTTGCATGGTAAGTGTAAAACATCTACCCAGTGCCATCTCTCTATATATATAAAATTCAACGTCTGTCTGTATGTTTGTCTGCTTTCCACAAGAGAACTATATAACGGATTTAGATCAGGTTTTTTCTAGAATTTGCTTGGACATTCCGGTTGATTTTGCGACTTCTCTCATTGCACTATGTTTTCACAGTTCGCTTGCGGTACTGATTTATTTGCGCGAATCTGAGAGACACGCAGCGGGCCTGGGGGGCAGGCCCTCCTCACTCATGCCCCAGCCCCAGGGCATATCTTATATCCGCTTAGCTAGCGAATGAGAGAACTACTTAATGGATTTAGATCGGGCTTTTTACTAGAATTTGCTTGAACATTCCAGTTGATTATGCGACTTCTGTCATCGCGTTAAGAATCATAATTCGCTAGCAGGAGCGATATATTCGCGCTAATCTGAGGCAGAGTCTGA
>JANRMT010062849.1:22469947-22497427 GCA_026402145.1 Polypterus bichir lapradei
GCTACAGGGAGACAGGAAGGACAGCTGATCATCCTCGCAGTGGAAGACCACGTGTAACAACACCTGCACAGGATCGGTACATCCGAATATCACACCTGCGTGACAGGTACAGGATGGCCACAACAACTGCCTGAGTCACACCAGGAACACACAATCCCTCCATCAGTGCTCAGACTGTCCGCAATAGGCTGAGAGAGGCTGGACTGAGGGCTTGCAGGCCTGTTGTAAGGCAGGTCCTTACCAGACATCACCAGCAACAACGCCGCCTATGGGCACAAACCCACCTTTGCTGGACCAGACAGGAGTGGCAAAAAGTGCGTGAGTTTCTGCATGACAGCAATGTCAGTGTTCTGCCATGGCCAGCGAAGAGCCCAGATCTCAATCCCATTGAGCACGTCTGGGACCTGTTGGATCGCAGGGTGAGGGCTAGGGCCATTCCCCCCAGAAATGTCCAGGAACTTGCAGGTGCCTTGGTGGAAGAGTGGGGTAACATCTCACAGCAAGAACTGACAAATCTGGTCCAGTCCATGAGGAGGAGATGCACTGCAGTACTTCAAGCAGCTGGTGGCCACACCAGATACTGACTGGTACTTTTGATTTTGAGCCTCCCTTCATTCAGGGACACATTGTGAAACATTTTTAGTTTATGTCTTATGGTGTTGACTCTTTTAGTGTTCATACAAATATTTACACATTAAGTCTACTGAAAGTAAAAACAGTTGAAAGTCAGGGGACGTTTCTTTTCTTTTTTTGCTGAGTGTATATATATATATATATATATATATATATATAATATAGATAGATATAGGTAGTATACACAGTAGTAAATAATTAAAACAAAATGGCTTTGTAAAAAGAAGCACAAATGGCTTGGATAACGCAACGAGTAACAAAAAGTACTAAATAAACAAAGAACACAAATAACTTATTGCCCCTGTCTAGCACCTGGTGTGCCCAGTGCCCTCCTTTTCTCACCTCCAGTCCCTTCTTGTCTTCTTGCTGCCACCCAAGCCTTTTTGCTGACTCCACTTCTGGCTCCAAGTTCATTAGAAGAGTTGGAGAGAAGCAGCTTTATAGCCACAGCCTAAGAGCAGCTCTGGGTTAAACCAAGGGTATATAGAACAGGGATACGGAACGTTTTATTCTGAAATCAAAGGTTATAAAAGTATAAAATGCAGTAACAGTTCTGGCTGAGGTTGAGCTGTACGTGGTGAGGTTGGTGGTGAAATATGGGGCCATACCATCTCATTTCAAGGGGCACAAAGAGATAACTGTGGTGAGGAAATGCACCTCAGACAGAGACTAAATGTGCAGGACAGCTCATAATGAGATTAAATGCACAGAGTCCAGACCCACACAAGTTCTGATGTCGAGGCCAAAGAGCATTCCAACTGAAAATAATAAAGAGCCCCTGTTGTCAGTTTTACAGGGCTCTTGCTTAAATTAATCAGAAGTTATTCTTTGTGCTTCTTTTATGTTGTGTGTGGTTTTTCTAAAGTATCAAAATGTTAATATGTCCTTAAATCATGTAGTATATTTTAAAGGACTTTTGCTAAACATACTGTATCAAGAACATTAATATGGCTGTGTATGGTCTATCTGATTTTGAATTCTGGAGACTCTGGAGCCCATCTTGACAGCGCTGAGCACAAGGCTGGCACCAACCCTGAGTATGGCACAGGTCTACTCACACAGACCCTTATAGTTAGCCATACCAGGCTAGTTTAGAGTTAGCAGTTTACATAACATGACAAGCCTTTTTTCCTCCCCAAAATCTACACAGAAGTGTTGAGGATGTGCCAACTCCACAGATACCAGGCTGGCATTTGAACCTAGGGTCTTTAGGCTGTAAGACAGTGGTGCCAATTACACCAATGTGCCATATATTTTTTAAAATATTTTAAAAACAAGTCAGGGTATCTGACGGTAAGAGTTGAGTAGCCATCTGTCGAGTTCAGGATTGTGATAACTGGAGCCGGCCCTGGCCTGACGGAGCGAGGTATGAATTGGATTATTGATTATTTCTGCTCTGACAAAAGACTACGGATTTTTAAACTCAGCACAAAGTCCTACTTTTATTGATTCATGTTTACAGATTGTTTTACGTGTGTGGAGGATACATCCACTATTAGATACTTTACAAATAAATTCAAGTTTTTATTTGAAAAACTGAAAATCTGAGGCGGTAAATCTGGATATTGTTAGACCACCCAGTTTAATAGCCCCCTAGACAGGAGTCATAGTAATGTTATATATTTCCCAGGCAGCCTACTTCTGCACTTCTCTCTTTGTCCGGCATGACAGGCTTATCTCAGCAGCGATCAGCCAGCCTCTAATTTGACAAATGGATTGAGCTGCCGAACCTTGAACCCCAGAGTGGGTTAGGAGAAGGCCGTGCTTTGTTTTATCTTTAATTTGCGTTTTTTTTGTTTTTATTAAGAATCCAAAGAGGTGGAAGACATGCCATCCATCCACCCATTTAGTATTATTTAGTGACCTGGGGAGTCAGTGCCTGTCTGAGCAGTACCAGTCAGAAGGCAGGCACCAGCCTTGGGTAGGGTGCCAGTCCAACATAAGGTAAACTCACAGCCACCCATACCAGGTCTGCTTAGAACTACCAGCCACATGGCATACACTGCAAATAGACCTCCTTTATCTGGGATGGTTTCTGGCCTTTACTTTGTGTGGAGCATTCCATAAGCATTATAAAACCATCTCTGCCCCCATCCATTTACTGGACTGTTTAATCCACCAGTCCATCACAGGATGGCATAATCCACACTCACTCCCTCACTCTCTCCACTTAGAGCTGCTAATATAAATCGGTGCCTGCTTTTACTTGTTTTTGAATATGTTTAAAATTCACATCTTCCATTGTCGGGTGGCATGGTGGCATAGTTGTAGAGCTGGGCTTTGCATCTCAGATGTACCCTGTGTCCGTGTGCGTTCCCTCCGGGTGTTTCCAGTTTCCATCCAAAGACATGTAGCTTTGGCAGAATGTGTGCGTGTGCCCTGTGATGGACTGGTGCCCTTTCTAGATGTTGTTCCTGCCTTTTGCCCTATGATTGCTGGGACTTGCTTCAGCTGCCCTGTGGCTCTGTCCTGGATAAGCGGTTTAGGGAGATGGATGGATTGATGGATCTTCCGGTGTTCTTTGATTTGATCTATGCTGATCAAAATGCAGCTTCCTCTCTTTATTTCTACTGCTTGTTCGGGTTGTCGTTTCTGCCTTGCCAGTCATTTCCAAAATGGATTTTCTTTGTGCTGAGATCACCGTCCTAAGGCTTTGAGAACCGCAGTAGGTCACTGTTTCTCAGACCTCACCTTCTTTGCTTTTTCCCCTTCCCCACCATAACCTCTCATCTATGGGGGAAGAGTGAAAGCTTTAGATTCGTCAAAAATTTCAATCTCTGGTTTTTGACGGGTCTCGACATTTTAGGGTCCCCGATACTGAAAACTTCGATATTTCGATGGTGGGTGTGTGTCCGTCTGTGTGAGTGTCTGTGTGTCACAGTTTCTAGAGCTAAAACACTGAACAGAAAAATACCAAACTCAAATACCTCAATTCTGCAATTAATTATGAATTCTTCTCATCAGTTGCTATCGTAATGACCTATTTTATGATCAGAAAGGTCAGCGCTATACAATTACTGACGTTATAGAATAATTTGGGTAACTTGGTTCCTAGGGAGCAAAGCCTACTGACACTCACGTCTGAATTTTTCCTTTTTGAATTTTTTTTGAGGCAGATATTGTATGAATGACAGATTCAAAAAAAGGGATCAAAGTTAGCTTTGTCATCTGTTGGCTTGGTTTGTGTCTCATTATTGTTTAGCTGCTGGATTTAAATGATCAAAATGCACAAAGCAGAGACAACATCTACACAGGGCACCAGTCCATCAGAGGGCAAACACAAACATTCTGCTAGAGCTACATGTCTTTGGATGGAAACTGGAAACACCCAAAGGGAATTATCATTCTTGAATATTTTAAGCATTTATAATCAAAGCACCCTGGCATATTTTGCCCAGATTGTTTTTTTTGTTAGAGTAACTTTTATAAATCTTACACCATTTGTCTTTTATTCTCCTTTTTGAGGGTCTATTGCAGTTTTTCCATAGGCCATGTGTGATCCTGCTGTCTGTCAGCACATGTTGCACTGCTCATTTCCAACTCTGTGCTAATAAGTGATGTGTTTCTCTGTTGTCAAGCTGACTCGTTGGTTGCACAAGACGCTGATGCTCACTTCTGAGTGGAAAGATCTTCACTTTTGCCAGTTAGAAGTGCAAGAGCCATATTCAGTTTGTGAATATGTCTGTACAATTTTATTCTGCCTGCACTCACCAGCAATCTCCTCAGAGACTGTGATTTCTTTTGTTTGTCAATTCTCTTCCAAAGGCTTATGCAGAATACCACAGAGAAACTGAAGACAGCCAGCATGGCACTACATGACTTTTCCAGTGATTTGCACTTGTAACCTTCATTTATATGATTTTTAACCTATCAGGGGCAGTTGTGGCACATTCTCATTACCTGCAGTCATGTAGTGTGACATCCCCAGTTATTCAGTCATTAGACCATTAGAACAGCCTAGACGAGAAGAGGCCATTCAGTACAACACAGCTTGCCAGTCCTATCCACTCAATTCTTACAAAATAACATCAAGTCGAGTTTTAAAAGTCCCTAAAGTCTTACAGTTTACCAGACTTCTTGGTAGCTTATTCCATTTGTCTATGGTTCTCTGGGAGATAAAAAAAAATAATGTTTGTGCAAAATTTACCTTTAACCTATCTCCAACTGTGTCCCCATGTTCTTGCTGAACTCATTTTAAAGTCACAAGTTTCGATCCACTGGACTAACTCCTTTCATAATTTTGAACACTTCAGCCATGTCTCCTCTTAAACTGAAAAGGCTCACCTCTTGTAATCTTTTCCTCTTAACTCACCCACTGTAGTCCTGGAATCAGCCTGGTCGCTCAGTCATAGTGGTGTGTGGCTCTCCAAGACAAAACCAAGCAGGCTTGTCTGCTGTCTTAGTGGTGGGCTCCTGTGTGTGTGACAACTGAACCACCAGGGAGAGCTTAGCTGAAAGGACAACGCGCACAGTGTGTCTGCAAGGAAAGGAAACTGCAGCTGAGACACAAACAATCAAGGGGCATCAATTTCAGAAATAGCGTATATCTTCAGAAAACAATGTAGATGATTAGGTAAAAAAATGAAAAACCTCGCATTGTGCAGTTTGTGTTTGAATACAAGTCAAAGTACACTTACAAATGTCTCCTTATTATTTTTATTAGCATTTTCCATACTGTCCCAACTTTTTTTGGAATTGGTGTTGTACATGTAGATTCTCTTTTTTGGAAATGTTATTTTCTTCTGTGTGTACATTGGAAGGTTTAAAAAAACATTCCTATTCATATGACTGACTAGTGTTGGCATTTGGTGTTGCCTGAGAAACGTCTAAATTGCATGTTTGAGACATGATAGAATGCGACTTTCATAGTTTACTATGAATAAACAGCCTTGATTCTTAAAAAATCCCAGTAGAATTTATATTGGTGGTTACTATTTTGAGTAATTCCTTTTATATTGTTTCATTAAATACACTGGATATTGTGAAGGGTGGCATGGTGGCACAGTGATTAGTGTTACTGCCTTACTAATCCTGACTTTGAATTCCATTACAGGCTTATTATACATGTGTGGCATATCCAAGAATTGAGGAAGGAAAACATTTCTTTACCCATCATGCACAATTTTGGATTGGATAGCTTAATAATAAACATTGTAATTTAATTTTTACTATCTTTTTTAACTCACATATTCAGTTCAGGGTCACTGAGCAAAAAGCAGGAACCATTCTTTGACATGCAGCATGTATACTTTAAAAACACCAATTAACCTAAGATACCACTTTTCTTTCTTTCTTTCTTTCTTTCTTAAGGAGTTCCCACTTTCTCGAGTCTCATCAGACTCCCACTGGCGGAGAGAGTTCACGCTTGCTTCTTTGTGATTATACTTGATGTTATACATACAGAGCCTTAGAAAAAATGTATGGACTCCAAACCTAGCACTTTAAGTTTAAAGACTAAACCTACTGCCCTGTCACCAGCACTGCTGCTTCTCAAACTAAAGCAGCGCTCCATAGACTCAGTCGGCAAAGTAATTAGTTTCAGTATCAGATCATTGGCCTGAGTTTAGGAAGAACACAACCTGTGATGGACACAACTCAAATGTGTTATATTGGTGTCAGCAGTGGGATAGCCATAACAAAGATGAATTTAAAATGTTAAGGACTGCAAAAGAGTTAAGGAGTGGATCTATTGTAGTGCGGCGGAGAAGCTTTCCAAGCTACAAAATATTTACTTTAATTCAGTAGGGTAGACTACTTTTGTTTTCTCGCAGTGGCTGAACTGATTAGTATGAGGTTGCAAATCTGAGCTCTGGCATAGGCAGACTCACGACATCCAAGGCACTGGAGGTGATTAGCTCAGCAGGCTTTTTAACTCCATGTTTAGGGTTATCAAAATAAAGCTGTAGACTCAGTTTTAGGAGTAGATGTTTAGATATGTGATGTTACATTGGTGTCAGCAATAGCATAGCTCTATGTCGAAGAAAGCAAATTGAAATAATGAAATTGATGCCGAAGTAAAGGAGTGAACTGGCTAGATTTGAGCAGCATGGCAGGGGGTCTTTACAAGTTTTTCTTTAATTAAACAGGCCAGCCAGCCCATTTGTCAACTCTGAGGTTGGCCTGTTCAGTACTGGGTTGTGGGTTCAAGTTCAAGTTCAAGGGGTTGTTCAATGAACCTCACATTCAATACTTTGAGAGCTACAGGAAAGTCTTTTAATATTAAAAGTCAGGTTCTTTCCTGTTAACTTCCATTTCTGGGCAAGCAGATGTATTTTAGTAAAGAGCACATAACATGAAAAAAGTAGCTGACTTGTTCAGCAGTGACCCTGTGGAGCCACAGATCAGTTTTTGGTTTCATGAATGTCCGCTTTCCGTTGCCCTGTGCATCATATTTCAAGGGGTCAAGATAATAACTGTCATAACTGAACGTTGAAGGGGTGGGAACTCCCAGGAATGTTGGAGAGCTCCACAATTCAAGCCAATGCCAGCCACGGCCTGACAGCCCTGCAGCTGTGAATCCAAACATCTTGACTGCTCATCATTTATCATCTGACAGAAGAAAAATTTCAAGGATTTTTTTTTCCTTTCTTTTAGCTTTGGTGTTCATTGTCAGCATTGCAGCTTTAGTCTGAGAGGAATTATCAGAACATTATTGTGCCCAAATATAAATACCGTACTGACATTTGATCAAAGTGATAAGCATGTGGCCACACAGAACAACAAACGCCTGAAAGCTGACCCCAAATATAAGAAGGGGGTTTGCGTCCTTTGTGACATGCTGACAGCTTCTTTGTAAACACAGGAGACATGTGCACAACACTCATTAGCGTCCCATAACAATGATAAGAACATCAGGAAAATACAGAGGAAAGGTGCCTGAGGTGGGGCGGCAGGTGATTTGAGAATCAGTGAACCTGAACCTCAGAAACTGCCCTCGGCAAGGCTCTCTACATACCACGCTCATTTCCCAATGCGTCATGACAGCTGTCACCAAACGGAAGCCACTTACCACCTGCTTCTTCCTGCAGTGGTGGAAATTACACTCCTGTGTGCATGTGTGTGTGTAAGTGAGGGTATCAGAGCCCCCTTTATTCTTTTCAGTGAGCATGTTTTCTCAGTCCGCCTTGGCCTTTTCCAGGTTTCAGGTAGCTTGTAAGCTTTGAAAAAGAGTAAATGTTAAAAGGGTCTTGAATAACAGACAAGGAATCCATAAGCGAAAAAAGAACGTCACCACTTCACCTTGCATAGCTAACATTCTTAAAAGCAGTTTTTACATTTCAGTCAGAGATTCTGAATGGATTCTCAGACAGCCATGTGATGGCTTTCAAGAAAGCTGGCAAAAAAGAAATGATCTTGTCAGGAATCCTTTATAAAAAATATCTGATTAATTTGAGCTCTAGACACTCTCTTTAATAGATATTTTTCTTATACCTCTCTATACAGAAAATTTATTATACAATAAGTGAAAAAGCAAAATTATGTGTTATTTAGGAAAAATCCACATTTAATAGGTCAATGATGAATTTCCTTAATGCACATAAACGCTCCGTTAGCAGCCACCTCAGGTAGTTTCTCTTCTTCTGTACCATCAAGCCTCTCCCTTCTTCTTCCTGTGTTATTGGACTGTTTCCTGGCTGTCTGGGAATGGATATAATAGATGCATTGGTGGGCCGGGACAGGTCAGATAAATAGTTATTCCTTCAGGCAATGGGGGGTTCAGGCATAAACTGATTTGCAGTATGAATGGATTTTGACACCAGCCCTCCCTATATTCCTTTTCTTTTAAATGGACACACTTATGACACAATTTATTGCAAAGTGTGGCCAGTTCTGTTCATTGATGGCCACTGTGGATAAAGGATTTCATTCCCTCCAATGTCTTAATGAAAACTCAATATTGTGGTTGATGCACTGTCTGATATAGATAGATAGATAGACAGATAGATAGATAGAGCAAATTAGTAGGAATACCCACACACCTGCTTATCTATGCAATTACGTAACCAGCCAATCAGGTGAAAGCAGCACAAAGCAAAACATCATGCAGAAACAAGTCAGGAGCTCCATTTATGACACCAGAATGAGGAACAAATGTGATGTCAGTGATTTCAACTGGGGCATGATTGTTGGTGCCAGACAGACTGGTTTTAGTATTTCTTTAACTCTTGATCTCCTGGGATTTTTACATTCAACAGTCTCCCGAGTTTACTCAGAATGGTGAGAAAATCAAAAAACGTCCAGTGAGTGGCAGTTCTGCAGACTGAGACACCTTATTGATGAGAGAGATCAGAGGAGATGGACAGACATGTTCGAGCTGACAGAAGTGTTATAGGAACTTATGTATGACTGTAGTGAGCAGAAAAGTATCTCAGAATGCACAACACATGGGGCCATGAGGTGGATGGGCTACAACAGAAGAAGACCATGTTGAGTTCCACTCCTGACACCCAAGAACAGAAAGCTGACCTTGCAGTGGGCACAGGCTCATCAAACCTGGACAGCTGAAGACTGCAAAAAAGTTCCGATGAATTTCTGCTGAGGCACACAGATGGCAGTGTCAGAAATTGGTGCCAACAGTATGAATTCATGCATCTGACCTGCCTTTTGTCGAGAATCCTGGCTGCTGCTGGTGTAGTGGTGTGGGGAATGTTTTTGTGGTACATGTTGAGCCTGTTAATGCCAATCAATCATTGCTTGAATGCCATGGCCTGTTTGTTTATTGTTGCTTACCATGTGCATCCCTTCATGGCCACAATTTACCCATCTTCTAATGGCTTTGTCCAGCCTGATGATGCACCATGTCACAAAGCAAAAATTGTCTCAAGCTGGTTTCATGAACATGACAATGAGGTTGGTGATCTTCAGTGGCCTTAACAGTCACTGCATCTGATCCCAATAGGACAGCCTTGATGTGTGGTAGAATGGGACATTTGTAGCATGGAAGTGTAACTGAGAAATCTACAGGAATTTATGCAATCATGTCAACATGGACCAAAAGCTTAAAGGAATCTTTCTAACATCTTGTGAATCCATGTCAATAAGAACTGAGGCTGTTTTTAGACAAAAGAAGACTCTACCCAATATTAGTATGGAGTTTCTAAGAATGTCTTCAGTGAGTGTAGTTAGATAGACCTCATGACTCCAGACCCGCAGGTCTTCCTGCCAGAAAGGGCCTTTAAGCTCTGGCGATTCATGAGTACATGTTGGGAATCACTTCCCAGGATTGGATCCCAGATGCCATAAAGAAGCACTGGGGCCAAAAGCCCAGGGGTTCCTAAAACATGTCGTGACAACTCTTGTGATTAGTATCTTCGTTTAATATATATATATATATATATAATTTTCTTTGGCTTTCTGTATAATGTTTGTTTCCTTTCTGGAGTTTTTCTCCCTCAAGGAATTCATTTCTGTTGTTGTTTGTTTTCTAGACGGTGTTGTTTAAAAGTTGAAATTTGTTCACATTGTGACCTGATGCCATTTACAGTAGTTGTGGCTTTGAGTATCACCAATTTAGCATTATAGCATTCACAATCCTTCGGGAATGTATGCCCCCTGACACCCTCAACGTGACAGTACTTAGAGGTCTGAATATGGACCTGAATCATCTGAGACCGAATACAAAAGAGCCTTACATTGCATTTACCTGCTTAGTGTTTTCTGGCTTTTAGATCCTAAGCTTTGCTATATAAAATTTTGATTTACAAATCTCGATTAGGGTTTGATACTTCTCTGAGTATGACCTTGGCACGTAATTTTAAACATGTCTCTTTCTCCCAGTCCTTTTGATGAACATCTTTTTCTGTCTTGTTCAAGACTGAGCAACCAACACAGACTTAGACGGATGAATCTCAAACAGATTGCCCTCCATGAATACTGCCCTCTAGCATGATAGGGACTTCCCATATTTTAGTTGAGATTCACAGCTGACTAAGAGTTTTGTTAAGTTCCTCAGATCATTTGGTTGCAGCCCTGGGGTTCTTTTACAGACAAGAAACCATGACAGTGCATAGTCAGTCAAACAAAGCACAAAATGAACATATTTAGTACCATCACTACTCTCATTATGGGTCGGTGAGTTTCTGCAGAGGGCACTGCAAGAGCTTGGCTATCAAACATTACTGCTCATCTCCGCTTAGCTAATGAAGACCTCAATACTGCTGAACACTACTAGAACAATGATCTGTGGACAGATGAGACCAGAGTGAATGCTGCCCAGGCCACGTTAGCAGTTCCACAAAGTGGTTGGTTGAGCTCCCAGGGGCTCCCAGCATTTCTTAAACTGAAATGGTATATTTATCCACCCTTGACCTTTAATATTTAAATAATACATTCAATATGTCAAGCATATTCAATATTTTCATATCAAATATATTCAATATTCGATATGACAGTATATTTTTTGAAAAAAGTGACTTATGTTACTCAATAATTCAACAATTACTGTATATTCAGCCATGAAAGACTGTAATCCAGAGGAAGGGGGATCAAGAAATGCAAATGGAAAGCATTATTAAAAAAAACAATGTGGAAGAAAGTCAGATTTAAATAAATACAATTAGGAATTAAATCCAACCTCCGTACAGAATTGTCTGTAAATATCCAACAGAGTTAGATGAGTTACTCTCATAGCTCTTATAAACAGGGAAAGAGAGAGCTGAGCTTCAACTTTAAGAAGGCAGCATTCCTGCCACAGACCAGGATGTGCTTTACTAGTTTGGCTGAGACATTTAAGGAGTGAAATATGGCTAACAATACACACGTTAACATATGAATAGTGCCGTGCTAGACAGCTGAAGAGGCCTTTCTCACTTTGAATGAGACGCTGTCTATTAGAACGGGATTCAGTCTTAATTTATGCTCTTTACTTTTGAAATGTAAAGTTCTCTACATTAATACTTTTGCATATGAATGATTATTAAAGAGGTGCAATGATATTACACTGGAGATAAGTGGCATTTATTTCATATGTGCAATGTGAAAATGGAGAAGAGTGAACTTTAAAAGGATTTATGGAATTAAATGTGCTGCTGAAAAAGTTCAACATTGCTAAATTTGTTCAAGGCAAAATTAAACATATTTTCAGTCCATGTGTGTATGTGTGGGAGGACATTTGTGTGCGCTGTCAGTGTGAGGAAACATTTCAGACAGAATTGTGTTGTTGTGTAACACCCTTCAAGATATGAAAGGGGCTATATAAAGGATAGACAGATAGATAGATAGATAGATATGAAAGGCACTATATAATAGATAGACAGATAGATATGAAAGGCACTATAAGATAGATAGATAGATATGAAAGGCACTATATAATAGATAGATATGAAAGGCACTATAAGATAGATAGACAGATAGATATGAAAGGCACTATATAATAGACTAGCAAAATACCCGCGCTTCGCAGCGGTGAAGTACTGCCTTAAAATTTTTATTAAGAAGAAAATTAAACCTTTTTAAACTGAGGGAAAATATACCAATAATTATTTGTTAAGGATCTCTTTGTATGCCACGTTGTCAGTTCGGCCCTCCAGTTGCAATATGACCAAGCTGTAGCTGTGCGCTGAGCTTACTCTTGAGCATGCATCGTACAGTTGGCCATGTGAACAGTAATCTTGTTTCAAATCTCATAGCTTGGATTGCTGCTGTCATAATCGGTTTGAGTTTCATGGTTTGTTTCAGTTACGACCGTATTTGTAGGACTTGTGTTGAAGAGACATTCGGCATCTGTCAAGCGTTGTAAGTATACAACCAGTTTCATTGATAACTTCACATCCAGCTTTTGAGAGTTTAAACATTTCTAAACATCAAAGTGTCCACTACTGAAATCGTCACCTGTGAAGCTAAGATGTTTAAGAGGCATTGGCGGTTGTCCAAAGGTGTAAAATATTTGGCCATTTCGGTACACTTAAGCATTTCACTCGTCTAGTGCTCCTGTGTAGTATAATTATCTCCTGTACTGTCATCAGTCCACACCTTGAACCTGTCCCAGTCATTCAATACATAAGACACAATGTTCCTCCGGATATCAATAGTGAGCCTGATATGGCTGTGCAAAATGTAACAAAGAGAATGGAAAAGGCAGGTGCCATCTCCGGGCATGGAAACCACTTGGTAAGTGACAGTTCTTTGATCGATGGTGATTACCTCGATAGACATGTTAATGGGGGTACGGTTGGAATGATAAAGGAAATGGGTACCTAAACAATGTAAAGTAAGTCTAAAATACCTATACAATAAATATAATCGTAATAAATGAACAATAAAACAGCGGAGAAGCCGTGGATTAAATAAAAAGGCTGTAGTTATCAGCAGGGAGACGTGAATACCGTGGTGAAGCAAGGAAGGGAATGTAGAGACTGGAGCGACAGACGGCTTTATATAGGCAGGCAGCCAACAACGTGGGAGGCGTTGGGATGGGGGACCCAACGTCGCCTCACACGGTGACCGAGCTGCAGGCTATGGACGTATATATGTACGTAAGTAGGATTCAGTTAGCGTTGGGAACCCGCGTACCAAATATCTTAAAGATGGGCCCATAAGTAACAAAGACCGTTGAAAAGTTCAATATGGCAGCTGACAGTGGCATCATATCACCGAAATAAGTACCAAATTTCAGCCTTCTACCTATGAATAAGAGAGTTCAACATGGCAGACGTTGTTGACCGTTATGACCGTTACGCGTAGAATTTTGAAATGAAACCTGCTTAACTTTTGTAAGTAAGCTGTAAGGAATGAGCCTGCCAAATTTCAGCCTTCTACCTACACGGGAAGTTGGAGAATTAGTGATGTTTGGAAAATTCAATATGGCGGCCGACAGTGGCGTCATACCACCGAAATAAGTACGTACATCGATTTTGGTTAGCGCAGGGAAGCCACCTACCAAATTTCGTGAAGATGGGGTCAGCCTTCTACCTACACGGGAAGTTGGAAAATTAGTGACGTTGGAAAGTTCAATATGGCGGCCGACAATGGAGTCATACCATCGAAATAAGTACATACATCGGTTTTGGTTAGCGCAGGGAAGCCGCCTACCAAATTTCGTGAAGATGGTGCCATAAATAAGAAAGTTCAACATGGCGGACGTTGTCGACCGTTATCGACCGTTATGACCGTTACGTGTAGAATTTCGAAATGAAACCTGCTTAACTTTTGTAAGTGAGCTGTAAGGAATAAGCCTGCCAAATTTCAGCCTTCTACCTACACTGGAAGTTGGAGAATTAGTGATGAGTCAGTCAGTCAGTCAGTCAGTCAGTGAGTGAGTGAGTGAGTGAGTGAGTGAGTGAGGGCTTTGCCTTTTATTAGTATAGATAGATAGATATGAAAAGCACTATATAATAGATAGATAGATATGAAAGGCACTATAAGATAGATAGATAGAAAAGAAAGGCACTATATAATAGATAGATAGGTAGATATGAAAGGCACTATATAATAGATAGATAGACAGATATGAAAGGCACTATATGATAGATAGATAGATATGAAAGGCACTATATAATAGATAGATAGATAGATATGAAAGGCACTATAAGATAGACAGATAGATAGATATGAAAGGCACTGTATAATAGATAGATAGATAGACAGATAGATATGAAAGGCACTATAAGATAGATAGACAGATATGAAAGGCACTGTATAATAGATAGATAGATAGACAGATAGATATGAAAGGCACTATAAGATAGATAGACAGATAGATATGAAAGGCACTATATAATAGATAGATATGAAAGGCACTATATAATAGATAGATAGACAGATTGATATGAAAGGCACTATAAGATAGATAGACAGATAGATATGACAGGCACTATATAATAGATAGATAGATATGAAAGGCACCATATGATAGATAGATAGATATAAAAGGCACTATATAATAGATTGCTTGATCGATTGAACAGATGAGGTGGCCTTTAACTCATTATCGGGGTGAGCTGGCATTTGTTTCACTGTGCCACGTTGTTACACTTCTCAAACAGTGATAAAGAGGGTTGCCACAAGTGCAATTTAAAAAGTTCAAGGAAGCATTAAAAAGTACAGACTTTGATCTTTACAGCAAACCGTTCCAGTATGTCTTGCGCATGTTTGTAAACGTCTTCTGTAATTAGGTTCTGGCGACGGGGTCTCTACCGTATGAAGTGTGTGCAGCTCTCTGCTCTATTAGGGCTGTGATTACGGATCATTAGTTATCATTTAAAAGCTCTGAACTAATGAGAAAGGAGAGCTACTGTGTGAGGCTAAATTACAAAGAATGACCCTCGATGCCTTTTTTCAGGTTTTTGACACGTTATTCTGAACTGCGTAAGGAATTTTAAGTGCCACAGCAGAACACAAAAAGAGAGGCTTTCAGAAGAGCTGAGCACCCAGGAGCTCACAGAGTTCACACCACTAAAGCTTCCAAATTGGAATTTCACACCTGTTTGTCAAACATGACCAGTTAGCAGTTCTCACACTGTGGAGCACGGTGTGCCTAATGAGAGACATTTACACACGTTTGTGTGCCAGATTGAAAGCTCGCTAAATTAAAAGTTTGTCCCAGAAGGCTGTAAAATAGGCTAAAGCATACAGTTATAATAGTTAGGCTAACAAGGCCCTGACTTGGCAGTATTTATTCTCTTTATGGAGGGTGTAGTACAAGTCTGGCAGCAGATTTCTGGAAGGACTAATTTCGCTTGTCTGGGGTCTACAGAGTACGGTGTGTGCCTTGTTTGGACAAATGTCTGGATGATAAAGGTGGGGGTCAAAAAAGCACAAAGAAAGAGAATTGGAGAAGCAAATATTAACAGACCATTCGTGATAAAGGATGAACAGTGCACGTTTAGAGAGTCAGTCAAGAACATTTAAGAGCAAATCAAAAGTCTGAACTATGTTTCCATCTCGGCAACATCCATTTTTATGCTCAAACATATTAATCTAGGCTCTTGATTGATTTGAGGTTACTTCTTAATAATTTATTCTCTCATTTCTTTTATGTGGTCCACTATTAAATCAACTTCTAGATGATCAGTACACCAATGTGAATGGAAGCTAATGACTCGGACCCCTATTTAGCAGGCATTGTCATTTGTAGCACTGCCTGCTGTGCGTTAATAGTCATTTTTAATGGAAGTGCATCAGAAGCAATTAAAGGAGTTTACTATTAACAAGGAAGGCAATTCTAAAAAAAAACAGAAATAAAAATGAATAGAACTTTTGGGAGTCCCTCATGGTAATGGCTATTATTGGGCACCCTGTTCCATCCATTTTCCCCACCTGCTAATGCTAGCCAGGGTGGTAGAAAAACAATATTTGGTAATTTAACTGAATATATTGTGGAATTCAACTAAAAATGAATGAGTGAATGAACCTATCAATCAACCTTTTAGCAGATCACATTCTTACAAGGCAAATCATAAAGCCTTGTAGGACACTGAGGACAAAAAAGACCACTCGTGAATAAAATTACAAGCATCGGAAATTACAGCGCAAGGGAGAACGGGCGAGTTTCTGAGTGACCGCTTAAACTTGACCGCTTCACAAGAGCACCTCCAGAGAAAAATAATTAATCAATTAATCATTATCTGTCCAGAAGGCTGGAGATGGCCTCTAATTCTGGCAGCCAGAATGCGTCTTCAGGACTATGTCTGAGTACCACCTAGGAGGTACGGTGATGTGTATACCTCATTTTGAAGAAGAAAACACACATGGCGATTCAAATGCTTCTGCTCAGCTCCAGAGTCCTGGGGTCAAATTCTGGCCCGAGTTGTGTCGATGAGGGGTATGCATATCCCCCCTGTGTCAGCACAGATTTATCTTGCCACTTTCCTCTCAATGATGTACACGTAAACTGGTGCAAGAATAGGCATGAGTGAGCCCTGCTGTGTCCCTAGTTAACATCGGTTCTAGCGTTATATTCATGGCCTCCATGCGACCCTGAATTGATTCAGAGAAATGACTGAATGTCTGGTGCACAAACAGAGTGTATGGCATGGACATCCGACTGTGTGTGTCTTGGACTTCACGGCTTGGATGTTGTGCAGCGTGAAGTGCGGGAGCTGTGATACACAGGTGTGTGCGCTTCTCTAGACTGTCCAGCCGATTCAGTGTGCCACTGGTGGACTCCAATCAAGTTCTTGGCACATCTCAAGTAGAATTTAAGCAAACAGAAGGAACCTGACCACAGTTCAGAAGGTCACAATAAAGGGTTCAGAAACTTAAATGAAGGAGAGATTTCAGTTTTGGATTTTTAATACATTTGCAAATTTTTCTGTGCACCTTTTTTACTTTGGTCATTATTCAGTGTAGACTGATGGGGAAAAAAAGAGATCCTAGTCTGCTGGGCCCTTGAGCAAGACCCTTAACCTGTAATTGCTCTAGGGGCGCTGTACAATGGCTGACCCTGCACTCTGACCTCAAGGGGTATGCGAAAACTAACAAATTCCTAATACAAGAAATTGTATAAGGCGAAATAAAGAGCAAAAAAAAAAACGAAAAAAACAATAAAGTGTGCAGAAAGTGAGTGGATCGGAATACTTTCTGAATCCACTGATGTACACCTTAATCACTTTCAGTTTTGCTCCTATTGTCCTGAATCTTTGTGGAAAACATCCTATAGTTTAGAATAAAAACAAAACTATTGTGAATGAACTATACATGCACCTTATATCTGTGTTTAAATACTATACATCTACTCTCTATATATAAAATCCTAAGCTTAAAAGTGCAACGATTTTATGTGATGTTTTTATATGATGTTTTTGTCACACTTTAAATCGGGCTTATTTTAAAACCTATATATATATACAGGTATATATATGTTTGGTATCATTCTTTTCAGAATTTATCGAACTTTAATGTGACATTGTTAGATTTTCAGATTCGTATTCCGTTTTAAAATTATAAACTAAAAAATATCAAGAACTCATGTCCCACGAGTTGAGACTTTGTGCCAACAGATTTAACCACATCCGAGGCCGGAAATAAAAGACAAAGAGTAGAACAGCTGCTGTACAGGCTTTTATATGTTTGGAGCCTCGCAGCAGCAGCAGCAGCAAGCCAGCAGCTGATCGAGCAAACAGGAGGTAAAAAAAAAAAAAACTGTATTTGTTTCCCATTGTATTACCATTTACGAGGGGGTTTCGGAGAAACGACCGCATCTCCTTGGAGTGTGTTCAGCCCCCCACGTCACAACACGAGCAGCAGAGACTTGAAGTGGCTGGAGCGTAGTGCAGGCAAGGGGGGTTGGCCTGCAAAGTGAGAAGGGGGTAAGCCCCCTAGTTAGACATATATAAAGGAAAGACCTGTGTGTGCATGGAGCAGCCCACTCCGCTCTGCTCACGCTCAACCACAGCCACTAGATGACGCTTGCATGCACTTTTACATTTTTTCGGCGTTTGAATGCACCCAACTTCTCACTATGAAAGGACCTGTATGCAGGAAATGTCACCACGCAACAACAATGTCATGCTAATGACACAGATGAAGAGACACAACGTCAAAATGAAGCCAACGCCGCGACTCAACAACGTGCAAGTGAAACACCTCGGCAACAGAGGGCAAGGCTTGAAGTTTTTACTAAAAACGTCTATCTGGAGGTACTTTATCAAGAGAAAGATCAATAGGACTCATATGTCAGTGATACAGCTAAGATACGATATCTCCAGTGTCTTCTTATGAAAGCCAGAGGGGCTCAAGCACAGGAGGGTCCACGTTTTCTGCACTGGGTAATTCTTAACAGTTAGCTGGCGCCTCTCCAAGTTCACCAATATAGTAAAACTGCCAAGGAGTCTTTGGGTTGTTTTTTGTCCTGAAGACCACACATAGCTAGCATATACAGTACATATTTAAAGACAGAGAGTTATACCAATTTACAATATGGGTTTGAGTTGATGAAGAATGGAGGTGTCAGCTGTTTTGTAATGATATGGCAAGCAACCACCATTTCCAAATGGTGCTGGGGCCTGTGGTCCTGCAAATTTTCTCGCAATCAAATTTACAATATATTTAGACACTGCTTGCTTTAAACAAAATATAAATGCATTTTTGTCTTCAAAAAACAAAAACATACAAAAAAAAATATAAAAACAAAAACATGATCAGCGGGGCTTTCCCATTTGCATTCTTTGCACTGGCAGTCTCCATCGGGACAGCCCGAGTTTTACGTCAGCCTAACTTTACTCAATGTGTCACTGCTAACAGACAAGGTTTGGTCACAGGGTTACTCAGCTCGGCCAATGGTGGGCAGACGGTGGGCCAGAGTGGCAGTAAGTTTCAGTTCCATGCAATGTTGTAAGCAGCGACCCTCAGTGCATCTGTTGTTTAATCAGGCCTCTTGTTTCCCACTTTCCAAATTCTTTCTTAGATTTCCAAATCACCTCACAGTTGTGCTTTGCTGTTGTAATTCTTTTGGTACATTTGGTTGTATTCAGTTTCACAAATGGCCCTGTTCTTTCCAAACAGTTTTTAATGTATCTGTTGCAAGTTGCTTTGGCTAACAGTGTCTGACAAGCAAGTCAATGTAAATATAATATTGAAGCGTACAATTTCATTAATCAAAATCGGGATGAAATGATGATTTCAGAAGAGAAATTAGCCTGCTTTGTGCAAAGTGTCAGTTTTGTAGATATAATAAAATGACAGCACTTAAAGCAAAGGCCCTCTCTGCTTTAAAATATGATGATGTTAACTTTCACACCACAGCCTACCACTGAATGTGCTGGCATTGAGACGCTAAGTGAAGCGCGGAGTTAAAACGAGGTCTTGACCTCTGACTAATAGAGTGGTGGAAATGGTAAGCTGCTACATTAGTGAAGCCCTCATGGAGTGAAATTAGCAGCCCTACTTAGCTGGGAATTTAGAGAACACATTTTTTTTTTACATTTAACACATAAAAAGTGTGCATGTTAAGCACAAAATTACAGAGCAGTTTACTCTGCTTTGTTCTGCTCCAGTGCCCACCTATCCCATCTGTCTCTCACCCTGTCTCCTTCTTGGCCATTCCTCTTCTTCATAATGCCACGTTTCTGTTCCTATCACAAGGCTGCATTGGTCTGTTCGTAAGGATCTTCTTGGTCCAAGGATCACCCAAAAAACTGCCTTCTGGCAGTCTTTGGGCATATTGTTTTGCTGAAGCCTGCATCCCAGTTTTAACTGAGACTCCACCCTAAACAAAATGGGTCCAAAGCCAAATTGACGCGTGACTAGGTTTGCCAGAGTAGGATTTTGTGAAGATCTCTGTTATAAAGACCACCACTTTGTGGACACAAGCTCTCTGCAACGTTTGTGTCAGATGGATCCAACAAAATTTATGGCTGAGAGTGCTGTGCAGGCTGGAGTTTCTAAGAGGCAGCCCTACATGGTGGTCTCACACCAACTGTTAACCCCTTGACCCAAATCACAGGGCAGTCCGCCAAGATATTCCTGACAAGAGATTACTGAGATGTGAGCAGGTACAAGGTGTGACGGCTTACTGGCTAAAAGAAAATAACGAAATGATGATAGAAATAGACCTGTGAGTTAAAGAGCTGCGTAGTAACACCAGGTGGGCATGACTTCTCTTATATCATGCTCAAGACTCCTTTTAAATCTTGTAGGGTTGGAAAGTGAAAGGAAGCTGAATGTTTTTAATTGTGCTCTAAGCTAACCACAGGAGTCATGCTACATAAAATTAAAATAGCAGGGTTTGATAAGTGGGCACTTGTACTAAAATTTAGGCTTAAATTAACTGTGACCACAAGGGGACACTACTGAGCCAGACACAACTGCCTCAGACATAATTCTGGGGTAAAATAAAGTTATGTAATTTTATAATAATAGCTAAACAGGCCCAGTCCAGCACAGAACAATGTGATAAACACTTCTGTCTCCCTCAACTCCTCCTTAGGGAACGCTATGGGGTAAGACAGCCTGAAGCACTTCCAGAAAATACAGAACTTGTACCAAACAGGGTGGTCCATTCTGGGCATCACCCTCTGGAGGCACCCAAGGACTGCAGCATGGCCACCCTTCCAAACTACAATTCCCAGGTAACCCCTGCAGGTATTCAAACTGGGAGAACCCAGAAGAGCATTGAATCCTCGCATCCTGAGGGGTGAATCGCTCTTGATACAGGGTCTCACCCAGTCCATTCATTATCTTTCACCTCAAATGGGATAAGAACCAACGCCATCCTGGCCAGGATGTGCCTCTATCTGTATAGGCCTTCTATTATGGCTTCTTGGCCAGGTAAAGAATCACTGTCCGTTCCAGTTGGGATGCCAGTCCGTTCTCCATGGCACTCACAATGCCAAAACTTTTTTTGATAAAAACACACAAGGGAGGATATGTGGATCTTCAGAAGGTTACATGCATTTGGTACTGTTTTGTAATTTTAAAAAGTAATTTGTTTATCCATAAATCTGTTCATCACCACCTGAATGCTGTTTTCATGTCTTATTTTGCATCAAGAGACCCTTCCTCATTACAGTTTGTTGTGGATAAGTTGAGCCATGTATCAAAAGTTGCCCACTTAAGAGCCAGTCTTCATTAACGCACTTTGGGTGTAGTTTACATAAAAAACAACAGGCTGTCAACTCACAAAGGCATTTTTTGCCGAGAGTTATGGGTTTCCAATTAAGTTTCCATGACCAGGCCTTCTAGTTTGCCCCAATAATGAATGTTTTCCAAGCCGACTTACCCTCAACATGTTTGAAGAGTTTGATTACTGCTTTAGTGTTTTAAAATGTCTTGACAATCCAGAAACAAACTGAAATGACTACACAGATCAGCATTTATTTTGAAAAAAGATGGAATCAGAAGTTGGCCCATAAAAAATAACTGACCAAGGTCAAAACTGTTAAGTCAAGGTTTAGCCTAGAAGGTGAGACAAAAATCACAAGTAGAGAACTGTAGCAAGAATGTCAAACCCCAAAATATGGAACAGAGCCAAAACATTACGCGGTACTTCAAAAGCAGAGATTCTTTCACACGTGCAAACAAAAACAGAATGCACATTGTATACACAAATAGGGGGCTCTGCCCCCTGCTCACTTCACTCGCCACCCCCCATGCAGGCCCTACACGCTAGTCATTTCCCGGATCTGCCGCTTGCACCGAATCGTGCTTTGCTTTTGGATAAACACGAATATCAACTCTGTCTTTGATATCTCTGTCTTTTAAAAATATTATTATTGACAATTCGTCACATGTTGGTTTATTGTATATTCGAGCGTGATCTTTTGGATTTATATAAAAATCCAAGAAAACTTCTTTGTCCATGTATTTCAGATAAATTTAATGTAAAGTGCAATTCTTTTGGACTTATGGATTTGTATCCATCATTGGTTGCAGAATTTGCAATATGTCTAATCGTTTAACTGTTTCAATTCTATGTTGCATCACTTCTTCGTGATCCGTGATCATAAATATAAACATGACCAAATTTTGGTTTCTTTGAAATTAAACTTGTAGTAGTTCTGTCATATCGCCTATGTCCATATACTCAATCTCTTTTCTCTGTTCTGTGATTTTGCTGAGTAATAATTTCCGTTTGTTAGCACTAATGCGATCTTTACTATCTGTTTATCTGAGACTTTCGAATTTTAGTACTTTCATAATCTCTAACCTGCTCTGCATGTGTATCACGCCAACGTTTTTGAACCTCTTTACGACATTCTACTTTGTCTTCTACTCTTTTGTCTTTTATTTCCGCCCCCGCTTGGACCTGTTAGGTTTTCAATTCATCTCTTGGCACAAAGTCTTGTCTTGCAGGACATGAAATTATCACTCTGAAAATGTCTTGTCTCGTCCCAAGATTTTTTTATATAATAGAGAGATGAGATTAGATTGGATACATTTTATTAATCCAAAGGGGAAATCTACATGCGTATAGCAGCAGAAACGTAAAACAAACATACAGGCTCACAGAACAAAAAATACAACCAATGAATCATGTTCAATGTATATTGTGCAGAAATTGCAAAATGAACTTAAAAGTATAAGAATTTAGTTTGGGCCATTGGGAGGAAGCACTGAATTGCCTGATATCAGTGGGCAGAACTAAAGCACCTTCCTGCATACACAGGCTCAGAAGGTCTGCAGGTTTTATTGTTTCTGCACTGCTAATTTGCTCCTTGAAGTGCTTCATCAGCTCATCCTACCTTCTATCCAGCACCAGCATTATAAAAACTGAGTGAATCGTTAGTTGTTTGTGTCGCGATCTGGAGTTTATTTTTCAATTCTTACAGTTTCTCCTCAAACTCTAAAAATAATTGAAGTGTCATTTGCTGGGTTTTAGTGATGAACAAACCTGGTTGAAACATTGGATATTAAATCTGCTCCTTTTTTTTAAGTAAAATGTTGTGTTCATTATAGGTGCCACGGTCAAGAGCACCCACAGTTGGCGTTGCATTCATTGGTGTCTGGATCATGTCTCCCAGAAGTCGTGCTGAGTGGCTGAAACAGCACAATGAATCATAACGACTCCTCCGTCATAGACTGTGTGAATAATGGAGATACGTGTGAGTGTAGGAGGCTTGTGGACGGCTTTGTCTTGTGGTGCAGGGAGGACAACCTGCAACTCAGCATCAGCAAAACAAAAGGTCTGGTTGTGGACTTCTGGCCTGCCAGAGATCCTCTGAGACATGTCACTATACAGGGAGAAAGGTGGAAAAGGTGCAGTGCTACAAGTACCTGGGGGTTCACATGTCAACAATAAACTGGACTGGACTGACAACGCAGTGGTGCGCTATAAGAAGAGCCAGAGCAGACTGCACTTGCTAAGGAGATGCAGGTCTCTTGATGTGTGCAGCAGGCTGCTGGAAATATTCAGTCTATAGTAGCCAGTGTGGTCTCCTGGGAAAGCAACTTCAGATCAACAGATGCACAATATTTGAACTTGTTTGATACTTCCCCAGAAAGCCTGCTCCATCACCAAATGAACACAGAACATACTGGAAGCTGTTGTGGAGAAGAGGATGGTGATAAAAAATTGATGCCATCATGAAAAATCCCCTCCAGGTGGCACTTTCTTGAAGCACTTTTAACCACAGGGTCATTGCACTGTCAAGGGAAGGTCTAAGCAGCCAAAAACAATAACCAAAGTCAATGCACTAAGAACAAATGAGGAAAAAAATCCTATTACTAGCTTGATTTAGTCTCACTTAGCTGGCGCTAGGAAGTCTGTTTGTTTTTAGGAGTATCCAATATTTGGATAACACACAGTTGCCACAATCTTAAATAGGAGGAACATAACGCTTTAAATAACCTCCATGTCACATGGCAATGGGTATGGTAGCTGTACACAACGTGACCACAGTCATGCAAAGACAGACGGAAAATGGCAGGAACCGTTGAAAAAGCAAAACACACACAATGGCATCACCAGGATACCCATTGACTAAATAGTCAAGGAGAAATAAACATGCATATATTCCATATATAGTTAACTAAGGAAGGTTTAACATGTAAATTCATCACATAAAGCAGCTTTAAACCCCATCTTGAGGGTCACATCCAGGAGGAAGTGCAACAGAAAAATCAGGCTAGAGCTCCGTGTGGTGTCTCCTGTACCCCTCAGCCTCCAGTTACCCTCTCACTGCCTGACATGTGCGCTCACATCCTGGGACCACAAGCTACTCTCCCAGTCCTCCAATTCAGCCCTCTGAGTCTTCACACTGTCTCTGTAAGGTGGTGCTCTAACATTTCTCAAGTCACTTCCCCATTTTTGCTCCCAGGCTGCATCAGCCTTTCAAGCTTCTGGGTGTATAATAATAATTCTTTACATTTATATAACACTTTTTCTCACTATTCAAACATTACATAGTGAGTGGGGTGCCAATTCAACCACCATTAATGTGTAGCACCCACCTAGATGATGCGATGGCCCCCATTTTGTGCCACTACACTCACCACACATCAGCTATTGGGGGGTGAAGTGGTGAGAGAGAGATTAAGGGGCCGAAATGACTGTGGCCATGGTGGGCAATTTAGCGAGGACATCAGGATAGAGCCTGCTTGCCCAGTGATCTTTCATGACCACAGAGAGTCAGGACTAAAGGACTGCAGCATTTTTAGAGCACAGTGTCCCCGTCACTGCATTGGGGCATTGAGATCCACATTCAGACCACAGGGTAAGCGCCCCCTGCTGGCAACACCAACACCTCTTCCAGCAGTAACCCAAGCTTTTCCTGGTTGGTCTCCCATTTAAATACTGGTGGTATGTGGTATATGTTGGAAGTGCCATTTTTCCCTGAACTGGCATGGCTACATCCATTGTCATTGCCAGTGATTGCTTTTCTCTTCTTTTTTTGGACCTTGTTGAGCCTACTTCCTGCCAGCACACTTCTTGCTCGTCTTCTTCCAATGGTTTTAAACCTGTTACATTTTAGCAGGGACCTGCATTATATTTTCTCAAATGACAAAAGCAGAGTTGAATGTGGAACATCTTTGGACATTGCGCTTCTGCACAGGGATGGCATCGATGAATCAGCAAAAGTAAACTCCTGAGCTTTCAGATTGTCGCTTTGTTTAAAATGAGGAGATCCATCTTTCCTCACCCATTTCCTCAGGCAGCTGTGCTTCCTGAATTTCGAACTCTCCTGGGAGTATTAACTTCTCACCAGCATCAGCAATTTGATGGAGTTTAGGAGGATTTTGAGGCGTAGCACTGCAGATTGGACGCAGCCACAACTGCTCTCCTCATTTCCTGATGTTGGCATTTTCATCATGGCTCACGCTCTGACTATGCAAGTGTGAAAAAGAGAGAATGAAACACACAAAAAAGGAAATAAGCTATTATACCTGCAAATAAAAGGCAGAATGCAAAACAAAGAGAAAAGTGCTGGACCGTGGATGAAAGAAACATTAGCATTTTTAATTGCCTAGAATCAAAACTAAAAGTCAAAAAATATCAAACAACCAATGCCTGATATGTAAACCAAAAATCAGGGCAAAAACATGCAAAAGTCCCAACTGCCTGAAGTGAGTAACGCATGAAAAGTTACATTTTTGAATCCAGAAACTCATATCTGGGAAGAGGACTTTACAATCTGGGTGATCACACTGCACTTCTGGAGCCACGTGGTAGCAGTTAGGGTACCTTGGCTAACGATGAATCACATGATGTGGTGGGCTCCATGATCAGAAACCTTAAAATAGTGTCAAAAAATAACAACAGTTAATATCATTATGGAACTAATAAATAATAAGGAATGCAGGTAAACAATTCCCAAATCCCAAAATCACAACTACGTAATATTTGTTTGGTCCAACATAAATCAGAATTGAAATAGAACACATGAAGCAGTGTATGAATTTATAAATGGCAAGCTGAATGCGACCCTATTCTCGCCTGGTGTGATAATGAAGTGCCCTACCAAAACTCAAAGTTGTGGTGTAACTGCACATTCTGTGAGGTGTCTTTACATGTATATTTATTTAATAAAGCAGATTATTACTTATTTACTTACTTAATTCTTTTCTCCCATTATCCCTTCTGGTTTTGGGGTAGCCATATTAATTGACGGTCCTGATTTGGCTCTATGTGTGGATGTGGTGTGAGTAGGCCAGGCAGTGGACTGGCAGCCTGTCAAGGTGGGCTCCTACAGAACAAGGCCGTGGCCCTCCAGTCCTGGAGTAGATTAAGAGAATTTGAGTAAATTATGTTATGTTCCTGAACGTTGTTCTCATGTACTAATCCGAGTATGTCGTGCCCCTGAGGTGACATCTTTATCAATCAATGTGGTTAGTGGCTGCTACCTCACAGGTCCAGGGACATGGGCTCAATTACTGGTCTTGCGTTATACATTTTACATGTTACAAAGTACGACATTTTACAAGTGAAAGAAAGCTTTTTAGTCTATCAAGGACATTTGATTAGCAAATAGGTATTGAATAGTCCCTTTAGTATCTCTTCAGTATGCTTTTTAAAAATCATGAGCATCTTAGTCTCTGCCACATCACACATAGTTTGCAGCAGATCCTGGCAATATGTCTGTGCAGAATTGCTTCAGTGAGTGCTTTCATGAGAGTTTTCCATGTTGTTGTATTGTCAAGACCCCCAGTGCTTCTCATGTTTACATAAACCTTTGAAAAAGAGTCAGGTTTTCTCCAGACATGTTGTCCAGTGTTGTCCTCAAGTATAAGATTTGTGTTCTCCACATTGCTTGTGAAGTTTATCACAAGTATGTTAGTTTCCTCCCACATCTGTAGGACATGTTATTTTTTTTGGCTGACTGACTGTGAGGGTCTAATGATAAATGAGCTGTGTCGTAGTAGTGGCCCGACTCATTGCAATTGTCAAATCTAAATGGTCTGTGAGTAAGTGTGATAGTGTGCCTTGTGGGGACTGGCAATGGCAGGGGCCTGGCAGGAGTGCAAAGCTGAAACAAAAGGCTTTATCTCCCCTCATGACTATTTAGCCTAAATGTCTGTTTATGAAATGGAGGGAAGGATTAGACTGCATAGAAGACAAAAGGGAATTATAAAAATATGTATTGATTTTCATTCAAGACAAATAATACAATTAGCTTTAAAGTACTGCATATTCTACATCTGTTACCCTCTTTTTAAATATTGCAGAAATGCTGGAAATTCAGTTCAGGGTTTTCCCTGCCTTGTACCCATTGGTACTGGACAAGGTTTCATCTCCAAAATTCTGAGCTGGATTACGGACAGGACTCGGTCTTCACGTGTAGTTAGCTAACTTGTTAAGAAAGGCTGCTTGAGCTAATTACATATTACAAGAGTCACACCTCAGTTTTGGCCATGTTGGGGTATTTGTCAGCATTGCCAACCAAAAGAAATACTTTAATAAATAATTCAGGAAGGCACACATTTTGGTTAGTCAGACAGCTGGCATTGTGGTGGGGAGGGGGGGGGGAGTCGCCA
>JANRMT010062850.1:0-78238 GCA_026402145.1 Polypterus bichir lapradei
GGGGGGACACTGCATCTGTCCATGTTGTCGTATTGTCAGGACCACCAGTGCTTCCTTCTCGTGTTTACATAAATTCCAACAAAGGCTCTGGTTTTCTCCAGACACGCTGACTGCCTGATTGGCAGTACTAAATTTTCCCCATGTTTGTTTACATTTGGCACCATACTGGCAGTGAGCAGCAGTCCCGTTCAAACAGAGCACTTGCTCTGCCTTCATCGCTACAAGGACAGGCAGCCTGAAGGAGGAACATGTGCTGCATTAAAATGCTCAAAAAATTAGACACACTTTAATGGGAAACGACTATTCAAGGCTCAAAATATCAGGTCTAATTTGAATGTATAAATAATATTGTTTTTATGTATTTAATTATTCTCATCACCCTTAACTAGATTAAGAGGATTGTAAATGGCTGAATCATAAAAGTAAACACATATTTATTTTCTTATTATTCACATATGCAAAGACATCCTAATGTTTTGCTGACAACTGTCTTGTTTTTTTTCTTACAATCATACAGGGTCACCAGGTGGTATCCCCAACTCTTTATCGCTGTTTGTCCTTACATTACTATATTTACACACACAAACTCCCCTAACTCTATCCCATGTTCAAAGGATGTTTTATTTTTAAATAAATACCTCTGAAAAGGCTTCCTCACAATCACCCCAACTTCCTTTTCCCTCCATTGTTCGTCCCAGAGAAGCTTTGTCCTCCTCCTCCTCCTGACTCTTAACTCGCTGGGTGAAGTCGAGGGCTCCCTTTAATCCTGACCTAGGAGTGTTTCTGGTGTCAAATCATTGTCTCCAGAAAGCTCTTCTGGGTCAGGCAGGACTACCCTTATCCAGTGGATTTTTCCTTCCAACAGTTCCCCCCTAGCTGCTCCATAAAACCAATAGAGCAGCCTAACAGAACAACTGCAGTGCTACCCTGTGGGTATCCAAGAGTGATGCTGCCACCAGTGACATGCACTTGGGTCCCCTCACTTCTTTCAATCTTCCAACCAGGAAAGGGAATGCCAACCAACCACACCAGAATGCTGTACCACTTGTACAGGCTATCCACTATACTGGCCTCCCAGCCAGGTAAGATGGGATAGGGAACACACTGCCTATCTTCCCCACCATCCATCAATCCAGAGTCCATCTCAGTCAGGATGCCAGTCCATCCATGACAGTATACATCATGTGTCATGTCTCATGTATATACAGGTATTCTCAATATACAGAAATCGTATTTATATTGTGGCTCGGGTGGGGGGGTTGGGATTGCCACTGAGTCCCAAACCCTCAGATGCAATTGCACCAGAACAGTCTCAGTTCAACTAAAGTGCTTTTAATTTGAATAATAACTTCAAAAGGCTTCTTTTGTTGCAAATACAGCACAACTCTTTCTCTTATTTTCTCTTACTGTCCTTTCTCCGCACTAAACTCCAACTCCCCTGAGTCGAGTGAAGGGCTCTCTTTTAACTCTAGACCCACGAGTACTTCTGGTGCTTAATCTAGTGACCTCAGAAAGCACTTCCAGGTCAGACAGGACCACCACGGTCCTTGTATCATTACTGTCCAAGAGCTCCCCACAGAACTCGACAGGGTAGGCCCATTAGACCACAACTCCCATGCTGCTCTGCAGCTCTGGGGCTTGCCAGACAGGAAGCTGCCGCCTGTTGTACAGGGGGGAGGAGCAATCTTCCCATAGCAGGCAGTCAGCCACTACACTGACCTTCCCAGTTCCCAAATCCGTTCCGGATGCTGCTCAGTGTTGTTTGGACACCAGTCCTGATGTAACATCCTTTAACCTCTGGATCCTGGCATGGAAAGGAGATATTAACATGCCCTCTTTGAGCTTCCATTATCAAGGCCTCCTGGCCAGTTAAGGGAGCAGTGTCCATATTGCCAGTGTCCATACTGGCTGGGATGCTGGTTTGTCCGTCATAATATATATACACGAATAACATACTTTATGTATATGGTATTTATTTGAACAAGCATATATTTAATTGTTAGACAAGCTACTGTATTTGCTTTCTTAATAATAGAATAATTTATATAAGTATTAGCAAAGCATGTACAAAATCTAGCTGGAAGCATAATGCCAAGCCTACGCAGATTCCTTGGCATCCTACACACTGTACTTGGCGATCTAATGAATCAATGACTTTAATTGAAGGCATTATCTAATTACAGGAGAGGATGTGGTATGAAACAGCAACTCTTGAGGCTTGATTGGACCTGTTGGAGATGTAACCTAAAATTCTCAAACTTGATTCATTTGATTAAGCCTCATAAGGGAGTGGAGTCTACCCCAGTATCACCAAGCCACTAGAAGCTGAAGCGTGCACACACCCAGAATCACATTTTCACTAAATTTTCAAAATTCCAATTAAAGTGACTTACACATCTTTTGGTATGTATAGAATCGGAAGAAAACCCCGCAAAGACACGAGAGGAAAGTGTAAACTCCACACAGGCAGCAATCTGGATCTAACGGGCAGCAGTCCTAAGCACTGTGCCACCATGATACTGACCGAGACATGTTAGATGGTGTAAGTGCCCAAGAGGAAGTACAGGCATCCTGACCAGGATGGAGGATAATCTCTTGTCCAGACTGGATGCCTTAATGGAAGGACAGCTGGGATGGAGACACAACCCGGTCAGAATGCCCTATAACTATTGCCCCAACTGGCATCACTCTGTAATGGATGGACTGGCTCAATGTGGATTCCAGGAACAATTCATACCCTAAAACAGAATGTGGCAGTGTTCCTCGAGGCTGATCCCAATCGGAACACTCACAAGGTGCATTGGGAATTGAAGTCCGGAAGTGCAACGTCCTCAGGGTCCTTGGGTATTGTCAGAAGGCATTGTTGGGGGAAGGACAATACTGGTTTCCGCATAACCTGGAAGTCCTCCCGAGCGCCAATGCAGTGACACCAGAAGTGGTCCTAGGTTTTCTTGAAAAGAAGCCCACCACCTCACATTGGGGAGTCAGAGTTGGGAGGCAGCAAGCAACACTCTGGGAGGAGGGAAGGAGGAGGAATTTGTTTGATTTATTTGTATTGTGGATGAATAAGTAGCTTTTATTAAAAATTAGAATCGTGTTGGGCATTACTGTGTCTGAGGTTTAGGGCTCAGTGGTGCGCCCTGGTGGTGACAATAGATAAAATATTACATAAACACGTGACTCTATAACTATGTTTATGATGTTAAACCTCTAACGTAAACCAAGACATAATCTGTTTAACAGTAAATACAGTACATGTTACACTATCTTCTTGTCCTGTTTTTCAGAAGAAGTTAGAACTGGAATATTTGACAAGAATTTATGCAGGAATTCTGAACTGTGTAACATCCATCCATCCATCCATTATCCAACCCGCTATATCCTAACTACAGGGTCACGGGGGTCTGCTGGAGCCAATCCCAGGTAACACAGGGTGCAAGGCAGGAAACAAACCTCGGGCAGGGCGCTAGCCCACCGCAGTCTGTATAACATAGTTTTCTGAAAAAATTAAACTCATCATAATTTGACTATGAAATTGTGAAGCATCCGCACATTTTATGCTGCTTGTTAGACTGCATAAGAGCTGCTACGCTGTATAGGCCTATCGGTGTTAGTGTTACTGCTCTTACCTCACTGCCTGGCCAGACAAGTGTTAGCAATGTCCACATTAATGCCTGGGCACACAGCACTATTTTGGATATAATGTCATGTAGCTGGCACATGAAAGAAAAGGTAATTGGTTATTGGTCCAATGACAAATTAGCTATAGGCTATGATCACAATCAGCATTCATAAGTGTCCAAAGGTTCAAGGTTACTAATGACTGCACTCTACCAGTCTGTGCTCATTCAACATGGCCCTCCATCATAGGCTGACCCGTCACAATATCTATAAAGACGCCACGGCCTCTGCTGCATTTATACTCCTTCAAGTGAAAGTCGCAGCAGAAAGCAATTACACTGAACAGTGTTCTAAAACTGGTGACATGCAACATCTTGTTTTTATTTAAAATAAGCAAAAGTATATAATTAATGCATAAGTATAAAATTCTAAATCAGAACAGAAGACCACTCAATATCATGTATGTTTCAAATGCAATATTGTTTCTGAAAAAGACAATGCAATGCAGGTGTTGAAATACATGAAAATACATAAACTTTTTTGGTCAGAATGCTCAAGAGGTGCTCAAGATCTGCCTGTTCTGTGTTGCATCTCTCATTGTGGACGTTCTTTTATCACACCTGCCTTTTATCAGCTTTTTCCCAAACTCACAAGTTTGAGTTTGTCACGTTCCTTAATATGCAGATCACCTCCTTTAATAATACGTATCTACTGTATAATTATAATTAATAATTATAACAGATTTCAGCACTTTCACCCAATTTTGTGATGTGAGGGGTAGTCTGGCAATGCTAAAGTTATATTCGCTTTACATGCCCATAAAATATTTTCTGCTATCAACACATTAATTTTTAATTGGTCAAACAGAAGCACAACACTGTTTAGATTTGTTCATAATTCTTATTAAACTGTCATGAGTTGCCACAGTCCTCCAGCATTCCAGGCAGCGGTCTTTACAGTCACAGGCGCCATTCCTTGTGGAAGTCTGTGGTTGCTGGCCACGTACCGCCTTGTAAGTGCACTGACTGCATAGGCCTCTTGGCATCTTTATTCATTTTAGCTTGTGCTTTTAATTAGGGCATTCCATGCATACATCCTATAAACCAGAGCTCAAAGTAGCACCCTCAAGAGCAACGCTTGGTCTCTCCATTCACACATGCCTACCAGGTGCATGAAGTGCCGTTTCAATAAAGTACTGTTGTGCAACACATTGTAATTTATGAATCAAAAGTGAACAATCGTGTTTGTACTTGAAAAATTATAAACTAATATTACACACTCACATATATATAAATACATTTATTCCAAGGGTATGGTGGTACAGTGGCACTGCCAATGTGGAGTCTGCTTGTTCTTTTAATGTCTGTGTTGGTTTTGCCCCCACTTCCAAATGACCTTTGTTAGGTTAACTCTCAATTGAACCAGTATGGGAGCGTCAGTGTGGATGTGTGCATGAATGTGCTCTGCAATGGACTGGCAATCCCTCAAGGGTGGCTTTCTCCTTTGGGCCCAATGCTGCCAGGATGGGCACAAACTTGCCTGAACTGGAAAAATGGATTAAAAATGAATGGATGGTTTAATACAAATCCCACCCCAAACAACACTAAGGAGGACATAATACACAAAAATTGTGTGTTTATTAAGTAACTAGCTGTGCTAATCATTGTGATGGTGAGGGTTAGCCACACACTACCAGGTCCCACCAGGAGCCTCCGGAACCTGCCACTGCTGATAACATTTCTGAGGGACAAGCCAAGCAAATGAGGTCATTACACAAAGCAAGGGGAAGGTGAAACAGTGCTCAGAGCTTTTATTTAAAAAAATTAATATTCAGAAGTCCTGTGCAAAATCCATAATAAATAATTCAATAAAAGTGAAAGTGGAGGTTAAAATTCAAATACATAAATCCATTAAAAATGAGGTCTAAAAACCATCTGGCAGGAAACTGTCCTTTTCTAAAAGCCTGGTGCGTCTCCTCTGCTTATCCCGTATGGGCCTTGCAGCAGAGGAGTTGTCAGCCAACCTTCCACGGGTCCGGGTCCCTGCCTTTCCATGGCTACAGTAAGGCTCCCTCTCCGGACCTGGGTTCGGGTCCCCAAAGGCCATGGCGCTCAGAATGGGCTCTCTTCCCTGCCTGTCTTCTCTCTTGAGCCTGCTGTCTTCATCTCGCTCACTCCTACATCAGCGCTCTCTCTCCCTCATGTCTTCCTGCCCTCTTCTCTTTCTTTAACCTCTGCTCTGATGTCTTTTTTCTTTTTCCGATCCCTTGCACTCCCCTTTTATATGCTGGGGAGCAGTTGCATGTGCGAAGGGCTGATTGCTGCCCTGGGCTGTTAATGAGACAATCAGACCATCCACACATGCCGGCCAGCAAAGCAACGCACGGTCGGCTGACCACATCGCAACAACCCGGAGATAAGCTATCTTCTCAGACGATCACTCACATCTGCTCTACTCCCCAGCGTGAGTGCGTCCAGTTATTTATTTAAATCGGACAACTTTTTTCTGAGCCATGGACCCGCTATACCACACCAATATAAGAAGGGGTTAAATCTCAATAATCGACATAGACCTAAATAATTAAAATTTACACAGCACCATATATTGGAATGTATTTTATAATGCATGTAGTAATAAAATGCATTGCATTTGTCACTCCAACGGATGGCACATCACACACATTTGTGGTAATAAAATGTATTACTGCAAATACTTGTGATGCGCTGTTTGTTGGAATGACAAATGCAATACATACAGTATGTCTCCCTTACTTGCCATTTGGTATAGGATTCGTAAAAATGCAGTGTTAATGTTTGAGATGTACTGCCTGTTGAAATGACAGAGGCATTGCAACTGGAATGGATACACAAAGACATCTTTACTAATGTGGTTTAATCTCAAGGATAGGATGAACAAAGAGATTAAATACAGACAAAAAGTAAAAGTCTGAATTAGCATAAGGTGCTCTAATTTGGGGTGTTCATAAGAAATGTAATGATTTACTTCATGAGGTAGAAATACATAATAAACAATAGATAGTGTATCATATATTTGAAACAATAAAATATATGCTTCAATTTAAATGTTTAAAGCCTAAATATTCTTGATTCTTATAGAAATGTGTCATTTTTCACTCTATCATAGAGGTCAGTAGAGGGCTTGATCCCTAGTAAAGAACCAAACATGAAAAATAATATCATCATATTTATAATCACTGACCTTGAAATAGACCAAACGTATACCCCACATGCTTGTGTTTGAAATCTTCTACAGGGTGGGCCATTTATATGGATACACCTTAATAAAATAGGAATGGTTGGTGATATTAACTTCCTGTTTGTGGCACATTAGTATATGTGAGGGGGGAAACTTTTCAAGATGGGTGGTGACCATGGTGGCCATTTTGGATTCAACTTTTGTTTTTTCAATAGGAAGAGGGTCATGTGACACATCAAACTTATTGGGAATTTCACAAGAAAAACAATGGTGTGCTTGGTTTTAACATAACTTTATTCTTTCATGAGTTATTTACAAGTTTCTGACCACTTATAAAATGTGTTCAATGTGCTGCCCATTGTGTTGGATTGTCAATGCAACCCTCTTCTCCCACTCTTCACACACTGATCGCAACACCGCAGGAGAAATGCTAGCACAGGCTTCCAGTATCCGTAGTTTCAGGTGCTGCACATCTCGTATCTTCACAGCATAGACAATTGCCTTCAGATGACCCCAAAGATAAAAGTCTAGATCGGGAGACCTTGGGGGCCATTCAACTGGCCCACGACTACCAATCCACTTTCCAGGAAACTGTTCATCTAGGAATGCTCGGACCTGACACCCATAATGTGGTGGTGCACCATCTTGCTGGAAAAACTCAGGGAACGTGCCAGCTTCAGTGCATAAAGAGGGAAACACATCATCATGTAGCAATTTCGCATATCCAGTGGCCTTGAGGTTTCCATTGATGAAGAATGGCCCCACTATCTTTGTACCCCATATACCACACCATACCATCAATTTTTTTGTTCCAACAGTCTTGGAGGGATCTATCCAATGTGGGTTAGTGTCAGACCAATAGCGGTGGTTTTGTTTGTTAACACAAACACAATGGGCAGCACATTGAACACATTTTATAAGTGGTCAGAAACTTGTAAATAACTCATGAAAGAATAAAGTTATGTTAAAACCAAGACACCATTGTTTTTCTTGTGAAATTCCCAATAAGTGTGATGTGTCACATGACCCTCTTCCTATTGAAAAAACAAAAGTTGGATCCAAAATGGCCGACTTCAAAATGGCCACCATGGTCACCACCCATCTTGAAAAGTTTTCCCCCTCACATATACTAATGTGCCACAAACAGGAAGTTAATATCACCAACCATTCCCATTTTATTAAGGTGTATCCATATAAATGGCCCACCCTGTAGAAGTGGCTGTTAGAGGGTTAGGACCACCAGTAAAGCATCAAATATCAAAAATAGTATATTCATGATAAGCAACCTTGAAATAGCATAAAATGACACTCTGCATACGTACCTTACCGGAGTAATGATTAACAATAGAGCATTGTTCCATTTCACATATTAACCCCAATCATCAGAATAGAGCCCAAAATGGCAGTGCCCATGAAAATACTAATAAACAACATGGCATTGCTGTAATATCGGTAAAATAATAAAAATTAATTATATAAATATTTCAAACAAGACAAACATATTTTCAGTAGCCTGAGCATGTTTATAACAACAAGTCTGCACTCTATGACCCTTACCATCCGCAGAATGGGTAATCCACCCCAGGCTAAGCATGTCCAGGCCTGGCCAGTACTTGGATGTGAGACCATCAAGGATATGCTGCGGTTAGTGCTGGAAGAGGTGTTAGTGAGGCTATCGGTGGGTGCTTACCCTGTGTGCAGATGCCACTGCCTCAGTACAGTGACAGAGACACTGTGCTGTAAAAATTTACACAGCTTTTCAGATGAGGCGCAAAACTGAGGTCATTAACGATCCCTGGGCATCTTTCAAAAAGAAAAGGGCATTCCCAATGTCCTGACTGAATTGCCCGCCACAGCCATATCCATTCTCCCCACTAATCATCCCCTGTCCCGTACTAGTTAACTGTCTATCTCAGCCCTTCACCACCTAATAGCTTAGGTGTAGTGAGCGTAATTCCACAAGAAAGACTGCATCATTCAGATGGATGCTACACATTAGTAGTGGTTTCCCCACTGTCTACGTAAATCACTTTGAGCAGGTTAGAAAAGTGCTATATAATATAATTATTATTATTTCTATTTCACATGAGGCCAGGCCTCACCTATTCTATGCTACCACCTATTGCTGCAGACAAATTCTTCTGGCTGCCTATCATTCCCAATGACCTGTTTCTTAAAATATTATCCAGAGAATAATTAGTTCTGAGGCACTCGTTAAATAAACATACCATGCCACACACTGATAGTGCTCTTCCTTTAGGACTATTGTAGTACCTCTGGTGCCAGCAAATGCCCCTTTCCATCTCCTCAGGCCTTGACTTGCTGCCCTGTGTCACACACTAATGCATGCAGACTCCTTCTTCACTAAGCCACCTATCTTACTGTTTATTCTAATACAGAATTGCCAGGAGACACAGTAAGGATAAATGTAAGGCTGAAAACCTTATGCATGATCAGACGTACACCCACTCTTGATTATGTAGAAGTAATCCATGTAGACATGATGTCAGTGTGTTCGAATGACCAAGGGGGAATCCCTGCTCAATAAAATGATGAAGTCTCCATGTACCAAAATCATCAGTGGGAAATATTGCATTGCATTAAATGACTGGTTGTTAATGGGCTGCATTGTTAAAAGTATGATCAACTCTCTGCTAAAGAGCTAAGTCACCCAGGGGCCTCTGGGGGTCTTAATCCAGGCTTGCATGAATGTCTTTGGAATGTGGACAGAAAGTGGATTTCCACTTACCTGCAAGGGAGTGTAATTGCATTGATATAAGTCTTGAAGTTGTCTCCCAAGTGCACATGTTCGACAATACACACACGTGTATACCGTACAGGCCAAAAGTTTGGACACACCTCCTCATTCAATGTGTTTTCTTTATTTTCATGACCATTTACAGCACTCCATCACTCTCCTTCTTGGTCAAATAGCCCTTACACAGCCTGGAGGTGTGTTTGGGGTCATTGTCCTGTTGAAAAATAAATGATCGTCCAACTAACCTGACTTCTGCACAACACAACTGCTGGTCCCAACCCCATTGATAAAGCAAGAAATTCCACTAAATAACCCTGATAAGGCACACCTGTGAAGTGAAAACCATTTCAGGTGACTACCTGTTGAAGCTCATCGAGAGAATGCCAAGAGTGTGCAAAGCAGTAATCAGAGCAAAGGGTGGCTATTTTGAAGAAACTAGAATATAAAACATGTTTTCAGTTATTTCACCTTTTTTTGTTAAGTACATAACTCCACATGTGTTCATTCATAGTTTTGATGCCTTCAGTCATGAAAATAAAGAAAACACATTGAATGAGGAGGTGTGTCCAAACCTTTGGCCTGTACTGTATATAGTGTATGTATGTATGTATATGTATTATATATTGTGAACCACCAGGCGCATATATCCGCCCCAACACAGATAGGCAGGACACGAATTGCCACACAGCACACACATTTACTTACATCTGAGGAGCGCTTTTCTCTGCCCCCCACAGCATAGTACATAAAGCACAGCACAGTCCTCCTTTCCTTCTCTCTTTGCTCCGCCACCACTCCTCTCCCAGAAAGCTTTGTCCACTTCTTCTCAACTCTGGCTCCCCGAATGGAGTGAGGTGGCTCCTTTTATTCAGCTCCTAGGAGTGCTCCAGGTGGCTCATCAGTATTACCTGGAAAAACTCCCAAGTGTGGTGGAAATCCACTATAGAGCTCTGCAGCTCCTCCTGGGAGGCCCCACAGAACCCAACAGGTCTGTACGAAACTCCAGCTCCCAGTGTGCCCTACAGGAGTCTGTGATGCCACAGCCGCCCAGGAGGGCGGCCCTCTAGCATGCCAGGGGGGGTATTACCTCAGTAATGCTCTCTGCCCCGGTGCTTCCATTCCGTTGGCATCCCTGCCAGGTAATGGCTGTGGCCGCCCCGTCACTATATGTACACACACATACACATTGAATTCAGAAAGTATTCAGTGTTGTACAATTAATTTTAAATTGATACTTATTCCTATTTTTGTCCATCAATCTCCAATAGATTGGATTGAAAGCGTCTTTAAACTGCCACCTTCAGGTCTCTCCAAGGATGTTCTATTAGGTTTGTATTTGGGCTTTGGCTGGGCCACTTAAGCACACTCAGACTTGTCCTCAAGGTTGCCTTGGCTGTCTGCTTCAGGTCACTGTCATGCTGAAATGGTCTCCCATTCTAAAGTTGCGTTCACTCTACAGCAGGTTTTCTTCAAGGACCTCACCATATTTTGTAGCATTTATCCTTCTCTGAATTCTGACCAGTCACCCTGTCCTTGCTAATGAGAAGCACCCCCAATAGCCTGATGCTGCCACCACTACACTACACTGTAGGAATGGTGTTAGGCAAGTGATGAGCAGTGCTTGGTTTTCACAGTAATCAGACCAAAGAATCTTTTTTCCTCATACTCCTTTAAATGTTTTTGTCCTGACATGCAGTGTGAATTGTAGGGCCTCGTATACACAGGTGTATGCCTAATTAAATGATGTCCGATCAATTCAGTTTGCCACATATGGACTCCAACCAGATTCTAGAAACATCTCAAAGATAATTAAAGCAAACAGGATGCCTCTGACTACAATTTGGATTGCCACAGCAAAGGGTCTGAATATTTGTATGAATGAGAGATTTCCATTTTTAACTTTTAATAAATTTTAATTTTTTTATAATTTTAATAAACCTTTCTGAAAACATTTTCACTTTGCCATAATGGGGCATTGAGCGTAAACTGATGGAAAAAATGGCAACTGTATCAATTTAAAATGAAACCTATAATACAATAAATTGTGCAGAAAGTGAAAGGGTATAGTTTCTGAATTTGTATACTGTGTGGTTCTGCTAGGATAGAATGCAGCAAAAGAGAATTCTTAACACTAGAGGGCAGAAGACAAAGAGAGGGCTGGGGATTCATGATCTCCATTTAGACTAGTAGAGGCCTTGTAAATTTGGCATAATACTACAAGACCTCCAAGCCTCAACTACAAGAGGTTTCTGCGCTGGAAGCTTTTAAAAAAAAATGCCCCCATTGGTGCCTTTCTTCCCTTAACATAGCAAATGTTAACAAAATATGGTTTCCACAGCTTGCCATTTGAACATCACGGACCATTCTTGTAAAACCCTGTTCTAATATTCCTCTAAGTAAGGCAGAGAGACCAGTCTGTGTTTTTCAATTTGCTCAAAGGCTGTGTTTATTTGGAAATGGAGAAATGGGCGATCCCAACCTTTGTCTCGGCTTCCTGCAGTTCTCTCCAAAAGATTCCAGCACTGGTGAAACCATGGCC
The DNA here is from genome assembly GCA_026402145.1 of Polypterus bichir lapradei. Lineage (NCBI taxonomy): Eukaryota > Metazoa > Chordata > Cladistia > Polypteriformes > Polypteridae > Polypterus > Polypterus bichir. Next base: position 12,135 of record JANRMT010062850.1, read on the forward strand.
GGTATGACGAAGGCAGCCATCAGTTGATTTCCTCCGTTTCATTTCATTTGTATTGTTCCAATGATGACAACATAAAGAAAAACAACAAAAAAAGAAAAGAAAAATAAACAAAAAAATTTGCACCACTTACTGCAGAATATGTCAATAGCTGATCAGATGCCCAGATGGCAAGTCCTGGGAAATACCTGATTTAACTGTAATTTACTTTACGTTTGCCTCATTTTGGGACTCTTCCATTTCTAACTTTTAAATTATTTTTGTAATTGTATTTTTCTTTTTCTAATTGTAAAGCACTTTCAGCTACACTTTTTTCTGAAGACAATACTGAATTAACATGGAGGAATATTGACTAGCATGGCTAACTAAACACAAACGAAAGGCATAGAGGCACGTGTCCATATAGCTGCAGATGTAATGCTGTAAACCATTTTGTTAATTTGTACAGACAGCATATTTCTAAGGGTGGTGCAATGCTTGGCATTACTGCCTCATAGTTCCAGGAGAGTCGGCTCAAATCTCTGTCTGCCCGCTGTCTCTGAGGAGCCTGCACATTCTCCATTTGTCTACATGGGTTTTCCTTGAGTTGTGGAGGTTTTCCTCTCTCATTCCAAGATGTGCATGTCAGGATAGGTTTGGCTCCAAACTGACCCCATGTGAGTTAGTGTCTGTGTGTTTGTGTCACTGTACTCTGGGATGCACCGCTGTTCGCTTTGTCGTAGCCCCCTGTCTTATTTCCGATTCTAGCCATACAAGATTTGGCTGTCTGTGACACCAAAATTGGATGAAATGGGCTTAGCAAGTGAGTAGATGAATGGATGGATGACTGTATATTTTTGAAATTCCTTTTCTAGTGTTCTGATGTTTATTTCTTAAAGAATTATTTTCCTTTTTCCATACCACACATATATAATTAAATGGATTAATAAATGAATTTCCATTGAAACTTTATAACATCCAAAAGCTTCTCACATTAAATTTTTCACTAGCCCAAAGGCCTGAAATGCAGCTTTAGTGAACGCTCATCTAGCTCTGTAGGTCCATTGTGGTGAAAGTGCCTGATAATAAGATTTAAATCTCATCTGAAAACACCACAAGCTTCTTTTCCTGATCTCGTTTTTTTTTTTCTAACTCTACTGTGCTGAATTTCAGTTTCCTCCAATTGTTTTTATGTGATCAAATTTTTATTGAATCCATCAAATTCAGGAAATGAAAAATTTCAACTAAATTGAAAACAAATAGCAAGACACTCCCACACCCCAACCTTGTTAAAGATGTGAAGAAAAGAAAAGAAAATGAAAGGCGCTATGACACTCCAATGAAAGGGCAGCAGTCCAACAGGTTTGTAAGTATAAAGCAAAAAATTAGGAGATCGTAATTTCATGGACCAGGAGCAATCATACAGCAGACAGTCTTTTCCTTATATTACAATGGATAACCCATAAATCAGCAACACCGAGTTCAGAAACAACCAAGTTATGGAAAGCCACCTTCCAGAAATTAAATGAATGAGATTTCCAATGAGATGGGTCAGTGCCAGCTTGGCAGCAAATGTGAAAAACGAGAAAAGCCTTCACTGAATGGAACTGCGGGGAAAAGCAGGAGGAAAAAGATATGATGTGATAGAAGGGTATCAATGAAAAGGACAGAAAAAACTGTGAAAGGAAAATAAGGAGGACAGGGACGACAGTCCCTTTCATTTGTATTAGTTGACTCTGTATGTTCAGCTTATTGCTTTCTGTTCTGAATGGATAGCTACTTATTTACCATTTCCTTATAGAATATTTTTGGAATTTATTAATATGAATTTTTACTTCTTTTTATTGTATTTTTGTTTGCTTTGTAAAGTGTCTTGAGAAAATATTTGCATTGCACCTTTCCAATATCCAGATTCACCCAGTTCAGGATTGTGGGGAGGCTGACTCTTTTTATCAGCAACATGAGGCAGGAGGTAGGAACCAACCCTGGATGGGCTATTGGAGCATAGCAGGTACCACTCCCTCCTGCGCTGGGCCAAATGAGAGTTGCCATTTAAACAACCATGTGTCTATAGGATGTGGGAAAAAAAATGAGCGTGTAGAGGAACACACATGTAGTCATGAAAGAACATGCAAACTCCACACAGACAGTAACCAAACTAGGACTGTGGAGCTGTGAGAAAAAAGAGCTATCAAATGTGCCTTCCAGACTTGGACTGAGCCATTTGAGAACTGACCTGCACACGTTTGGAATTCTGGAGAAAAACTGGAGTACTTATAAAAAATGGAAACATTCAGATATAGAGAAAACATGAAACTACAAGTGAAAATGACCAGGGTGAGGTCTGAATTGAAAATTCTCTAGGCGTGAGGAAGCAGTGACAACCACCACGCCACCCTGCCCTGAAGGTGCCAATAAAAAATATTCACCTCCATTGCAAGTTTTCATACTTTACTGTTGCTCAACATTGAATCACATTGGATTTAATTTCAGTTTTTTGACAATGATCAACAGAAGACTCTTTAATGTCAAAGTGAAAGCAGATCTCTGCAAAATGACATCAATTAATGGCAAAAATAAAACACAAAATAATTGATAACATAAATTTTCACTCTCTCCAAGTCAGTATTTAGGAAATAGCAGCCATGGCAGCCTCTGTCTGTGTGCACAAGTCTCAATCAGCTATGCACATCTGCTCTTTGCAAAACTGCTCAGGCCCTGCCAGATTGCATGTTGATTGTGAATGAACTGCCTTTATCAAGTACAGCCACAAATTGTAAAGTTGGATTGAAATGTGGGCTCTGGCTTGGCCACTCCAGCACATTAACATTGTGTTTTTAAATCATTCCTGTGTAACTCTAGCTGTATGCTTGAGTAATAGCAAATCTTCTCTGCAAGGTGCAGGTTTCTTACAGACTGCATCTGATTCTCCTCCAGAATTTCCCTATTCTGTATTCATTTGCCTTTACACACCTTCCAGGGCCAGCTGCAGAGGTGCATAACAATAGCATGATGCTGCCAACACCATGTTTTACGTGGTGTTTGATAATGTGCAGTGTAACTTGGCAATAAGTGTGATGGACAGAAAACTCCATTTTGGTGTCATCAGACTATAGAACCTTCTTCCAGCTGATGCCAAAATCTCCAATGTGCCTTTTAACAAACTCTAGCCAATATGTCATGTGCTTAGTTTTTAACAATGGCGTTCTCTTTCCCACTTACCCGCAACACTGTGGCTGGTGAAGCACTAAAGCACAATTTGTTGTCTACACAGTCTCTCCAATCTCTTGGATGTTTTCTCCTCTCAATCCCCTGACTTGTGTTTTTCACGGAGATGCCTGGAGTTTTCTTATGTCTTCATTGTGTACATTAGGCCACCATACTGACTCACCATAAGTTGGACCTTCCAGGTAAGGTGCATTTATACTACTGTCATTTAAAATCCCAGACAGGTGAATGCCATTGAACTAATTTTGTGATTTCTGAAACCATTTGGCTGCACCAGAGATGATTTAGGGGTATCATACCAAAAGGAGATGAATACTTATGTGATCATTTACTTTGTGCTTTATATTTGTAATAAAGTTATATCACTTTGATATTAAAGGGTGTTTTTCTGTTGATCAGTGTCAAAAGGCCAAATTAAATAGACTGTGATTTAATGTTGTATAACAATACATTGTGAAAACCTCCAAGAGAGTGAATACTTATTTATAGGCACTTAGGACAGGCATCCCGACCGAGAGAGTGAAAGGTTCCTTTCCTGGAAGGGAAACTCCAGGTGGTTGGACAGGAGTCCTGACCAGATATATTCACAATACCTTTCCTGGCTGGGATAGAAGGGCAGGGAAGAACTGTCTCTAGGGGCTGTTTATTCCCCCAGGATGTTAGATGGCAGCTGCCCTGGATATTGATACCTGTTCGATCACCAGCAAGGAATGCCAGAAATTGTAGTCCAGTAGTGCAGCCCTGCTGAGATCCGTGGGTGCCGCAAGATGGTGCTGCAGGGAGTTACACTCCCTACTGTTTGGGATTTCCATACAACCCGAAAGTGCTTCCAACAGGCAAAGCCTTGGCACCGGAAGTATTCCCGGATCCTCAATTAAAGAGACCGCACTGCCTTGTCCATTTAAGTCAGAGCTGGCAGCGGAGACAGGCAACACTGAAGGAGTAGCAGTATGGAGGAGAGAGAGAAGGGGAGAGAAAGGAAGGGAAGGAGGAAGAGAAACACAGCAGTTAATTTTTAGTACAAGGTATCTGTAATAAAAAGCCCCTTTATTTGAACCGGAGGCTGTGTTTGTATGTTTGTGTTTGGGGCTCTGTGGCACCCCCTAGCCTTCACAATATATATATGATTGTTTTATTTGTTTTTTTCGAACTATAATACTGATTACTACTTTAAGAGGGTGCTCTCAGTGAATGGTTTCAAATAAAATAGAAACTGACACAGCATACCCATGATGGATTAGCTCCCTATTCAAGCTCAGACTCTTGATAAACCTGAAAAGGAAACATCAGATTTAGTAAATTAATAGTGATTTAATTAAGCCAAAATGAAAAATATATAAATCATTAGGCACCTGTGATCTAAAAGCAGATTACACCTTCAGAACTGATTAGTTGACAGACTGCTAGAGTTCTAAAACGATCCACATTCAGTTTCCATTTGAAAATGTAAGACATAGCTCAAACAAACCTTATTATTGCCCTCTGCCTGATTTAAATGGGACAAAAGTGCACAAAAAAGATGTTAAGCCCAAATAACTTTACAAGTTTAGATGCTAGGAGTCACATTCCTGGTTTTTGTGGCACCGTAGGGGCGCCTTTCTATGTTCCTTCCCATTCCATGATGTGGCATGTCACTTCAATTTGGTCATCAGCTGCCATTTCCTAACACAGTTCTTTAGTGCTAAAATAACTTGCGAAATGTCCTGATGTCATTTGTCATTATGGGTTAAGAAAATCTCCTGGTAAGTTTGTTAGGATCAGCACTCCGAGCTTTATTTAGAACTTGTGGTGGTTCCACTTTCTAATGTGGGTGTTTAAAAATATCCATACTCTTATCCGTTTTGTTAACCTCCTCCACCGCGGAGCGCACAACGAGGGTGGGGCACTGGTGGAACAGGCTGACGTGATCAGATTAAAGACATCGTTTTCTTTAATTAAAGCTTTGCCATATTATGTTAATAATCTCCTATGCAGACACAGCACAGGAAAAAACTGTTAGACATAAACATAACTAAAATTAAAGTTAAACTTCTAAAAGGTATGTTACAGAAATCAACATCTCTTGTCTTATCAAATTATTTAGTGTAAAATGGAATACACAAAACATACCAATGATAAAACAGTGATGTCCACTTATCTCTTTGAATTAATCCAGCACATTCCTCTCTGAAGGTGATCACATCAAGCCCACCTCGCCAGGATATGTACCAGCTGTGGACAGCACTTGACACCATTGCTGGTTACATACCGATGCAGCCACACTGAGCTAATTTAGAATCGCTCATCATCCTGACACCATATGCTTGAAGTGTGGGAGGACTCCAAAACGAAGACAAGGAGAACACGCTGCCTCAGCAAAGTAAGGGCCCACATGCTGTTAGGCTGCAATGCTACCCTACTATCTAAACTGAGAACATCAGAGCAAACCAATAAAACTGGACTTTTGCAGAAAAGAAACAAACAATAAAACTGGAATTTTGCAGAAGGATGGTCGTTCTTGACTTTATGTGAAGTAAGTGGAGCAAGACAGTGACAGGTCCTTACAATGTCCTAATGTACTGTAGAGCCACAATAGGATTGGGCAATATACCACAGTAAAGAGTAGAATAGTGGCAGTGGGGCAGTGTCTATATATTATTAATGAATTCCACAGGCCTAGGGGAAAGGGGGGTCAAGCTGTAGTTTAAGAAAACTCTTACAGGTGGCAGTCAGGACATGGAATGGTTAGAGATCAGGATTTGAAGACAAAGAGATGGAGTGTAAATTGGTGTGGTAGTAAGTTGGGTAAGTGTGTAGCCACACTACTGGGCAGACAGAGGCTTATCTGTTTAGCTAGAACTAGAAAATGCATCAAGTATTTGTTATTTTACTGTGCACTTACTCCCTGTATTCATCCCTCCCTCTTATTGTTTGTGCAACAAGCATTTCATTTTTGGCTTTTTAACCACCTTATATTATTTTGGATAGCATACCACCCGCTGTCCAAATTTTTTATATTGTTTCTCAAAGTGCACACTGTCACAATTTACAAACCATTATGAGCAACCAGATCAAAAAATAAATTTGTCATTAAGTCTGGCTGTGGCCTGTGAGGTTTGAGGTACCATCAATGATTAATGTAAATTAATGTAAAATACGGAGGAGTGCAAGGGTATTATTACAGTAGTAATAATAATCTTATTTATATAGCACATTTCCTACATACAAATGCAGTCCAAAGTACTTTCAATAGATTATAAAAAATAATTCATATAATAATAAAAATACAAGATGTGATCAAAAATAATAAAATTAGACATTGCATAAACAGCTTCTACAAAATATGATAAATCAGATGTACTGTAAAAATAAAAACAAGAAACAGATAAAGGGTTTCGGTACCACAGGTTACCCCTTTAATGTCCAGTGTTGCAATCAGTGAATAAGTGGAAGACAAAATGCTATAAGTGCTGCTCTTGCTGTATAGGCTTCTCATAGCCTGATCAAACCTCCGGCTACAGATTCAGGCTACTGATCAACAGATTTAAGAACTCTTTTATTCCCAGAGCTACAAACATTTTGAATTCTCTTACTTGTAGAGATACTGATAAATACTAAATTCTGAATTTACATTTGAGTTCTGTTTAAGGTAATTATTCTTTTAATATTGAGTGTGTGCACTTATGTTGTCAGCTTCGCTTATTTTTTTCTTGTATCTGTGTAACACTGTCTTATGTTTTTGTACTTTCCTGCTGCAAACAAAAAATCCTTCTGTGATAATAAAGTTTACTTAACCTAATCTAACCTATGGAACACTCCTTTCCAGAAGGAGATCCTTTCCAGTCAGTTACCTGATCCAGAATAATGTTCGATTTTCTGTGCCAATGAAACTTGTAGTTGGGGGAACTGGAAAAGGCGGGCTGATGGGTTGAGACAGGAAGTGACTTCAATAGTCTTCCGGTTAGTTCTCCACCATTCTAGGGCTAACAGAAACTATGTTAAATGCTGCGTCTTACCCAAAACCATGCAACATGCTTGATACTCACATGCTTGACAATATATAAATTAAATCAACTTATTAGTAGTAAATTATTGTTTCATATAGCACCCTTCAGGCTAGGGCTGCACTATGAGAGTGTGTTTAACGTTGCTGACTCACAGCTCCAGCAGATCATGGTATGTGTGGAGTCTGAATGTTCTACCTGTGTGTCTGTGGGTTATGTTAATTGGTGACCCTAAATTAACCTCATAAGGTTTTGTGTGTGAGTGTGCCCTGTGACAAACTGGCACCCTTTACATGTTTGTTTTTATTTTTGCACCAGATGCTGTCAGCAAAGATTTCAGTCACACAACCATGAGCTGGAAGAAGTGAGTTTGAAAAATGGATGGTCCCACCATGCTGCTATAAAAACAAATGAAGAACATGCTACGATAAAGTTCTACACAGAAACTGAACAGTGAAGGCATTATAAAAATAAATCAGATTTAGCTTTATAGTCAGATTTTGTTTTGGACAGCATCTTTTATAGTTGTCAAGGGGCACAGTTCTCAGAGATTGCATATGAACCAACGCTTTACTGCAGATATTCTGGAGTCCCTTGCCTTTCAAAGTATTTGCACATAACACAGGATTATTTGGTTTGAGAATGTCAGGTGGTGTGGTGAATAAAGGGTGGTGTTTTAGCTTAAAATAGCTTGAAGATTAATTCACTTGTTTATTTACTAAACCCAGTTTTCCAAAATAGTGTTGAAGGGGTCCACAGCCTTTCTATACATACTGTAAACCAAGCCAGGATGAATCCAGATCTGTGGATCTACCTCCTACTCCTAAGTGCAGCTTTCCTCTTATAAAATGAAAATAACTTTAACAAGTTTGTTGTACATATTCCCTTATTCCTTCATGGGTCAATGAGGGCTAAAGCCTGAGAACCAATGCATTGCCAGTACATTGTAGGACACCCTAATGTTTGCTCCCACCAGGCTAATTTACAGTTGCAAGTAAAATGTATGTTTTTTGGTATATGGAAGGAAAACTGGAACAAGCAAGAAAACACACAAGCATTTGACATTTCCATGCAGACCACAAGTGAGCTGGCAATCAGCAGCAGTGATAACCTGTGTAAAAAAGAACTAATTTAAAATAAATTAAAAAATTAATATGTTCTGCCCAGGGTTTGTTTCCTGCCTTGCGCCCTGTGTTGGCTGGGATTGGTTCCAGCAGACCCCCGTGACCCTGTAGTTAGGATATAGCGGGTTGGATAATGGATGGATGGATATGTTCTGTTGAGAGCTAGAGCCTAACATGGAAAAACTGGGTGTAATGAAGGAACCAACCCCATAGAGGGTGCTGTTTGTGATCAGTGGAAATGCAAACACACAGTGACCCCCATTCTCATTCAGGGTATTAAGAGTCAGGTAATCTAAAAAGTGCATTGTTGGAATGTGTAAAGGAAATGGAGGACTTGGAGAAGACTTTCACAAGACCAGCAACCCTAAATTAAAAAGCAAGTTAGAAATAAATGGATGGTTGGAATGTATAACCTTTTTATAGACAGTGGCTGGATCTGAAATGGCACCCAGATGCCTTGAGATGTGGGCCTATAGCAAAACTAACAATTTCTGCCTTATGTACCGGGGAGAGTCGTGGCATGTTGTATGTTGATAGGCACATGCAAGTACTCTGTATACATGGCAATAATTCTATAAGCATATGAAAGAAAATAAAATCAAGAACAAAAACCCTACATCTCTTATTCAACAGTTTTTCTCTTACACAAAATAATAATACCCACCGCATCATGTTGGCACAATGTTTAATCCTACTATCTCTAGCTCCAGTAAACTGGTCTTAAATACCAGCCTGGTCTTTGTCTGTGTAGAGTTTGCACCTCCTATTCTCGTATGGGTTTTTCTCTGGGTACTCCATTTTTCTTCCCATGTCCAAAAGACTTGTTTGTTAGGTTAGCTGGCTTCTATAAATTGGCCCCATATGAGTTACAGTGACCTGCGCAATGTAGTGTTTACTCCAAGGTTTGTTCCCTTCTTATGTTCAATGCCACCATGGAGAGGCTCTAGTCCCCTGTGATCCTGAATTCTATTAAGCATGCTTGATAAAAGATGGATTATTACAGAAACATGTCTGATACTCACAGCAAAGACTGAAAGGCTAAAGTCATTCGACATTTAAAAAGCGTCCAACTTAAAGAGGGACTATGCTGACCTTTTATTTTATGTGTGTTGAAAATGCAGGCACAAAAAAATCAAAAGGAGAGTCATAACTCAGGCAAGAGCTCAATAGCAGTAGTCAAAAAAGAACACGCACTAAAGCCAAAATACAAGTCACAAATTTTAAAAGGCTGTTAACAACAGTTCAAAAACCAAAATGCAAACTGATAAGGATTTGTTTTGAAAATCCCAAAACTCTTGACACAGTGAGCTTGGTTCTGCCAACTTTTATATGCCACTGCCATGATGTCATAGGTCACATGACCTGTGTGTTACATGCCTAACAACAATCATAGCAACTGTAAACAACATGGCAATACCAGTAAAATATCAAATTGGTGTTGAGGTAAATCAAAATATTAAATGAATACTCCACTCACACCATACGATACCATTTTTTAAGGCTGCTTAATCTTCAGCATGGTCATGGGGGACTAGAGCCTATCAAAGAAAGCAAACTGGGTACAAGGGGGGAACAATCCTTGGACAGGGTGCCAGTCCATCAGAGGGAGATCACATAGACACACACAACACACACACTAGGGAAACTTTAGTGTCACCAATCTACCTAACCAAAGATTTCTTTATATGTTACTTTAATCACATGTTTTCATGCAGCATGAGAAAAATACATTTATGATATAACAGACCCTAATGGTGAACCATGCTGCACAATGGCAAATAATGTAATGAAACACCCATGAAAAAAGATAACAGTTCTGTGCTTTGGAATTGAAGACAGGACTCTTGATCAACTAATGACAGGGAGAGGCAGATCTTCAAATCAAAAGCACAGGATTATAGGAATCCACCTTTCCTATTCACTGTTAATGCTTCCTTTTTTGGAAGTTACTGTTAATAATAATTTGTGAAAATAAATAATTGTTTTGCATGTTTTGAGCATATGACTATATAACGGATATATGGATTATGCAAAATATGTAACCTGAAAAGTTTTCCTTTTTTCCCATGGATGTTATTTTTTTTCTTCATTAGCTGTTATGCAACACTGGTTGCCATTATGGTCTATTGTATCATAAACATGTTCCTCTCATTCTGCATGAAAAAATTAGATTAAAAATTATCTCATCCATCTTTACAAACTATATGGGGTTAAGTAAAATATAAAAAAAATATCATTTTTAAGTGGAGTACTTTAAGAAATTATTCAATAATACATGTGAAGGATTAAAAGGGCCAGCCCATGCCTTTACCACTGCATTGATTCTTGGAATTTGAGTATCCACCAGCTCAATGCTAGACCTGCAACATCAGGGTCTGTTCTTTTTTGCCGATTTATACGAAAACAACTGCATCATTTAATGCTGAGATTTTTTCAAAGATCTCACATAAAGTAATCATTTTTTTAATTAAAAGATAGCAGAACATAACTGTTATTTTCTAAAATAATTACAAATATCCTATATAATAATAACACCTTTGTACTTAGGACTGCAAAAGAACATCCTTCTTACAAATAAATACCTTTAAAGTTTCCCTCTGTTTGACTCAGTTGGCATTTTTCTTTTTTTCCCATCAGCTAAGAGTCACAGCATGAAAACAGCAGAAAGGTTTCCTGGCTGGCCTATCAGGCATGCCCACGGTATAAGAGGTTTGTTGCTTTGGGGTTGACTATGTTGTTTACACTTCCTCTCCATCTTCTCTCTTTGTTTTCTTTTCAGTCCACACCACCTATTTCTATATCAGGAAGCCCTTAAACTCTGATCTCTTTTTGGCCGACTTGGGGGGGAGCCCTAGCTAACATATCTTGACTATGGAAATTCCAAACTGCCCACCATGTTTGCACCATGACAGATTCCCCTCAACTTCTGACCAGTAGGTGTTGAACAAAGCACATGGCTAATAAAAAATGCCCTTACATGTTTTACGTCCTGACATAGTAGGAAGCAAATTCTCCAGACTATGCAGACTGGTTCTCCTGACTACCTCTTAGAGGTTAGAAATTTCAGAGGGTCATCCATACAAATTCTCCTCCCTGGGGCATAGACAGGTAAACTATCTTCTAATCATGGCATTCATTCATGCCTCACTTCCCGTTCCTTCTTTGATACCCTCTAATCCTTTAACCATAGTTAGGATTCTGCATTTCCCCTTTCTTATTGAGTAATTTTATGTTGCACCCCACTTTATTTATAATTGACTGAAAGAGAGTTTGAATATGCCATAACATAAATAGACTACATCTGCCTCACTCCAGACTGTAAATGCTTGATTTCTGGCTGGACTGCAGAGATCATCTATTGCTAACTGGAGACATCAGGCTCATGAAACAAAGCCAGTCTGAAAAATACAATACTTTGATGGCAAAGACCAAAAGAGAAGATTCTGTGTGGATATAAGCAGTAAGTCAGCTACAACAGCTGTATGGACAAAGAGCACAGTTAGGGCCATGGAAATGTGCAAGTTAGATAAAGACTATGCTGTGGCAAAGACTGACAGCCAAAGCCTCAGTGACAAAACAGCCTTTGACATGCAGCTCAAGACCTTCACTATGGTAAAGCCACTGGGTAGCAGGTGCAGACAAAACAATATCACAGACGGGAAGACATCCAAATATGGCTGTATATAATACTGGGCATACTACCAGCAATTGACACTGCAGCTATGAGGATTAAATGACAAAGAAGACATACCGTACTGTGCCTTCATGACTGAGATGTATGGACAAAACAATATAAAATACTCAAATATCACATCTCCCCGTGACCCTGTAGATATAGCGGGTTGGATAATGGATGAAATATCACAGCTCAAATTTGCAAATGTAATATAGTCTCAAATTAGTGGGCAAAGTTTTACAGAGTAGACCAGGACCTTCTCCAACTAGCCCAGTTAGGCTTCAGCTCCCACAGGACTAAAAGGATCCTGGTTTAATAGTTTAAAAAATATACTTTTAAAAATCCCAAAATATACAAAAATTACTTCTATGGAGAGGACTGTATCAAACCTGCGATAGAAGAGACATGTCCAATCAATTAAACTTTATAAAATTGGGAGTTTATTTTATATTAAACAAAAAGAATAATAAATGGGAAAAAGGCAAAAATAGGTAAAAAGGACTTGCCTAAAAAGACAACTGAAGGTAAACAATTGCTAATACATAATGCACAAGCAAATCCAAGAAGCAAAGTGAAAATATAACAAAACAGCAAAACTAAAGAAAACAATACTTACAAAATCTCCAACAAATTCAATGGACCACTGCTGTGACCCCCTCTTTGACCTTAACATAAAGGCAGAAGGAGGATCCAGCACCAGTGACATCAGGGTGGCCCTGTCTCCTGAGGTTCTGCCTACAAAACACAAGGAATGGGAAGGCAAAGTACATTAATAATAAACAATACATGAACATAACAATATTCACAAAAAAGTATGAACAATCTTTAAAAAATAATAATACAAAATAAAATAAACCCTGACTGTAATACAACTAGGGCTACATTGGCAAAATACCAAGCCAGATAGACTGGGAATCCTATCTTCAGCATAGTTTTCCACCTCTTTCAGGAGGTATTCCTGGACACTTCCAGAGGAGTCACAATATTTAATCGATTGAGTGTGTCTTTTGTCTGCTCGAAGTGGGTTGTGCCTGGTATAACCATTCAATGAAGGTGCCCAGGAGACATCCTAAGCACATGCTCATAATATCTCAACTGGTTGCTGTTGATTTGAGAGGTAGAGGTCCAACTCTGAGGTGCAGTCTCAGCGCTGTGCTCCTCACTCTATCGTGCAGACTGAGCCCAGCAACCCTGAGCCTCTATCTCATTTTATTTTCTTGTCCTTGCACTCTCATCCTTTAATTAACTACCCAGAGTTCATTATTATAAGCTGAAAGATTTGCATGACATGTGAGCTCCCGCTTCAGTATAATGAATGTTCACAAAATTATTGAACATGTAATGATTAATTGATTAATCTTACTCTCACCCTCTAGGTCTCCACTAGGGACAGCTGTCCATTCTTTACCTGTAAGGAACAAACTGCTCTTTTCTGGGAGATTTCTAAATACATATGCAGTAAGAGGACCTTACCTGGATCGAGAATATCAGGACCAAAACCTAGAGTCAGAGTTGAGGGTAGAGTTTGGCAATGAGTTCCCAGTAGCTAAGTGACACACTTAGACTGATCAGGCACATCCTGAAAAGTCTGTGTGGAACCTCCAAGGCAAAGAAATATAGTTGGGTGTAATGATAGTTGGTCAGCCAAATTATTTTTACTAATTTGCCAATATAAGTATATCTGGACATGAATGGGTTTAGAAAATGAACACATAATTTTATTGTGCTATACAGTTATCCTTATAAATAACCAATGGTTTTCCTTTAAACTTGTGCTGTTTTTCTCCACTATAATGGATTTGTTGTGGTGGCTGTATGACAATTAGCTGATCAAAACATAACTTGAAAACACAATTCACAAAGGCTGAACCTAAATCTTCTTTGCCATTTAATACATGTAGTTTACTAAGTTGTCCTGTTGAAATAATAACAATTAGGAGGTTTGAAAAGCTTTGTTTTTCACCCTTTTTAAAGCCTTAATAGAATGTTGGCCCTTTCCAAAATCCTGCTTTTTGCATATTTTTGACAAGTCTTCAACAAAAATCTAACATTAGCTAAGTAAAACACCAAACTGAAATAAAATTTTCCTATTTCATTTCATTTATCTAATGAACAAAGTTATCCATCACCAGCTTGTACTGAGTCAAAATGCAATTGTGTATAAGACACACACACATATTGTGACCACAAGGGGGCACCAGAGCCCTAAACGCCAGGCACAACTTGTCTGAACAAAATTTCAAGGTTTAATAAAATATTTATTTTACAATAATAACTTCACATGGCTTAACTCAGTCCAGCACATTATAATACATAAATAAACACCTCCATCTCCTTCTACTGTTCATCCACCTTCTCCCAACTCTGACTCTCAATGCAGATTAGGTGGCTTTCTTTCATTGCACAACAGAACGTCTTCCGGGTCATATGGAAGTTCCCCAAAACAGAGACATCAACTCTTCACAGTACCCCCCTCCTCTCCCCCCCAATGGCACGCAAGGACCCTGATAGGGTTATCCTTCCACACTACAAGTCCCAGGCAACTCTGCGGGTGTCCAAACTGAGACACAGTCAGAGGTACACTGCCATTTCCCCATGTTGGTGAACAAATTGTTCATATAATCTAGTTGTCCCTCATCCGTCCATTAATCATTCTTCCCGACTAGCTATCCTCAACCCTAGTCAGGATGCCAATCCAACCACTTGTGCACTTACAAAATATATACATTTGCATGTTCAAAATGTAAGATAATTACTTACAATTCAGCAAATGTCTGTTCATTCATTTTGTGTATTTCAACACTCGATTGAGTGATCAAGTGACTCCATGGAGTCTATCTGAGAAGCAAAGGCCACAAGGTAGGATTCAGTCTCAAATGAGGCATTGGTCCATCATTGAGGGTACTCATTCATACTGGGCTAATTTAGATGCCTAAATCATCTTAAAAAGTACAATTTTGGCATGTGGTAAGAAACAATAAGGAGAATATGCAAACTGCACACACTTGCTAGGTGTGGGCTAGGTGTTGAATTGAATCAGGGTACCGTTAGAAACCAATGTGCCAATGTGCAGCCTGTAAACAAATACAACAAAAAATTAAATTTACAAATCACTTAAGTCTTCAAACTTCTTACATTAATATTTATCAAATTAATTTTCACTGCAAAATCTACTTTATGTTTTTGGAGGAAGGTTCTACTAGTGGTTCCTATAGCTCTCAGATTATTTTGACTTTGGATTCTCATTAAGATGAAGGCTCGGACTTTGAATGGTCCACTCAAAGACAATCCCTATTTCATATAAGTGCTTTCTCCAGGTAGCTTCAGCTGTGTGATTTGAATCAGTCTCTAGCTAAAAGAGAATGACCAAAATCATTTTCCTGCCGGCAAAAAATGGTTTTCTTACAGGTATATCAAAATAAAAAAGCATAAAAAAGATTTAAGAGGAATAATCCATTCAACCCAGCATAATTTGCTGAGCCATTTCAAAATTTACCCTTAAGCATATTCCATCTGTGCCACGTGTTTTAAAAAAACAATTTTAAAGCAGCAGTTGGCAACTGCTTCTCATACTTGATATGCCTTGCTCTGTTCCTACAATTCTGAAGTTTCTTAGTCTCCATTACAAAGGAGTATGATACTGATATCTTCTTGCATAGCAGAGTCTAGAAGAAATTATTTTTCTGCAATGGACTGATATGCTATGACAGGTTGGTTAATAAATCCCATTGTAGGTTAACTGGTGATTCAGATTTGGCCTGGTCAGGGTAACTGTGGGTGTGTGCTTAGGTGTGCCATGCTATGGACTGGCATCCCATCCAAGACTAGGATAAGCTGTGACTCCCTGTGGACACTGTAACATGTCTCACTGTGTTGATTTTACTTCAAAAATTTTATTTCTCTCACCCTAAGGCATTATGCTTATTTGTAAATAACCAAGAATCTATACTAATAAAAGGCAAAGTCCTCACTGAATGACACACTCACTCACTGACTCATCACTAATTCTCCAACTTCCCGTGTAGGTAGAAGGCTGAAATTTGGCAGGCTCATTCCTTATAGCTTACTTACAAAAGTTAGGCAGGCTTCATTTCGAAATTCTACACGTAACGGTCATAACTGGAACCTACTTATCTACATATATACTGGCCATAGCCTGCAGCTCGGTCGCCGTGTGAGGCGGAGTTGCGTCACTCATCGTCACACTTCCCACGTAATTGAGTGCCTGCCCATATACTGTAAGGCCGTCCGTCAGCGGCAATCCAATAGAAACACTCTGCCGCTAAATATTCGCGGGTGAAGGACTGTGCTTATACAGACGAAGATGAGATGGCCAGGGTGGTGTTTGGCACAAACTCAGCGAAACTGCGAGAGAAACTTTTAAGTGCCGGGTCTTAGCTAACATTAAATAAAACCGTGGACATAACACGAGATAGCACAAGCACAGCTGAGAACCTTCGATGCATGTACTCCGAGCTGCTCACGTGAACTGAGTGTAAACGCAGTACGCAGACAAAAAGCAACAGATCCAAAGAGCACTGAACAAAAACGCATTACACAATTGAGAAAGCAGCAAAAGAATATGAAGCGAGTGACACATACAAGCATATTCATAAGTGCAGCTACTGCAGAAACAAAGCACATGGTGGAAAAAGTCAATGTCCCGCTAAAGGAAGACAGTGTAAAAAAAAACAGTGCATGCAGTGTGTGATGTCTCAAATAAAGAGGAAGACGAGCAGTTTATTGATGCAGTAAGAAAGGAATCGATGAATGAAACCTGTTATCTTTACAACGGTTGACAAACACGGAATGTAACTTGAACACAACACATCCTCCAAATACGAACCTGATTGAAAGAAATAATGATAATCAAATCCTTGATGACAGCAACACTCATAACAGTCACAAAACAATTACATTGACAATCATGTTCCGTTATTTTTAAAATGTTCCCTTTTCTTTTTCATAACTTTTTTAACACACTACTTCTCCGCTGTGAAGCGCAGGTATTTTGCTTTATACATATATATATATATATGTATACAGTAGCGCTGACGTCCGAGGTTCGATTCCCGAGAGGGGGTGCAGTGAGTGTGTACGCCTGATGAGCCCAGAATTAGGGCGAAACAGTAAAACTATTTCAATATATATATATATATATATATATATATATATATATATATATACACACATACATCCACATATATATAAACACACACGCACACATACACATATATATATATATACACACACACACACATATATATATATACACACACACACACACATATATATATGTGTGTGTATGTATGTGTGTATATATGTAGATATCGTATATGTATATACATGTGGATGTATGTGTATATATATATATAGAAATAGTTTTACTGTCAAATAATGCAGAGTATGTATGTATATGTATAATGTGTATATGTATATATATTTTCATATATGTGTGTGTGTATGTATATATATGTGTATGTATGTATGTGTGTATATATATGTATGTGTATGTATATGTATGTGTGTATATATGTAGATATGTATATATATGTATATATGTGGATGTATGTGTATATATATGTATATATGTATGTATATATATATGTATATATGTATGTATATGTACAGTATATATATGTTTATGTGTGTGTGCGTGTGTATATATATATATATATATATATATATATATATATATATATGACAGCAACACTCATAACAGTGACAAAACAATTACATTGACAATCATGTTACGTTACTTTTAAAATGTTTCCTTTTCTTTTTCATTACTTCTTTAACACACTACTTCTCCGCTGCAAAGTGCGGGTATTTTGCTAGTAACAAATAAAATACATTGACTTAATAACTGGAAAAAGCTTGCAAAGTGTCAGTTTTAATAATGTAAAAATTTTAAATGAAGCAAGAAGGTGCTACATTCCAGCAGAGTGAACTTTTCCTGAAAGACCAAATATATGCTGCTGTACTAGACTGCCACCTGCTGGTCATTGCGATGAGAATAGCAATCCAAATATGCCTGTATAGCAAGCTTAAGTGTTTATTCCCCAGTTAGTAAAGGGGATTTTAAACTATTAGTGGGCCAGGGGCCTTATCTCTTTGCAGAGGCCTGTATTTCATTAAGGTCACAGGCAAACTGACCTTTTATCATTCCATTTTCCTTTTTTTTTATTCAGGGGGCACTTTCTTACTTATTGGTAATGGCCAGCTATCTTGTATTCCTAGTGTTTATGCTGTGTGTAACTTGTCCTAAGCGTTTCTCATCTCCCCCTAAAAAGAGGGAAGAACAGTTATTTAGCCAATACAGTCCAGCAAAGTGAACTCTCTTCAAAGAAAAAATATGTGCTGCTGTACTAGACTGCCACCTGCTGGTCACTGCGATGAGGACCTTATACTGAAAACCACTTCTTGTTTAAAATGGCATTTATAGTGTATGGAGATATCTATGGTGCTGTGGCCAATGCTGATTACAGCCTTATACCTGAAGCAGCTGTAAAAATATGTGTCCTCCCAATGTTCATCCATCCATCCATCCATCCTCTTCTGCTTATGCGAGATTGAGTCACAGGGGCAGCAGCTTGAGCAGAGATGCCCAGACTTTTCTCTCCCCAGCCACTTCTTCTAGGTCTTCCGGGGAAATCCCGAGGCGTTCCCAGGCCAGCCGGGAGACATAGTCCCTTTAGCGTGTCCTGGGTCTTCCCCAGGGCCTCCTCCTGGTTAAACGTGCCCGGAGCACCTCACCAGGGAGACGTCCAGGAGGTATCCTGATCAGATGCCTGAGCCACCTCATCTGACTCCTCTCGATGCGGAGGAGCAGCGGCTGTACTCTGAGCCCCTCCCGGATGACTGAGCTTCTCACCCTATCTTTAAGGGAAAGCCCAGACACCCTGCGGAGGAAACTAATTTCAGCCTCTTGTATTCGCGATCTCCTTCTTTCGGTCACTGCACATAGCTCATGACCATAGGTGAGGGTAGGAACGTAGCTCGACTGGTAAATTGAGAGCTTTGCCTTAAAGCTCAGCTCCTTTTTCGCCACGACAGACCGATGCAGAACCCACATCATTGCGGACACCGCACCGATCCGCCTGTCGATCTCATGCTCCATTCTTCTCTCACTCGTGAACAAGACCCCGAGATACTTGAACTCCTCCACTTGGGGCAGGATCTTGCTCCCAACCCTGAGAGGGCACTCCAACCTTTACCGGCTGACGACCATGGTCTTGCATTTGGAGGTGCTGATTCCCATCCCAGCTGCTTCACATTCAGTTGCGAACCGATCCAGAGAGAGCTGAAGATCATGGCCTGATGAAGCAAACAGGACAACATCATCTGCAAAAAGCAGTGACCCAATCCTGAGTCATTATTTATTTTCTTGACTAATTATCTAATTAACAAAAATATTTTTTAAGTATATGAGTAGTTAGTATTGACTAATTTGAATTAAGTATGGACCCGTTTCACTGTTGTGCCATGTTCCAAATAGATTTAATAGATTCAAATTCCTTTCTAACCTGTTAAGTGCAACAGAGAGAAAGTGCATATGGGAGTGGTGCAGGAGGAGATAAGCAGTTACACTGCAGCCTGTCACATGATAGCTCCTACGCTGATCTGGGCTGAAGATAATCTCCTCCACAGGGCACCACCCAGCAAAAAATTGGAGTCATTGCAAAATATTCACAAATCCACCAATTAGCAGCTACACATCTGTTGTTACTTATTCAACAACCTGTCCCAAGACCATCAGATGTAAGGCCTGAACGGGAAGCCAGTCTATCAGAGCACACTCACCCTTACTAGGACAATTTAGGAATGGGAGTTAGCCAAACAGAAATTAAGACAATGTTTAAATATGTTAAAGTATTTGAAAATATGCTTAGCTCAACAGAACAAGGTCCTTGATTTAGTTTTTCAGCTTGAGGTTTTTGAGTTTGAGAACAATATATAGCTCACATATGATGTCTGAACAACTCAATGGAGTTTATTATGATGGAAAAAGTAAGTAGTTCCACATGATAAGTCCACCTGCCCATTCATTCATAGTTGTTTTTTCCATTAAAGGGTCCCAATGAGTTAAGAATATCAGGCGGTAGGAGGAATGAATCCTCGATGGAATGCCGTCTGTCACAAAGTATACAGTACTCACACACATTTCCATTTACTTTTACATGTATTTACTTAGTAGATGCTTTTACCCAAAGGAACTTACAAAAGTGGTCAACATATTTGAGTGAGTACTGGTCTGAGAAACTGTTTAAAAACAAGTGCTGCAGGACAAGGGTTCAAAATTTATCATCACAAATAAGGTGCTCAGAACAAAACCCAAGCTTGTTACAAATCCTAACAGACAATATTAGTTAGACAGAAATTCACTAAACAATTGAGACTTCAAAAGCTTCTTAAACGCACAAGTCAGAATTTCAAATTTAGGTGGGTGGCTTTTTCCAGCAGAATGCAACTACTCATGAAAGGACTCCAGATTGAGATTTGATGCCATTCATCATCAGACCTGAGTGGTCAAGAAGAAGCATAGGACCTAACAAGTGTCTCCATATATGTGGGTGTTGACCCACTGACAAAGGTTCAGGCCAGAGACAAGGATTTGAATATATATACTGAGCCAATGTAGTGATCTGAAAAGAGGAGTGACATGTGCCTGCCTTGGCTGGTTGAACTCCAGCCATGCTGCTGCATTTTGAATCATCTGCAGTGACTTGGTGACACATGCCAGTATACTTCTGGTAGTAGAGTTGCAGTAATCCAGATGTGACAAGACCAAACCCTGTACCAGGAATTGTGCTGCATACTGTCAGATACAGTCTGATCTTGCACATGTTGTATATTGTGAATCTGCAAGACCATGAGATTGTTACAACATGGTCATTGAAGGACTAATGGTCATCAATAACCATCGAAAGGCTGTATACAGACTTGGTGGGTGTTAGCGATAATGAACCAAACTTGGGATGCTGAATAGACAAGTAGGTCTGTCTAATTGTCTGGAGATGTTTTTCAGCATTTGGACTAGGTCCCTTGGTTCCAGTACATGATACAGTTAATGCTAAGGCGTACAAAGACATTTTAGACAATCATGTGCTTCAAAACCTTGTGGCAACAGTATTGAGAAGGCCCTTTTCTATTCCAGCACATCTGTGTCCCTGTGCATAAAGCCATGTCCATCAAAACATGGAGGAATTTGCGTGGCCTGCACATAGCCCTGTCCTCAAACCTACTGAATGAACTGCAAGTCAGGTCTTCTTATCCAACATCAATGCCTGACCTCACAAATAATCTTTTGGGTGAATGGGCACACATTGCCACAGGCACACTCCAAAAGCTTGTGGAAAACCTTAACAGAGTGGAGGCTCTTATAGCTGCAATTAATGCCCATGGTTTTAGAATGGGTTGTCCTACAAGCTCATATGCATGTAATGGTCAAGTGTCCATAAACCTCTGGCTATATAGCATACATATAAAACTCTAACTGCCTTTGCCCACTCTTTGTTTTGTATTGGTTAAATGCTTTCAGTCCAGATAATCTATTTCAGCTGGGATGAACAGACTAGTTTGGTCATTCACTTTGAATATGATTCACGTTAACAGACAAAAAAAAACATAAAAATGAAAAACTTCAAAATGATTTAATTTAATAAAAATAAGCCTGTCAGGAACACTGTCAGTCAGGAATAAGCATGCATTGTGAAATATTATTTCAAAAAAGTTCAGGTTTGAACAGTTGGAAGGGTGATTATTTGTATTATTAACCATTTTAATATAAGGAAACTTCAGATGGGAGATGAGCCCCATGTTTATATATATATGGGTTCAAACAGCAAAGGTAGGATGCAAGAAATTTGGGGTGTGTTACAGGCCACTAAATACAAATAACAGTTTTAATAATGAGGTTTATAAATAAGAGCTTGAGAAGCATCAGAATGAAGAATGTGACACATTGCTTTTTTCATGAAATTCCAAGGACATTTTATTTTATTTATTTTTTGTTCTACAGTCCGTGCCCCACTTCCTACTCCCTTTGCAGCTAGCAGCTACAGGAGATTCTGACAAAACAACAGACCTGCTGGATCTGTGGGATCAGTACTTATTCTGTTCGCTCTCATTCTCCCTGCTCTCTCCTTCTGTTCAGTCGTTCTCTTTCTCCACTGACCATTGTCTATTTCCAGTCTTTAAGCTCTTCTCTCTACCCCACTACTCAAGACCAAGCACTGTGAGGCAAGCAGGCCTTTTTATTGAAACCTGGGATGATCTCCTGATGTTGGTTAGCATGTTACTTTATCAGAAAGGAGGTTTAGAGGGGTTTAGTAATAATGGGAAACTTTATTATACAAATATACACTTTTAAAATCCAACAGCGAAGCAAATGAACTGGAGTTCATAGTTGTAATAAGTGATTACGTCACCTCAGTGCATCAAGGCACTGGCGAGAGGGAAATCCTGTTGTTGCAGTCCCCTCTTCCTTCCTGGCAAGCCACACTGATAGCAAATGGGGAAACATTATGAAAGGAGCTGAGAACATTAGATGGCTAAATGCTCGTTGTTCTCTCTTTTTTGGGGGAGATGGGAAGTGCTTATAACAAGTTGCACACAGCAGAAGCACTAGGAATACACGATAGCTGGCCATTACTAATAAGTAAGAGAGTGGCCCCAGAATAAAAAAGGGAAATGGAATGGTAAAAGGCCAGTTTGCCTGTGACCTTGATGAGATACAGGCCTCTGCAAAGAGATAATGCTCCCGGCCCACTACCGGTTTAAAATCCCCTTTATTAACTGGGGAATAAACACAAGACACTTAGTTTACTACACAGGCGTATTTAGATTGCTTTAAGAGCCCCTCTCTGTTATTTGATAAATGTTTAAGGTTAACTCATTCTTTGTTTAGCCTTGAATTTTTTAAATAAATCTTCCAGCATGCCTGGAGGTAAATATACAGATTCTTGTCTGCTGGTTTGCTGAGTGCCTCCTACCAGTCACACTGTCTAGACTTAATATTCTGTACTAATTAAGATAAAATACATAATATAAGTTTTATTAAGTGTGTGCTTGGTGTGTGGGTGTGTTTGTGTGTGTCCTGAGTTGGGTTGGCACCCTGCCCGGGAGTGGTTCCTGCCTTGTGCCCTGTGTTGGCTGGGATTGACTCCAGCAGACCCCCGTGACCCTGTGTTCGGATTCAGTGGGTTGGAAAATGGATGGATGGAAGTTTTATTAAGATGCAAGATTCAGAGTTATCAAAATCTAATATGGTTCAATATGATAAAGTCTTAACAGAAGTTATGTGTGGGTTTTTCCTAAATGTAGAGCTAGTTGAGGAACAATGGGGTAGATTTAAAATTAAGTTTTATATAATGCAGAACAATTTCCACCCATTCATCATTTCCTGACCCACCTATTATTTGGGACAGTTCTGCCCTTCTAATAGGGTTACTTTAGAATAATAAATTTTGAAAAAGGTAATTATAATGGAAGCTAAACAATTAAATACTAACAATGAGGTGGAACACATTAAAGGTAATGCTGATTGCTTTTATGAACCCTACCCCATAAAAAAGGAATTTTCCACAATAAAGAAAGAGTAGCGCCATAGCATAACAGGGACATGGGTTGAAATAATTAAAAACCAAAGCACAGAAGCATCATGTATAAAACCTTGCTTAGCTTCCATACAAAATTGTGCTTATGCTAGAAAGGCAAAAATGGTGCAAGCACAAAGAAAATCTACTTTAATAAAAGGATAAGTGCCTGTGTGTTTGTGTGTGTCCCTATCCAGTTGCTCTATCTCTGTCAATCCAAAAGATGGCGCATCACAAACATTTTTAGGGATAAAGTGCATTGCATTTGTCATTCTAGTAGATGGTGCATCACAAACATTAACACTGCTTTTACGAATCCCATAACAAATAGCATATAACAGAACCATACACATTGCATTTGTAATTCTAACAGATAGCACATCACAAACACTTGTAGTAATGCATTTTTTACTACATGCATTACAGCATATATTCCAGTAAATGATGCACTGCAAACATTAGCGCTGAGATCTACGTTGATTACTTAGATATCAACACATCTTAGATGGGTAGTACAGGTAGTAGGATTTTTAAAACATACAACAGATCCCACACCAAATTCTTTTATAAATCTCAAATCAACTTAAAACTATGGGCACATGCATGCACTTTTATCTACTCCCTGCCACCTTCTGCTAGTAACCATGTATGACCTTAAAGATGCATATTTTGCATATTCATAACCTAACGACCATATAAATTTGGCCATGTTGTTCCTGAGAGATGTCTTTACTTTCAAACCATGGGAGAATGGTGAAAAACAAAACTTCAATGAATGTGAATTGGATTATTACCAGTAATTGGCTAAGTTTAAGGAGTGGCCGGGTGATTTGCTTTCACCATAAGGATGTATTATGTTACTAAAGTAAGTCTCAAATAAGGACATTTGTTCCTCAGTTTTATCAGGCAAGTCTACAAGGAGTTAATTTTAGATTTCATGGCTTGGTTTTTGTCCTGATATGCAGAGTGAATTCTACAACCTTAAATACACAGGCCTTATATACTGTTGAATTCTGCTCTGTACTTGTAATATTTCTATTGCACTATTATATTGTATTGAGGATTACTTGTGTTCTGCTCTGTGTATTGTATTTACCCCCTTTTTTTGATACCCACTGCATGTCTGACCTACCTGGAAAGGGTTCTCTCTTTGAACTGCCTTCCCAAGGTTTCTTCCATTTTTTTCTTTACAAGGGTTTTTTTAAGGGAGGTTTTCCTTGTCTTCTTAGATATTCAAGGCTGGGGGGCTGTCAAAAGGCAAGGTCTTTTAAAGCCCATTGCGGCACTTCTTGTGTGATTTTGGGCTATACAAAAATAAATTGTATTGTGTTGTATTGTATCTATACTAATAAAAGGCAAAGCCCTCACTGACTGACCGACTGACTGACTCACTCACTCACTCACTCATCACTAATTCTCCAACTTCCCGTGTAGGTAGAAGGCTGAAATTTGGCTGGCTTATTCCTTACAGCTCACTTACAAAAGTTAAGCAGGTTTCATTTCGAAATTCTACATGTAACGGTCGATAACGGTCGACAATGTCCGCCATGTTGAACTTTCTTATTTATGGCACCATCTTCACGAAATTTGGTAGGTGGCTTCCCTGCGCTAACCAAAACCGATGTACGTACTTATTTCAGTGGTATGATGCCACTGTCGGCCGCCATATTGAAGTTTCCAACATCACTAATTCTCCAACTTCCCGTGTAGGTAGAAGGCTGAAATTTGGCAGGCTCATTCCTTACAGCTTACTTACAAAAGTTAAGCAGGTTTCATTTCGAAATTCTATGCGTAACGGTCATAACGGTCAACAGCATCCGCCATGTTGAACTTTCTTATTCATGGCCCCATCTTCACGAAATTTGGTAGGCGGCTTCCCTGCGCTAACCGAAACCAATGTACGTACTTATTTCGGTGGTGTGACTCCACTGTCAGCTGCCATATTGAACTTTCCAACGTCACTAATTCTCCAACTTCCCGTGTAGGTAGAAGGCTGAAATTTGGTACTTATTTTGGTGATATGATGCCACTGTCGGCCGTCATATTGAACTTTTCAACGGTCTTTGTTACTTATGGGCCCATCTTCAAGAAATTTGGTACACGGGTTCCCAACGCTAACTGAATCCTACTTACGTACATATATACGTCCATAGCCGGCAGCTCGGTCACCGTGTGAGGCGGCGTTGGGTTCCCCATCCCAACGCCTCCCACGTTGTTGGCTGCCTGCCTATATGAGGCCGTCTGTCGCTCCAGTCTCTACATTCCCTTCCTTGCTTCGCCACGGTATTCACGTCTCCCTGCTGATAACTACAGCCTTTTTATTTAATCCACGGCTTCTCCGCTGTTTTATTGTTCATTTATTACGATTATAGTTATTGTGTAGGTATTTTAGACTTACTTTACATTGTTCAGGTACCCATTTCCTTTATCATTCCAACCGTACCCCCATTAACATGTCTATCGAGGTGATCACTATCGATCAAAGAACTGTCACTTACCAAGTGGTTTCCATGCCCGGAGATGGCACCTACATTTTCCATTCTCTTTGTTACATATTGCACGGCCATATCAGGCTCACTCTTGATATCCGGAGGAACATTGTGTCTTATGTATTGAATGACTGGGACAGGTTCAAGGTGTGGACTGATGACGGTACAGGAGATAATTATACTACACAGGAGCACTAGAAGAGTGAAATGCTTAAGTGTACCGAAATGGCCAAATATTTTACACCTTTGTACAACCGCCAATGCCTCTTAAACATCTTAGATTCACAGCTGACGATTTCAGTAGTGGACACTTTGATGTTTGGAAATGTTTAAACTCTCAAAAGCTGGATGTGAAGTTATCAATGAAACTGGTTGTATACTTACAACGCTTGACAGATGCCGAATGTCACTTCAACACAAGTCCTACAAATACTGTCGTAATTGAAACAAACCATGAAACTCAAACCGATTATGACAGCAGCAATCCAAGCTGTGAGATTTGAAACAAGATTACTGTTCACATGGCCAACTGTACGTTGCATGCTCAAGAGTAAGCTCAGCGCACAGCTACAGCTTGGTCATATTACAACTGGAGGGCCGAACTGACAACGTTGCATACATCCTTAACAAATCATTATTGGTATATTTTCCCTCAGTTTTAAAAAGGTTTAATTGTCTTCTTAATAAAAATTTTAAGGCAGTACTTCGCCGCTGCGAAGCGCGGGTATTTTGCCAGTTGTATAGTATATGTGTTCCCTTCAAAACAAAGTCCAATCATCTCAATTGTCCACAGTTGGACTCCAGTCAAGTTCTAGAAACATTTTCAAGGCGAATTAAAACAAACAGGACGCACCTGACCACAATTTCGAAGGCTACAGCAAAGGGCCTGAATACATATATGAATGAAAGATTTCAGTTTTTGATTTTTAATAAATATGCAAACATTTATAAATGTTTTTATTTTGTCTTTATGGGTTATTGAGTGCAAATTGATGGACAGAAATGGCAGATTTATCCATTTAAAATTAAATCTACAACACAGTACATGCGAAAAAGTTTCAATGTATTTTTTGAAATGAAAGCTTTACTGCTAGTTTTCTTAAAGTTATATCTACTTTCTGCCTCTGTTGCACACTGTCATAATATTTGCTAATAGCTTTAGCACCTGTTCACCGTGGACATTTAGACTACACTGGCACTCACAACTCTGATCCATGGACTTTAAAGGTGTACATGGATATGATTTTCTTGGAATCTGCCTCAGTGTCTGCAGCCAGTGTGTCAACTGCAGTACAGGAAAGCATCCTTGAACCTTACCTTCTGTATGTTTTCCAGAACAAACTAGCAATGCAAGAATGTTGTTGGAACTAAGGACAACCATTCAAGGTAAAGGACATGACCTTCTTCATTTTCTGTTAAACACTGCGGATGACAATAGAATGACATCAGAAATTCAGATTAATCTTTGATTAATCGTTTTGGTTTTGCTCAATGAATTTTGTATTTGGATTTGTTGGCCTCGTGTTGTCTTTGAGGCATACCCTTGCTTATTTTTTTGTCCTATACTGTACATCCATTTCTGTATTTATAGAAATTCTTGTTTTGAGTCGTCCTAACAAGTAAGACATTTATGATTTCCCTCTCCCTTGTAAGCTATTTTTGTGAATTTTGGTAAATTAGTAAACTATTTTGAACTTTTAAAGCTAGCTGTTCATTTTGGGCCTATTGTGGCCAAACCCTGAAGGTAGAAGTTCAGGCTGACTTGGGGGGAGCCTTATCTGGGCAGGTTGGCTAAGGTTCTGGTCTAATTTGTGAGGCATTTTAGTGGCCTCACACCATTTTCACCATGTTCCTGTCTCCTTTTCACAACTGAGACAAATGAAAAAAACAAAAACAGATCTGAAGGTCAGGCACAATATCATTCATATGGCCAGGAATTTGCTGGAATATTTATGATTACAAAAATAATGTGTGTGAAGAAGGGGCATATTTGAAAGTGCATTGTATGTTGGGCTAACACTTGCAAATAATATTTGAATAAGAGTGTTTATCACAATGCTTAACATCTGAGTGCTGTTTTGTTGTACGCCATCAAGCCATCCAACCTTTGGACCATGTCACCTGGATGCAGCTGCAGATACAAGAAACCTCAGTGATGTAGACAAGAAACTTTCCTTGCTGTACTAGAGACTCACTAATGCTGATGTGGTGCTTTCACAGCTATTTGTTACAAAAAAGTAAATATCAGCATTAAAATTCAAGCTAAGTCTTTTTTTTCCTTTAATGTTTGAATGCTTTGTCCTCTGCCACCTGTTTAGAAGTGTGCATGAATAAATGTGTTTGTGCTAGAATCAGGCTATAAAAAAGCTGTTTTTTTTTCAAGTAGCACACACCTTATGCAAAAAACAACAATATTTATTGTTTGCAGCTGCAGAATGCAGAAGAGACATACCAGACTGTAAGACAATGAAGCATAATGAACCAAATCAAAGAACAAAGCAGAAGCTCATCCAGAGTAAGATTCTAAGTCACATAATTGGACTGGTGCCCCTTCCTCTACTGATTCCTTCCTTGCATCAAGTGTTGCCGGGATGTTCCCTGTCTTGGAAATATTGGGGTAGTAAAGGTCCAAAGTTGCAAATGTCAGTCACTTCAAAGAATAAGGAGAAAATTTAGCCATTCAAAACAAGCAGAGAAAGACTTTAGTAATTGTTTATTAGTCTCTTAGGCAAATAATAATACTTTGCAGTCATTAACATTCTGTTGCATTAAACTGATTCATGCAGCTGACTAGTTTAAAGCCTGCCAATGACTCTGTGATGCTCATTAAATAGTCATGTGCCATCTGTTGAATAAACATGTTAAATGTGGTAGCAAAAACTGTCCAATTATGTTTTCTTATTCATTGAACAGTACCTTTCCATATGGTGGAGCAGTGCTTAACTTTTCTTCCTTACAGCCCTAGGAGTAAGGTTCAGTTACTGACTTGGCCACTGTCTGTACTGAGTTTGCATGTTCTCCATGTTGTTGTGTTCATTTCTGTTCCCTATCCACATGCCATGTGTTAAGGGAATAAATGGAAGTGTATTGTTTGTTGGACTAACATTTGTAAATAATATTTGTATAATACTCACTGTCTATCACAACATTTCACATATGAGAGCTGTTCTGTTGGAAGTCAATGAGCTATGTTGTTCCAGAAGAAGTGAGTCTGCCCTGTGACAGGCTAGAACCACCCAGGTCTGTTTTCTGCTTTATCCTCAGTGCTGCAAGAATAGACTAAGAATGGACTAACATAAAATAAAACTGCATTATTAAATCATAGTCGTGGGATACTGGAGAAAATCCCAGCTGTATAAGCTACAAGAACAAGTTCCAAGCAGAATGTGTTAGTAAGTAACTGACTAAACAAAGTTTGCCATATTCTATGTGTTCCTGTTAACCACACGGCTAGTAGACGGATGATGGTTTCATAATAAAACACTCTCAAACCAGCTTAATCCAATTCAGGATCAGGGAGGCCGAAGTTTATCACTGGTAGAACCAAGCTTAGACAGGGAGCATATTCACCAAAGACATCACTCACACACACTACCACAATCAGAATTTAGTATCGCCAATTTAAACACCACACACATTTTTGGAAGGTTAGAAGAAAACCAGAATACATGGAAAAAATACAATATAGACATACAAAGAATATGCAGACTCCACACAGAAAATAAAGGGGGATTCAAACCCTGGATGCTGGATCCATGAGGCACCTGTGCCAGATTTTACTAAACAGTAAAAAAAACCCCGCAATACTAGAAAAACAAAAAGAAAATATCATGTACTGTATTGCATTTCACCACATGTTGATATCTTCAAAACATGTAACAGCAATTTCTGTATTGGTGTGTGTAAGTATGTCTACGTGTCATGAATAAGACTAGTGTTGAAGTGATTACTGATGCAGACAAAAGATATGAATTAACACATAAGATGCAATGTGATTCAACTTCGCACCAAAAACAAATCCAGTTGATAAAGGTGGTTATATCAAGTCATAATAAAGTATGATGTTACAAGATTTCTGACTTATTTTTAAGAAAAGATAACATATTTTCCATCCTCCCATTCATTTTTAATACACTTAATCCAATTCAAATCCCAGAAGGATCAGGCACAAGGCAGGAATCAACTCAGTACAGGACACCAGTCCATCACAGCATACATTCATCCACATATGCAGTCCCACTTGCAGAATTTAGAGTCACCAGTTAAGAGTGACAAGTGAAACAGGCAAGTTTCAATTTACACACACATTTTTATAAAACTGACACTAAAATTCATTTTTCTGTTGCAAAATGGAAAAGTGGAAAAAAGGGACATTGCTCCCTCAAGTCTCATTCACACTACAGTATTCACCCATATTCTTTTCTGCAGCTGTGTTATGCATATAATCTGTCATAAACCAGTAAAATTTATGACTCTTATTCACTTCACCCCAGAGGAGTGCAGTACAGTTTTTAAAAATGAAACATGCTGCATATTTTTCACGTGAATACACTCTGAAAGTTACCATCATGCACAATAATGTGTTTTTTTCCACAAGAAAATCTCACTACACAGAAAGCCACTCATCCCATCCTGTTATCAAGCAGTCGTTCTTTCCTTCTTTTGAATTGCTGCAGAAAAGGCTGAGGATCTGCACTCTCCAAGTGCTATAGAAGTTTGTTTTCCCTCTCTTATGCATCTTTAGGATTATAATTGCCAAGACTGTCATCATAATTGATAAAGTGGGTATTGTTCTACAAGAACATGTCTGGCAGCTAAAGAAAATATTTATATGTAACAGAGAATAAGTTCTGTGATTTTTTTTTTTTCCAGCAGAGATCTTTATTTTACATGGCAAGCACACACATGTCGAATAAATGCATGTAAATGCCTTCAGATAGGACTTAACATCTTTCTTTTTGTATCAATGGCTCAAATTTTACTGGAAGTGAAATGTGATCTGTTTCGCATATTTGTCTGCAAGGTGAAAGAAACATCAAGTTTCATTGAAAATTCGATTTCCCACAAATTGTTTATTCATCGCCATCAGTTAACTTTATTTTGCACATCATTGCAATGTTGGAGGAAAGTCAGGGTGGCTGGAGAAAACTAACTTGGATATAGTGAGGGGATGTGACTGAGATCAGATCCAAGGACTCTGGCACTCTGAGGTAACAGCACAAACTACCATTTGTTTTTACATAGTTTGGATGCATTTTTATATTTTGAAATCTTAGATATCTTAGGAGCCTATTGAACTCACAGATTATGTTTTGCTCTTTGACTAATGTGATGTTTTGTTTCACTAATCTTCAATGATAAATGTAAAGAACCTGAAACCAGAAGAATAGTTTCTGGATATTTTAAACCTATGATGTCAACCTGTACTGTAAACTAATCTGGTTATGTCACAGTCTTTAGCTATGAAGTTACACCAAACTGCATTCCTTGGTAAGATTTTTAACAAAAAGCTTATTAAGGGAAACACATATGCTTTTTGGCAGGATTTAGCACATTATACTGATTACCAATACATCCATTATCAAACTCACCTGTTCCACCAATTCAGAGTTACAGGGGAAGTCCTGTCCCAGCAACAGGTACTGTCTCTAGACTGGGCACCAGTTCATTGCATGTTCACAATTATACACTGTTTTCATCTACCACACAGTCACATGGGACTAATTTATAAGCAGTAATTAACATAAGAAAACAGCTGGAAACTTGTTTAAACCAAATTTCACACAAACATCATAGTTATTCTTCACGCAAAGAACCATGGTCACTTTCATCAAATTACTGAATAGTGTGGTAGA
This sequence comes from Polypterus bichir lapradei, assembly GCA_026402145.1. Lineage (NCBI taxonomy): Eukaryota > Metazoa > Chordata > Cladistia > Polypteriformes > Polypteridae > Polypterus > Polypterus bichir. Next base: position 44,063 of record JANRMT010062850.1, read on the forward strand.
CAGTAGGACTTTAGGGATCTTGAAATCTCAGAAATTTCAGTGAATGGGACTGTTAAGCTGAATGGCCTGTTGCTGTCAAAAGTGTTCCTATATTTTAACACACTTGTTCTTGGCATGCTGGAGAACACCAAAGTACCAGTAGAAAAACCTACACAGACAAAGGGAAAACCTGCAAACTCCACAAACAGAATGACCAAACTGGGATTCTTCTTGGCGTTAACCAAACATCAAGCAAAACCTGAGTTTTTAGTTTTACTCAGGGACTTTCTTGATGTGATTTTGATTTCTTGGTAAGCTGTTCTTGAATCTTTACTTTGAACATGCTGCCAGGAAATTCCAGAATGACAATAATGCTACAGATATATCATGCACAAGTCAGCATTTCCTTATATTGTTAAGTCAAGTTGCACACCTGTTAGTTAGTTCACTACTACTTTTTACTCACTATTTCTCATACCTAGCCATAAAGGTTTATAAAATAAATCATTATACATAAAATACTTTTTGAGAAATTATAAATATCATAGCACTGAGAACTGCCACTCAGATCACTGAGAAGGAGGATAATGGTGCATGATGAGACATCAACATCTCTTTTCTAGGCAGGACCAAGATTTCAAATGTCAGCAAAATTAAATACATGTAACCACTCAAGAGGCCCTTTAAAGTGACAATATTGCCTAAAATTCCTATTCTAGTTGCTTCTACAGGTTTTACTGCTTTATCCGGGACCTAGTTAATTATAATTATTTGAATACTACTGTATAAATTATATAACCATGTTAAGATCCCTTATGAGATGACAGAAAAAGATCGTTATGTTAATTTCCACAAAAGTAAGCTGATCTGGTGTTTTATATTACAGTTACTTGGCATTGCTTGTGCTTCATCAAGAAACCGGGTATTAGTGGCAAAGGCCACTAAGGCTAAATGATATTTAGCTTCTAAATCACTGTCTCCCAGCAAGCTGAACAATGCAGTTTTAGGTCAGTGAAGAGAGGTGACGGAAGCAAACTGTTTTTGTTATGATGATTAGGTCTAGTTGGTGAGCTTCGATACAGTTACAGACATGACTCAGTGGCTCCTCACCTTTGTTCATGTGACCATATAATTGTAGAATATTACATATAGTGAGGCACAAATTATACCATTGTAATACCTAGAAGAGTTGCACAAACCAAAGCACGTCATATACTTTGCAGCATAAGCAACACATTAAGTTCTATTGTCAAAAAAGCTTAGACATTATGATGCTTTCATCATGCTGTGAGAGACGTTGTCATTTTAGAAATAGACAAGAAAATTATGATTGGGGATATCTAGCTGACTAACCATTTCAAAGATTTGATCACAATGAAATAGATTGTCTTTGTTCTTAGTGGTAATTGTTACTGAAGATGTCTGGCACCAGTCTGGCACATGAAACACAATGTATCACAGCATACTGAATCATAAGTACCAATAACTAAATAGACTTAGAGCCCAACAGGGTTGGCACAGCATGGTTACTGGGTTCCATTTGATGCCTGTCTGAAATTTGCATGTTTTCATCATTTCTATATAGGTTTTCTCTGGATAATTATGTCTTCCAATTACGTTAGCCATGTTAAGTTATTCAGCAATTCTGAACTGAAACTTATGATTTCCACTGGGGACTGACTAATGTTCCATCAGTGGTTAGTGCCACATTTGCACCTGATACTGTAGAAATAAGACTCTCTGCAATCCTATAATGACAAATAATAGTTCAGAAAATGGAAAGTAAATAAAACACAAGAACAAATATGACATAATTATTGGTGACAGACAGACTGATTTGAGTATTTCTTTAACTGCTGATCTCCTTGGATTTTCATGCCCAAACAGTCTCTTGAGTTTACTCAGAATGGTGTGAAAAACATAAAAACACCCAGCGAGTGGCAGGTCCGCAGACAGAAAAGTCTTGTTGATGAGAGAGGTCAGACTGGTTTGAGCTGACAGAAAGGCTATTATATTTCAGATAACCACTCTGTAATAGCTGTGGTGAGTAAAACACATCTCAGAATGCACAACATGTCAAACCTTAAGGTGGACGGATTACAACAGCAGAAGACCGTGACAGGTTCCACTCCTGTCAGCCAAGAACAGAAAGTTGAGGCTATGGTGGGCACAGGTTCACTAAAGCTAGATAGATGGAAAAATGTAGTCTCGATTAATGCTAAGTCATCCCTTCATGGCTACAATTTATGCTTATCTTCTAATGACTAATTTCAGCATGATAATGCACCATGACACAAAGCGAAAGTCATCTCAAATTGGCTTTATGAACATGACAGTGAGTTTAATGTTATTTAGTGGTCTTCCCAGTCACTGAATCTGAATCCAATAGAACATCTTTGGGATTTGGTAAAATGGGAGATTGAAGGCATGAATGTGCAACTGACAAATCTGCACAAATTGTGTATTACTGTCATGTCAACAAGGATCATAATCTCAATGGAATGTTTCCAGCATACAGTATTATGGAATCCATACCATGAAGAATTGTGGCTGTTTTAAGTGCAAAAGCAGGCCCTACCCAGTATTATGATAGTGTTCCTAACAATTTGCTCAGTTAGTGTATACTGTATGTGCAGTTACCCACAGCAGTTTATTATTATAGAAAACATATTCACATTTATATTCTTCTACAACAGGTGTTACAAATATTGGTTATTTTCTGTTACTGAAATCAGTGCACAACTCTTTGGCCAGATTAGTACAAAGATCTGTCATACATTTTAGCAAATTCCTCTAAAACTAGGACATGGAAGGTGTCGTTCACTTACAGACGACTGGTTTGGAATGTATCATCAGCAAACTTAATTATACGTCTGCCAGGGTATTAGATTACACAATTATTAGAGTATAAGATGAGCAGTAATGAGGACAAAACACAATCCTGTGGGATCCCGGTGCTGGTGGAGTGTCTGTGCAAAGCATACTGTAGTCACCCACTTTAACCAGCTTTGACTTTTCAGAAAACTATTTCTTTTAATCTTTAGAATCTAAAGCATTTATGCTAAAGCCTCCAAGCTAAATTGTGCTTTGAAATAAACTGCTAACAAATTATACATTTTGTGGATTTCTGTAAAATTATTAAGTAATGTTATGATGACATTATTATCTCCTCTCTGATACTATTATGTAAATTAAGGAGATATAACAAATTCTTGAGAAAACTAAGAATATTCCATATGACAACTTTATTTAAATATTTCAAGGATGCCAAAACTACAGATGGAAAACAATTTAAAAAAAAAAACTGTGAGCGTGGACAGGTGCCTGAACGTGCCCTGTGATTGACTGGTCTCCTGTCCATGACTGGCTTTAATCTTGTACCCAAAGCTGATGAAAGAGGCACCAGCTCCTGTGACCTTAGCTGGATAAGTGGAACATAAAATGGATGGATATATCAACTGTTTTCAGATTAAACACTATTACAGATTCTGAATTGAAGACTATGAAAAAGATTGATGAAAATTTGGTACATATTTAGCACATGTTCATATAAGTTATCTGGGTCTAGGCTTTTAAGTACTTTACAGCTTTTACAGCCAGTAACTGCTCCTATTTTATGTCAATGGTAGCATTTCCTCAACCTTGTGTAGGGTGCAATCAACAGACATAAGCAGGTCATGGCAGAGTCTCCTGGAGAAAAATTCTTCTTTTTTATTTCTAGTCTTCCCTATAAATTAAAATGTTTTACCCTCAAACTTTATCCCTCTAAAAACTTGTTTATGAAAACAATAACTGACATTTTCCTTTTTAAATGGTATTTAGCGATGCAGTAAACTGCTGTGGTTTGAGTTCAGAGCTGAGACAGACATAAAACCATAGCAGAATTGCCTTGTAATTGGGTATTTGTTTATCTGATCTAGTTTTTCTATCTCATTCATTAGCAACCTCCACTTCCAGTCTACCAGTACTTCATGAAAGAAGACTATTAAAAAGGGACATGCAGTAATTCAAGTCAATTAAATTCAATTTGTTGTCATTAAATCTTATGTTGTAATGAACTGTATTTGTTTCTAGTCTCAACGGTACAGGAAAAAAATTAAAATGCCACAACAATACAGAACATGATGCTACTGTATTAACAGACACAAACTGTTACAAAGCAATGGCAATAAACAATTGCAATATGTATTAATAAATATGTATTGCTATTGCAAAATAAACATAAAATAAATAAAACAATATGAATATTAATATAAAATAAATCAGGATGAACAACGCACTTGTCTGCAATATGGTGGGTCTACAGGTTTAACTGCTTTATCCAGTACCTAGTTCATTATAATTATTTAAATAATACTGTATATATTTAGTGTGCTACTGTGGCACAGTGGTAGCGCAGTGGTTCGCTTCCCGGTCCTCCCTGCGTGGAGTTTGCATGTTCTCCCCGTGTCTGCGTGGGTTTCGTCCAGGCACTCTGATTTCCTCCCACAGTCCAAAGACATGCGGGTTAGGTGGATTGGCAATTCTAAATTGGCCCTAGTGTGTGGTTGTGTTTGTGTGTGTCCTGCGGTGGGTTTGCACCCTGCCCAGGATTGGTTCCTGCCTTGTGCCCTGTGTTGGCTGGGATTGGCTCCAGCAGACCCCTGTGACCCTGTGTTCGGATTCAGCGGGTTGGACGATGGATGGATGGATGTATGTATATATTTTATATAACCAAAGTGCATACTGTACTGTACTACATAGTGTTAATGACAGCATCCCCTAAATATTAATGCTTGTCAAAATTAATTAGCTTTACCTGTAAGTAAAAAACAAAAGTTTATAGATGAAAATTCATTTGAAAATAAAAATCAAGGGTTGGGGGGTGTACAGCATGTGCCTCTTGGTATCACTGAAATTTCCACAAATTGAGACCAATGCAATAGCGGCCTGCAGGTATATAATTTTTCATCTATCCATCCATTAATTCAGAGCGTATCTTGGTAACACTGTGCACAAGGTAGGAGCAAACCTTAAATAAAGCACCAGTACTATAAAGGATACATTTATACACAACACCCACATTCACTTGTAGAGTGCTAATTTAGAGTCACTTGTTAACCCAACATGAATGTCTTTTGGAAGAGTGAGGAAAACTGAGTTACCCAAAGATAAACCAATATGGAAATGGGGAAAACAAAATTCACAAAGACAGTGGCCAGAAACCATTTTGAACCCCAGTTCTTGTAGCTATAAACATCCCATAAATTGTTATACATATTAGACTTTACCCGTGTTACTGAACACCTGTCATCACTGTTGTATTTAATAGTATGTTGGGCATGGTAAAATGTGGAGGTAACACCTTTCTCCCAATTAATTTTATTTTTGGTTCAGCTATCTGTAGTATGGGCTGTAACAAACAAGCATGCAGACAGGAAGTTGACAGTTAGCCTCCCATGGCATCTAGCTGTATATTTTCAGATCCATCACAAACCTTTCAGTTAAGCTCACTAGACGGTATTAAGGCTACCAGAAATTACTGAGCTGTATTAGCAAGAGAAGATTAGTACCTTCTACCTTTCCAGACTCTTTTGCAACAAATCCCTTCCCAGGAAACTGGCACTTCAGTCCTGCTCTTTGCTAGGATTCTGTAAGAACAAAAGGCAATCGATTAGTCTGCACATTCATTTGGGTTAGCATCTATCATGAATAATACATTTCAAAAACACTTTCAATAGCAAACAATTTACAGAAATACTCATTCTTATATTTTGATTGCATATAATAAAATGTCATGGACAGAGTTACTGTGTACTTTAAACTGAATTTTCTTAGCCAATATGCTAGACTATTAAGGTAGTAAATTCATACAAGGATTTCAATGACAGAGCAACACAGTTGTATACTGAAAAGTTGCAGCCCCTATTTGGCTTACTCTTTATTAGCTGAGTCATGCTCCAATTTTCACTAGGCCGCTTAAACAATCTTTAATAGGTGTGGGTTAATCTTCTTTAATACAGCAAGATAATCATAAAGTTGCTGCCAAAGGCTTATTTCCTCTATCTTTGCAAAGCTTGATTGCTACACAACTCTTACGCAGAACAACAAAAGTATAAAATTAAAAGGACAAAAGTGCAGACTAAAGAATCACAAGTAAAGGCATAAAAGAAGCTTTGTGCTGCAATTTCTTGGGATCATTTCCTCTATTTTATAAAGTGTTCACTCAATTCCTGTTTCATGGATATTTGCAAAAGTGGTGGCAGTACTGTTTTTGCACTCTAATACTGTATCACATTTTCTTAGTCATTGTGGTTTGTCTTTCAGTCTTAGAAACTTAGAACTGTAATTTGTAGAACTTGTAAAGAACTATGAATATTCTGATTTTTTTTTGCAGTGACATACTGTACATACATAACAAAAGCTTTACCTATAATTAATAAAACTGCTCTTTTCCATACAATGCTTTCTAACAGGGTAATATACACCTACTTTATGTTTTAGCAATTATTTTGTGTCCAAGCAAACATTTTTACCTTTGACTAAAGCATTAAGAAAAACCTGCCTGACTGGTACTATAGAATGTTGCAATGAGTAATTATTAGCAGGGTGATAAATACTAGAAAGCCTACCTGCTGAAACTCGAGGAATCTACGCATTAACTTGACACATAGTAAACACAAATTGGGTAATTCTTAAAATGAAAGATTAGAAAAACTGGCCAAAGTACATTTCATATTAGAAGAAAACTTTTACCTTTATGCAGTTTCAGTAGATTCAGTACAGCTTATATTGTAATCCTGCTTAACAAATCAACTCAATGTCAGCATGTTACAAAATTCCCACGAAATATGTTTAAACCTCAGCCTCTGTCTTGCTATCTGCCAGTTAAAGACATTACCTGTGTGACAGACAGGGGGTGCTGTTGTCCCCTTGAACCCTCAGATCAGACACCAGACACCAGATAAAAGTCCAATTATTAAATTTATTATAATAATAATGTGCACAAAGCACCCTCCACTCCACTATATTCATAAACAATAAACACAAACAGCAATCAATAATCAAATCCTCCACTCCCAGACGCGTTGTTCCCGTCCTCCCAACTCAGCTCGCCCATCTGGGATCTCATACAGTCTCTTATAGTTCTTGACCCGGAAGTGCTTCTGATGCCTCAGTCCATGTGATTACTCAGCACTTCCGGGTCAGGTAAAAACTCCTTTTCTTCAACCCGGAACTTCCGGGCAGTAGGGAAAATAAATGTCTCTGTGCCTCCCTGCAGCGTCCCCTGGTGGCCCCGACGTTATCCAGCAGGGCTGTGCATTAAAACTCCATAGTCCATGATGCCCTGCTGGAATTTGGGGCATCTCCATGTTGCAGGGAGGGCTCCATTTGGCAGCTTGAGGGTATTGGCCGGGATAAGCTGCCAGCCATAGTCCACACTGATATAAATAATTTAAATCAGTTTTCCTAAGAATGATGAGAGCATTATCCATTTAAGATACATGCTTTATGTTGGGTTGGTGTGTCCACTTTCCACCTCAGTACCACACACTGTTGAATTCATCAGTCAAACATGGGCTCAATTAATCCTCCTACCCTAAGCTAAGTTATAATGTAGCAGTACACAAAACAGAAAAATGGTGTGAGGCCACTTAAAGACCCATAAAACCAGGTCTGGGCCTTCCTATCCTGCCTAGAATAGACCTCACCCTAGGCAGTCTCCCACTGCAACAGGCAGCTTCCAAAATCGGGGAACAGAAAAAAATATTAAAATACTTCTCAAGGGAAAAGTAAAGAATCTTTTGGTTTGAGAAATATGGTCACAAATAATCTTTATAAAAGAAGAACCAATTTATATAAACAAAAGAAGAACAAAAAGGAAAAAAATGACAAAAGATCTTGCCTGAAAAGAGGAATCCAAGATGCACAAGTCCAAATCTGAAAAACAAGAGGAAACTCAAAGAGTAGCATTCTTACGTATATTCAAAATGATAATTTAAGTGTCTAAAGACAAGTCTGGTGATAAAGTCAGATGGCCAGGAAGATACAAAGAAAAAAAAACCTCCAGTTACATAAGAGAAAAAAAAATCTGCAAGGGTCCTAAGGCCAAAAGACCGCTCGGCCACTACTGGGAGTAGTCTGAGAGGATTTGATGCCATTGGTCTTGTGCACAGCTGAGGCACCCACCTTCCTTCCAGCATTGCAGTTGGCTGCATAGTGCCTTACAGTGGCATTATCCATTCATATTGGAATTAGAACACAGGTCCTTTGCCTTAGCAAGTCATTGTCAGACATTCTTAATATCAGCTTCTTTTTGACTAGGCCTCCCTTTGGAATGCAGCCTCTGTGCCTTAATTGATAAAAAGATCACTCAGTGACACTCCCGAGATGGCTCTGTGAGTCACCATCTAAATACTTGCTCAGAGAAAAAGCACGATAACTGAGGGATGGGTAACACTGATGGACAAAACTTTGCTCCAATTGTCAACCAAAAGAATGGGCTTATTTGCACCAACGAAAACAATGGCAAGATACCCACTCATACCTTTAAAAAAACCTTTGCACATCCCAAATGTTGCTTCCTGTATCAACTTACTGTTCTCAACCTGTCTAAAACCATGGATGTCCATACCCATAGCCTATATGGTGTGGACATAACAAAGGTTAGATCAATCCCTTCCACTCCAAAGGGGAACTGCCCACAACAGGAAAAATGGGGGATTGTGCATAAAAGGAGCTGGACAAGGGATGCCATTAGTCCAAAATTTGCTAAGAACGCAAGTGCCTGAGCAGAGGAAGACAGTAAATAGAGCCATGTGTTTGTCTTGCTAATGATGAGTGCTTTTAATTAATTTAAAAAGTGATAGTTAACTGAATGATCACTGAACCCCTTTTCCTACATTATGGTGTTTGGTTTTTTGGCACAAAGTGGTCCTGGATGGCCCTTGATCCAGCAAGCCATCTGCTTGGATGAAACAGAGAGACCAAGAGATTGCCTCTCCTAAGGGTGGAATATGGCAGAGAATGACAGCAGAATGCAAGCATTGATTATGTTAACCTCTTTTGTAAGCCACTTTGGGTAAAGGTGTCTGCTAAGCAAATAAATGTAAATGTAAGCCTCCATTTATTAAGACTAGTGGGATTTTTGAGGTGAAAATGAGTTTAGAGAAGAACCCAAAAAAAGTTTGGGGTCACACCATTTACTGCCAGTGTCCAAAACAAAGAATAAAAATGAGTGTATGGTGGCATACTAGAAACCTGGCACAATATATGAGCGCTGTTATATGGGACTGTGTTACTCAGACTAAGACACAATCTTTCGGGAGCCCTTGAAATGATGCTGTCCTGACCAGAAGAGGCTGGTTTAATTGAGCGAAGGTGCAGTTGAGGTGCCCTCGCTAGGTGGTTTTTTGGAGCTATGAAGGAGAAAACAGATGATATTGTTAGAGTTGCTGTCCGCTTTGTTCTGGTGGGGTGTTGCATACCTTGTCTGAATCTGGAAGGTGATCTTCAGGTGCCCATGCGTGAATACATGATTCAGCCAAAAGTTCAGCTGGTTTGTTCCTGCATGTAAGCATCATCTCCAATTTCAGACAAACAAGACAGAAAGGATACATTGGTAATTAGGTTGTAAACTACCTTCTCAAACCTGTTTCTCTTCCAGTGCCAAGAATCTACTTGTCCTTTCCAGTCCAGGCTTTCTGGTCTCATATAATGTACAGTATAGTGTCCCTGTTTTTGATATATGAAGCTCATACAAACTACATCCATTCTGACATCACAAACAGAATATCAAAGTACCAGATTCACATTCAGCATGTAACATGTAAACTAAAATACATCATGAATGGCGAGTGTTATAACAAAGCATTCTTGTGCCATTAGTTATATTGCACATCCTGAATCAGCACTTAATAGAATTTCCTAAAGACTCAGGGGGAAGTAAATATTGGTAACATCATTAAACATACCTGTTCTTATCAGTAAAACATGTAACTCTTTTTATAGTTTTTACACTTTTCACTCAGAATGTACACCTACACTGGTCATGCGTGCATCAGTGGGAAAAAGCATCCACGGAATTTATCACAAAACTGTAATGACTAGTAAATTATTTGTCTTTTGCTCATGTATGCAGCATTCAAATTATAGAAAATGCCATTTAGATGCACACAGGTAAGCAACACAACAAACAACATGGAAAGCAACTCTTCTATGTCTAATATGTTGGAATATGGTTTTCTTACAAGAAGGGTGGCTAATCAGGGAATTAAACTTTGTAATGAGCAGCACCCAATCGTGGACGGGCCACCTAATAAGCATGTAACAATCAGGGTGTGATTAGAATCTGCGTTTTTAAAATATCTACATTTTAATCCGTCAACTTTACAATGCTGAAGATGTGTTTTCAGTATATAGCTCTGGAGAGCTTTTTCAAAAGTCTTCATTTTTGGGGGTTAGAAATACTGGGATAGTGTGGAGAAAAGGCCAAAACACAGACTAATGTCTGCATTTTTAAACAAAATGTAGCGTTATGGACAGGGCCTAAGAATAAAGACTAAGTGACACCAATGGTGATGAGGTATGGGCAAGAACTGCAATTTTCAATTTCAAAACACAGCCTTGATGGAGTCTAACACTCAAAGTGGGACATATTCCTGCAGCATCTCCCACAACACATGCTAAGGGACACGGTCATATCATTTTTTAAAATCTACAAAACACATAGATTGGGTAATCATTCTTCCATGCACCTTCCACAGCAAGTATGCCAGGGAGCTGGTCTATTGTTCCATGTCCAGGATGGATTCTTCTCTCTTGCACCCTTTAATATGCCTTACCTGGGAGGCCAAGTAGTGTAATCTCTCTGTAATTACACATCAGTCTGCAATTCCAAGATTGTTTACCTGTCTTCCATGCAACATTGGATAGACGCGTTAAAGATGCTATCCCAACAGGTTTTACACCCTATCTGTTGGTGAAATGGCTTTCCTACTTGTCAACCACAATACCACACCAAGCATTCTCTTTAACCCTTGTCTCTTTCTGTCTCTCTCTCCAGACCTTGGCTCCTCTTCTTTCTGCCAGATGAATATCCAGCCTAGAATATGTAAAACTTTTAACTAATTGCAATGAAAAACATATTCAAAAAAGCTTAAAAAAACATAAATATCCGAAGCAGGAAAGGAACAACATTGTTTAAAAGTTTGAAGAAAATAAAAAAAGAGAAATAGTGTTTATACTAATTGGGAGATCTGTTTCTGTTATCAAAAAACCTGGTAACCTCTTCAATTTCAGGAAACTTTGACAGAAGAATTAGTAAAATCAGAAAACAAGAAATGGAGAAAAAGCTTTGATTAATGGTGGAAAGGTCATGAAAGTCTATCACGAGGAAACAAATGACATGGAGAGGGCTTTATGATTTTTTTAATCTTATTTGTGTGATGCCTTTATCAAGGTGACTTACAACATTTGGCATACAATTTATTATATTTCTTTTGTTTTTCCAATTGGAGCACAGGCAGGTGAAGTGACTTGCTCCTGGTGACACAGTGTCAATAGTGAGATTTGAACCCACAAGCTCAGGGTCTGAAATCTATAGACCAAAGTTTTAACTACTATGCCTCACTTCCCACCTGATTCTTAGTCTTATGAGTAATGGAAATAATGTAAGAAAAGATCAAAGACTTTTCAGGTTACTAAAGAATTAACATGCTTGTGCTTTAAGTTATTTAAATGAACCATATATTAAAACTAGTAGCTCCAGTGATTAGACAGGGATATTAGATCCATTAGATACTTTAAAATGAAGCACAACCAGAAGAGTAAACCAGATTAAGGGTGTGGCCTTTTGCTGTAAGTGGGGAAGGTGATATAATACTTGACACCATGGCATTTGGCATTAAGAAGACTGTTATGAAATTAGACATGTGTATTAAACTCACAGAACATCACAGAAGTGTTGGAGAGGACCGCAACTTAAGCAAATAAAACTAGCAGTTCAAAACTACAGTTTGCTAGATAGTTTAGGGAGGGGGTGATACAGTGTAATGATAGTCAAAAGTTTACTTAAATCATAGCTTAGGGTCAATTTTAAGGCACATTAGGTACACTGTATGCTTAGTATTTACTCTTACATTTTGTATTCTTTGCCTTTAAGACTTTATTGCCTATGTTGCATCTGCAGCCAAGTAACTCTCCCTTAATAATCAATAAACGACTGTCTAACCATGTTCTCTACGTCCACATTCAGAAGATTAGAAACTTAGTTAACTCATTTTAATGGAGACATAAGATATTTATATTACAGGCTCATAAAAAATACTTAATTTATTGTTGTTGGGCCCATATCACTGTGGACAATGTGCCCATCCCTTAACTCAGACTTGATAAACATCCATCCATCCATTATCCAACCCGCTATATCCTAACTACAGGGTCACGGAGGTTTGCTGGAGCCAATCCCAGCCAACACAGGGCACAAGGCAGTAAACAAACCCCAGGCAGGGCACCAGCCCACCACAGTGGGGATAACCAGTTCAGCTAAAACCAAAACAAACAAAGACCATTAAAGAGATTTTCAAGTCCTACCATGCTTTAGCTATTTTATTACTCAAAACTTGTTCATTCCACTGAATATACTGTATGACCTTTCTTTCTCAGTTATCAGAATGGGAAATCTTGAAGGAATAAGTGCTTGGCAGGCAAACTCAAATATATTCACTTGGACTCCTGGCACTCTTTGTGGTCTTAGCTGAAGTGCTCTTCCCCAATAGTGGCCCTGCATTATACAGCTGCTGGGAGTCACACTACCTGAAAGGGCTGTTTTTCTAGCTTTCCCAATTATTAGATAACAGGAGAGGCAACACACTAGTTATCCCTCTTGGGCATTTACTTATTAAACATGATTCTAGTCCCTTTCTTGAGTGGAGAGCAGAACACGTTCTAAGCTATACAGAGTTTTCAGTTGCCTTTCCAAATCTGTTTCACATAGGAATAGAGATCAAATGATGGACACTGAGAACTTTTAGCAGGGAGAAGAAAGGAGATTTGTCCATTACTGCATTTAAAGGAGGAACAAATGAAGGCAATGTGACAGCAGGAAGGAACAAACATAATGACCTAAAGAAAAAAATGCTGAAACATTACTATTACAAAAACACACAAAAGAAATTACCTAAAAGTAGGAAACATGGGTTATTTCCTTCCCCCAGAGGTTTATTTGTCCATAAATGCTGTAGAATAGAGTCTTTTATTTTTTCTCTCCTTGCCAACTGGCCAAATCTCAATTACAATATTAATGGAATTATATTGTTAAGATTTGCTTATGTTAATTAAACTGAAAATTTTCTACTCTATGTTTAACCTAAAACATGTATTCATGTATATAAATGATGTATGGTTCAAATATTTATGTTTTGGCATTCTACTTGTAAACATGTCCAAGCACTCAGCTGAACAGTGCTATACAAAAATTAACTGAAAATTGAACTGTGTCAGGCAAACTGTTAATAAAAAGGTAAAACCGAAAACAAAAACCTAAAAGCAAGAGTCAAAATATAGGAGGCATTTCAAGAAAACTTCAACAATGGAGTACTTGCTGTCTGCTAGGAGCCCGCTTAAACACTATAATTGGCTGAGCTCAAAACAAGCATCAGGTAATGGCAGAGTAATTGAAGCCACCTAGCAATAGCAAATGAAAGATATGACCCCATGCAAACAGGAAGTGAGGGGCACAGATATCAGGAAAGCATGACAACCCTTTTACCTGTAGGGGTGTATTAATACTATTGACTAAAAAGTGAGAACTGGGGCAGAACACCAAAGCAAGGTATAAATTACTTTAAAACAGTAATGACAAAACCTGCCTTTGTAATCATTGAGCCTGAAATCAGTAAAACTTGCTTGCAGTAGAAGATAACATTTTTTCCTCTACATAACTTTTCAATCCTGTTAAGAGGATCACTATAGACTTGCACCAGAAATTGTCATAAAATGGGTTGTTGACATGTTTAGGCACAAAGAGGGTGGAAAAGAAACAATGTTTCTTTTATCAAATTTCAGATTAAAAGAAGTCACAATCACAATCAAGACCAGTAAGTATAGAACTATTATTATCTCCATCTATTTAATGATTTAATTTTTTCCCTCCAGTGCAAAATCAAACTTTCTGACTCTTAATTCATTATGGGAGTAGTGTGCTAAATTATTCACTTAGACAAAAAAGCAGCACTGAGCTTATGTGTGGCCTCTGTAACTTATTTTACTAATTGAACTGGATAATCTAAAATTGTATCATGCAACCTAAGGAGTAAGACACATTTTATAAAGCAGATAAAAGTCACCCTGATTTAATAGTAATCATTTCTGTATTACTCCATCACAAGCCAACATCATCAACCATCATCGAGGCTTTAGTTGAAGCATCCATTTATTTACCACGAGTTGAGCCTTTGGGGGTAAATTGGCATACAGGATGTCTGTCAGCAGGAAGAAATGACTGTTGCTAAGAGAATTATTTAATAGTTGATTAAATGAAGCAGGATGGAAGGCTGCTTGACATACAAAACATGGCCACAAAGAAAAAGTTTTTTCAAATGAAACGTAGTACAAAAAAGGGGTAAAAGCATAGTCACAAATGAGCAAAATATCAAAAATAAAAATCAGGTGAATCAGTTGCAAAAGCAAAAAATAAGAGTGATACAGTAAACAAAAGATATATAAAAAAACAAGACATTAGATATGTAAGGGAAATGACTCAACAGCAATACACTTTGAATCTGCCAAGAGTCTTCTTAAATATTAGGATAAATATGTGTACCAGAGTGGACTAATGCAAAGCATGTGTATTTACTTTGTATTTGCTTATATTTTTAGACTGTCATTGTCGTTGTTGAAAGAATACTTACAGCTCATGGGTGAAGAATATTTAAAATTGTCTCTAAAGTGATTGGATAGTTCTTATCATTTTATACCCCCAGCTAATGTTGTTCATGCACAACTTGCCAGATGTTAACCTAGATATAATAGTGAAGCTCATATTAGTGATCTGTATGCACTAATGCAAAGTTAAGGTAGATTAGCAAATATTTCAACAAGACATCCATTTTCAAAGATGAAAGCCCTAACATCTTCCTTAAAAATAAGATGCTTCATAAAATGAGCTCACATTCAAATATTGCAGGCTCTGTCACAATCCTCAGATATGGCAGATAATATGTGGTGGATAAGTAACCCACTCAATAAAACCTGAATAAATTCCAAGTACAACAATTGGAAAATCATGCTGTCTACCCTTGCATTGTTCTACAAACTATAACTCTTTTAGAACAGCACACCAAGACCTGCTGGTTTGAGTTAAATGCAGACTTAAGTGAAGCACACACTGGTGATCAACCCACATTTAGTAATGTAAACTGTGAGACTCAGTAGATAATGATATAGAGATCATCTCAGTCTCATTATCAGTCTCAGCAAGCCCTGCCATCTCTGTCTCATTATGTGACATTGTCAGTCTCCATTTAATGGTGAGTCTGAAACTTTTAATGTCTTCAGCTGCTGTTGCTAATGTGTTACATAAAATATTCCTGAACAAATAGAAAGTCTTCTAAAATAGGCTTGGCCACATTTATGGCACTGGTCATTGTACTGGGCTTCACTGATAATTTTTTTACAAGATCACATTAGCAGTGTCACCAGCCACCAAAGTGGAACAATGCAATCCATGGTCACGAACTGCTTAAGCAAATTTTTAAAATCAGGAATAGTCTTTGAGGCTTTCCATTCAACTTACATTTAACCCCAGTCCTCTTAACTTAAAGTTGCCGGGAATTTAATGTTGCCCTATCCTGTTGACACCCACTAGTCTTTGCCAAAGCCCATGTCCATATCCAGGTGAGCCAATCTGTCAATACCCAACTAAACACCCCAGTGCTGCTATAATATCCCTTTTTTGTAAAATCTCAGGATGTGCTTTTGATTAGGTGTTGGCAGTGTTAAAGTTAACTTATTATAATGTAACAGACTAATCAAAAAAGGAACATAAGTAAACCAAAGCACAACTAATTCAACAAACCAAATACATAAATCACCAAAAGCAAAAAAATGTTTATGTTCAGCATATGACGTTCCCTACATGGGTTGTTATTTTGAAATATCGACCACATCATAGTATTTTACATAAACAGTATATATACAGTCTAGTACTCTCACACAGACACACATGCACACAGTTATAAGTATAAGTAAAGTTAAAAAAAACATCAGAATGAAGTTTGTAATATTGAACTGTAACATACCCATTATAATGTACTCTTATACTCTCATGCAAAATCTGTCACTTTTTATGTTGATGTTATGAATGACTTGCTCTGTAACTTTACACAATTTGTGTGTTGTTCTGCCTAAATCCCAAAACTTGCAGTAGTCTGACATTTTCTATGTCTGCTAGTGAATGCTGGTGTGAAATTGGCTATTAAGTATATTCATCTGTTTTTGTTGATTTTTCTAGAAAGGAGCTATAGTTAATAGAAATGTTTAATGTTAACAATTTTGGAGACTTTTCCTAATATATTTTTCTTTAAAGTTTTGTTGACCTACTGCATGAAACCTATGGTGCATGTTTCCATAGAAAGTAACAAGTTAAGGTGCAAAACAAAGATGTTGTACTTCATTAATTTTACACCAGCTCCTTAATTCTACTTGTTTTAGAATTAAGGCTTTCCCGCTGGGTTATTACCTAGTCCCATGCATTTTACAATTGCTGGCCTAGCCCTCAGTGAAGAAACCTGTCTATACAGTTGCTGACCTAAAGCTGGGAGGAGATCGTGAGAACATGTTATTACTCTTACACATTGCTGATTGCCATCACTATCTCATCCCATGATGTAGATGCTCTGCAAAGAGTTAAAACCGGTTCCTTATTAGAACTCTCATTATAATTCTGTTTACTTGATGTTCCCTTTAGCTCTACGTCTGGCACAATATGTAAAGATAACTGGACCACAACCCATAGAAGTGCTCTGCAGCCCATATTCATTCCTGGAAGTGCTCTCTTCTAGTAAGAATACTGTATGTCTCCCAATTATAACCTGTTACACTTATGTCCTTACTCTTAGTCATATTTCTTGCTAATATGTGAATAATTATGGAAAAACATCCAGTGATGGCTAGGACAATTTTTTTTTCTCTTTTGACCAGTGTTATAGAGATGGGATGCAGTGACTTATGAAACTGTATTGGAAGGTGTTAATCAAAAAATGGATGGCTGGATAATGAACATTTACCTGCAAGTTTAAATTTTATTTTTATTTTGTGCAACAGACAAAATTTGCTAAGAAGGCTATATTTTACACATAAACAAGACAGAAAAAGAAAGCAGGCTTTAAAAATATAATTATAATAACTACATTTTTTATATCATTATATGAAATACTGAATACGGTAATCTGATATGAATTGTTCTAAATAGCATCATCAAACCAAAAAGGGCAACTCCATCATAATTTCCACTGTGTTGCATGGAAAAATATTTTCCAACTGAGGCCAACCCTATGGGAATCATCCCATAGCTGATTAGTCTTAGACAGGAGTGTGCTCACATAAACCACACATATCATTACAGGTGTACTGTATATAATTAGAACTGCTATTCAAATTTAGAATTCTAACATAAAGGTAGACACATAAACTAGCAGGAATTATGTAAATAATAAAAAATTAAACACAATAAAAAAAATCAACCAATAAGACAAGGCAAATATTGGTAATATATGATAAGATATACTGCTAAAGTACAAACAAAATCCAACACATTAAAAAAGGTCAGGATTATTTTAAGGTTTATAGACAGAGGGTAAAGCACAGTGTTGGAATTTCTGATAACTCCCCTTCCAAAAAATAGTTAATCTAAATAAAACTGTTCATCTAATTTGAACATAACTGATCATTTTTCATTAGATTGACTATTTTTGTAAGAAAAGCTTTTAATTAATGAACAGATATGTGACAGAATACTGCAATGGATATTACCATTGCCTCTCGGCTGCCAAAGTGTAAGGGTTTCAAACTAGTCTAAGTTACTGCCTGTGTGTTTTTTCTTTGGGTATGTTAGAACATTAGAAACATTTAGACGAGAACAGGCCATTCAGCCCAACAAGGCTTGCCAGTCCTATACGTATACAGTAAACCCCCAAAATAACATTAAGTCCAGTTTTAGGTCTATAAATGCCCTACTGTCTACCACACTACTTGGTGACTTATTCCATGTGTCTATGGGTAGTCCAGCTTTTTCTCAGATGCAACAGATGTGCATATCAGGTTGGGCCTACAACTCTAAATTGACCATATAAGAGCGAAAGTCAGAGTTGGTACCTTCGCTACACTAAGTACTGCTAGAATAAACTCTTGTTCTCCAAAACTGAGTATGAATAAGCAGTTAAAAACTTATAGACTGATTAAAAGAATGCAACTTGACAAAGAAAAAAATATTCATACAAATAACCTGAAAAATACTACAACAGAAAGGAATAATCTTCATTTGGATCTTGATCTTTGTTTGTCCGTGAATGAATTAGAAGAAGAAGCACTAGATGGCAGTAGAGAGACAGCTAAAACATAGGTATTGCATTAAGAATCTCCTCCAGGCTTATACTACTGAAGACTGTAGTACGCCAGTCACACCTCAAAACACAGACATTCAAACTAAACAAATTGTTGTGCTTTAAATTAACTAAAGAGATCTTCATTTAGATCTTGATCTTTGTTTGTCTGCGAATTCCACGCATGCGTAGACCACCTTCCAGTTTAGTATGTTGTTGTTACTCACGGATGTCAACAATGTGCTGGAATAAAGAAAGGGGTGGTGTTACGCTGGTTAGCTCCTGAGGCCTGGTTAGAGAATGAGATTGCCGAAGATAAAAGGTACGTGCCTACGTAACATATGAATTAAAGAGAGACAGTGGGTAAAATGAATGACAACGTAACAGCACGTTCCGGAAATTATTATTGTTACATTGTAGCCGGCGAGTGCTGTGCATCTCACAGTTGTACCGTGGCTTGCTCACATGTCAGTGAAGTGATCCCTATTTATGCTTTAAAGAGCCTGGATACCTATATTTATAACCATTGCTCCGTGTATATTGCCTTACTCTTTGGATTGACACAAAGCAACCTGCGAGATTGGAGAAAGGTTGAGAAGAGATCGTGAGAGGAAACGACAGCGTCGTGAAAACGAGATGGACTGTGAACAGACAGAAGCAGAAATGCTCCTACACCACCACATAATTACGATTCGGACAGTGATTCCGAGTAGGTCGTTCCTATCGAATCAATATCCAAGGGTTTTCTTTTGTAATATTGTTTCCCTTATAAAAAATCATAATGCTGTGCGACAAAGGGCCCAGTTCATGACTGGCAGCCAGGTTTAAACAGGGAGCCCTTCACAGACAACTTGTAACACACGCAACGTAGTTGGGCGCACATGGCTAGTAGAAAGGAATAATTAGTAAAACAGTGAGACTAAAACAATAGCCTAGCATTAAATAATTGACAGAAAGTGTTGATATTAAAAAACAATTGTTTGCATTTATTTTGTACTTTAATGTTAAGAGTTAAAGGGCCTCATAAACTGCAAGGAGAAAGTTCCAGGAAATAGGCATCTTAATGTTGACCAATATAAAAAATCTTTGGACTACTACTACTACAAAACTCACAGGCACAGGTTATATACACACTGTAAACAGTAATGTTGTATACACAGGTCTGTTGAATGAGTTTTTGTAGGAAAAAACTACAATTCTGTGAAAGATTCATAAGCAGAATTGCCTAGTGCAACAGTAGTGGCCACAGAGTTGGATTGTAAGCTACAAGATGCTGGTTCAATTTCTCATCATTTTGTCACTGTGGGAACCTTTAGTACAGACTGCAGTGCACGAGGTAAGTAGAAGGAATACAAAACCAGGAAAAGGATGATAGGAAAATGTAGCAGATAAACAGAACATGGAATCAAAACCACGAGATCAAATGAAAGAAACCCAATAGGTAACCCAAAAATTCATAACCCAGAAAATCACAAGAGTGTTAACCCAAAAAGACCTTAAAGCATATGAAAATTAATTATAGTAAGATTTCCAGAAACTCAAATGATTACTAGCTGCAACAGGGTTTTAAAATATCGCCATTAACAGTAACATCAACTTCTGGCAAATGTCTCTAACAACCTATGATTGTGTCTCGACAACTTAAGCTCAAAATATTGGCTATCATCAAAAAACAAAGATGACATTACAGTAAAATAGCAAATAATAAACAACTACTTATTAATTACATAATGAGACAGCAAAATTAAAGTAAAATAAACCTCAAGGCATAAGCAATTAATAAAAAATTTAACCAGCTATGAGAAAAATTATTTGGATGAGTCAAAAATGTATAAACATATGTCCTATTCATGACACCTGGAAGTGCACCTTAGCCTATCAGAGCTCTACCTGTGTACATATTACAAAGATTTGCATTATGAACTAGGGATCTGTATCTCATTTTGGACAAAACTAATTCTCCATTGGGTCATGGAGAGATTAAGCTTATTTTATAAGTACTGGATGCAAAGTAGGAACAATTCCTGGATGGGATATCAGTCAATTACTAGGCCTACTTATGCACATACCTGAACTCATTTACATCAGGGCCAAACCTACATAAACAGAAGGAAAATATGCATAACTTATGAAGAGATAAACAAATCAGGCCTGGGCCCTGGAGCTTTAGGGCAGTAGTGCTTAAAACTATAGCATTGTGTCACCCAAAGTACATGCATAAGTCATTTAAATAAACATAAACATGAATAAACTGTTATTTTGAAATGGGTACATACCAGTGAAAAATGGTTTCTTTCTCATCTTCAACTAAGTGCCTAATCATTCCAATTAGTTTGACTTTTAAACTTCATGAAAACAAAGTCTCCGTAATAAAGCATATCATCAGAATAGGACTCTTTTAAAACAATAAAAAAGAAGAAAATTAGAAAGTTTTTGTCTGTTGTGGAGTTTGTGGCTCTTCAGCTTAGTCCAGGTGACTGGGTTCTGTGAAAGGTTGCAAATTCTGAATGGCAAAGCCGATTAGCAATTAAAAGTTTATCCATTCTGGCAGACAACTAGCATCATGG
The DNA here is from genome assembly GCA_026402145.1 of Polypterus bichir lapradei. Taxonomy (NCBI): domain Eukaryota; kingdom Metazoa; phylum Chordata; class Cladistia; order Polypteriformes; family Polypteridae; genus Polypterus; species Polypterus bichir. The sequence goes on from JANRMT010062850.1 coordinate 65,190, forward strand.
TGTAACTGTTGTTCTTCTTATCACATTATTCAATGTTCTTTACAAAAATTACTCCAGTAAACAATGTTCCTATTGGAAATAAGAACTTTTCTGTCTGCGTCTTTCCCTTGCAGGAAAATCCTAACAAGTTCATGCTTAGGAGATCCAGTGCCCAATCCTTGGCTTTATCTGCTTCTGAAGTCTGTCTCTGGATGTTTAGACTTGAAAAGGACCTTGCAAACAGTTGAAAGCATTCTTAAAATTACTTTCATACTGCATCTGACATTGAGTGAAGGACTTTTTCTAGTACAAGGTATATGCTTTAATATGTGCATATAAACTCGAGCTAAATGCATTTAGATATGTAAAAACGCAGTACCAAAAACACAAGCATGTGGTCTGATATGTTTTCCCAACATATCATCTGTATATTTTAAAAGATGAATGTTTTCTGCTCCAACATGATTAAATAGCTTTTTTCTAGAACCCCTGGACCCTTTCTGTGAAAATATGCTTCCTGGTTCCCATCTTGAATGTGCTTTCCTTTAATTTCCCCAGAAGATTTTGAGTATTTGATTCACTAATTAACTTAAAAAGAGGAGTTAAGTTCTTAGATTAAGTCTGGTATTTACTGGTCATTTTACAACACCATTCATACATATGATTGAAAGCCCTGGATGGTGACCAAAAGAATAAGATAGTGAACTCAGCTGCAATGAGGTTCCTGCACAGGCTTGCTAGGCTCATTTTCCAAAGATGTCAGGGATATGGCAGGAACTGCTGCTTCTTTAAATTCTGCAGTGTCAGGACATAGCCCAATGGAAACACTTCCAGGTCAAGTGGAAGCCCTGTAAAACAGGGATTATGAAATCCTGTGGCACCACATAGCAGCACCAATGAGACCCAGCAAGTCTAGTTCATGGCACTATGACACCCATCATGCCCTGCTGGTTTCCGCATGGTTAACAAGGTGCTGGGATACTGCCATCTAGAGGGCTTGGAATAAACATATTCTGGAATAGGAGTCCACTTCCATTGATCCTTTGTTTTTGTCCTCCAGTCTGGGTAATAGTCCCATAGTCATCCTGAACAGGATGCCAGTCCATCACTGTTCTTCTATTCCGGCCTTCCTTCTCGGCAAGGGTCCAAAATTTCTACTGAGTGGGATGCCAGATATTACTGCAGGGCATTTGCATTACATATTATGTGAATATTAACTACCTTATACTCACATTTTGTGAATAACCACTGATGCCAACTGGTTCAACCATCAGGATTAACCTTGTATCAAATGCTTTTTGTAAAACTAAGAAAACTGTATCAGATACTTTCATTTTCTTTACTAATCTAGCTGGCTGCTCAAAAAAGTCTAACATATGTCAAGTAAAATTTCCCTCCCTTGAAATGCATACTGTCACTCAGAATGTAAATTTCCATACAAGCAGTGTTCAAGTTTATTTTTGACTACAGTCTCTACATGTAAAAGAATTTAAACTTGTTGGTCATCTGTTACTGGAATCCAGTTTTTCACTCTTGCAGACAAGAATTTTCAGTCTTCCTATTACCTAAATATAACTGACTCATAATGCATATTTTAAAATCTTCAAAAAGAAAGCTGAGTTTACCTGAGGCATTCTTTTATGGTAAAAACTTGGATGAAATAATAACTGAATGTGTTATAACATGTGTTATTTTATTTCAGGGCATCAGGCATATACAGTATCACAAAGGCAATGGTTTGTTAAAACTATGACATTAATTATCAAAGTAAAACTAACAGCTAACAGGGAGGGAAATGAACTGAGAAAAGTTAACAAGTATAGGAAAAAAGCAGAAAAAATAAAGGAAATACTTGAGTAAATGACTTATTGATACACATCATACTGAAAGGTAGTACTTCAACACAGATCAGGTCAGGTTGGGAAGCATGCACTGGTGCAGCGTGTTGCCACATTCACCAAAAGGTGAAATAGCTCGGATTCACAGATGGCAACAGTTGACTCTCATATGTTATGGGGAATATTCTTCTTATATGATATGGGTGCAAAGTTTGCCTTTTTAATAAATGAGGCAATAGGCATTTACTCTTGACTCACTTCTGTTCTCTTCATCTCCCTTATGTACTATAACAGCACTTTGCTTTTTAGCCATCCTCATCAAGTTATTTGCCCTAACCTTGGAACAGAATCTTAGAATGCATTCTTTATCACAGATGACAGACACTATGCCAGACAACTATCGAATTCCACCAAAATTACTGACATTTCTCAGCATTAACATACATTAAAGAATGCCCAGGGACATGCTGGAAGATTAATGGAATCTGTGTAAACTGATTTTTTTTTCTCTCCTCTTTCAGGTGGCTTAAACTTTAAATATTGCATATCTGTACTTCAATGCATGAATTTACTTTAAAAGTCTAGATATGTAACTATACTTGTACATATATATTGCATGTCATTTTGTTTTCAGAACTGTTTTTTATGAGTCAAACATGTTATTTTACATTTTAACTATACTATATTTGTAAACAGGTACAGTGCTGTGGGCTTTGTTGGGTGGCAAGGAACTGAAACTTGATTTGGAAACCTTTGTCAAACGCAGCTACATATAAGTCAGTTATATGTTAAACATAGATAGCATTAAAGGTAGATATGTATGATATGTAGATATATGTATTATTGTCCAACATTACACATCCTTGTCACAATTCCTTTGATGACAGATGGATATACACTTCTGGTCAAAAGTTTGGAATCAACCAGAAATGTTCATGCTTTTAAAAGAAATCGATAAAGGTACCGTTAACTGATTTAAAAATATAAGCATGAAATTACTAGTGTTGCTAATAACTATTACTGCGTGAAATGACTGATTTTTAATTTATTATTCACATACGATTGCAAAGCCCCATTTTCAGACACCATTTCTTCAGTTTCCAAATGGTAAACTCCCTTAGTTCATCCTTTATCAATCACATTTAAATGCTAATTGGTTATTAGAGAAACATTTGTAATTGCATTAGAACCACTGGAACCTGTTATTCTGTTCAATAGAGCAAGTAAATTGTCTTTCCTTGGGTTGCAAGCAAAAAAAACTCTTTGTTCAAAAATGGCTAAAATTGGACAAAATGGCTTTTTTGTCTTTGTCTTGTCTTTTTGTTTTCAGAATTAAGGTTATTCCAATTGACAGATTGTCAAGAAAGTGAAGATTTCATACAAAGGTGTCTATTGCTATCTTGAGAGAATAAAGCAAACTGGATAAAAGCAGAATAGAAAAAGAAGGGGTTAGGCCCAATTGCATAACTGAATAAGAGGATAGGAGATAAGAGAAAGAAATGCCTTACAGATACTGTACTTAGTTGGATTCCTCCTTAAATACCCACCAAATAACAAAGGAAGGATGACACCAGGATGCTGACCATAATACGCTTTTCCAGTCGTCTTTCATTCAATGTCTGTGTTGTTTGCCCATTTTAACTTTTTCTTCTTATTTGCCATTTTCATAAATGGCTTTTTCTTTGAAACTGTGCCGCAAAGGCCAATATCCTGGTAATCATCTTTTCACTGTGGCAGGCCTGGTTAAATATAAATATCCTGATAATATATGTCAGTCAATCAGTCACTGTCCAACCCGCTATATCCTAACTACAGGGGGTCAGCTGGAGCCAATCCCAGCCAGCACAGGGCACAAGGCAGGAAACAAACCCCGGGCAGGGCTCCAGCAGGGCACACACACACTAGAGACGCAAGGAGGACCCAGGAAGCGAACCCAGGTCTCCTTACTGCAAGGCAGCAGCACTACCACTGCGCCACCGTGCTGCCCTGGTAATATATATACATAATAAATTAAAAATCAGTCATTTCAAGCAGTAATAGCCAATAGCAACACAAGTACTGTCATAGTTGTATTTTTAAATCAATTTAATAGAATTTTGGTGGAAAAAAGATGTTAGTTTCTATGATTCCAAATTTTTGACTGGTACAGTACATGTCTTACTAGCATTAAAGATAATACTTAAACCTGTCCTTACTTACAGAACAAGGTAGTATTTTGAAATGGGGTAGATAATGCCTAAGAAGAATAGACACTACACAAAATACTTAACAGTATTACTTCGCTTGTCACATGCTATCTCTTCTAGGACTGGTTCGTACCTTATACTTGATCTTACCATGACAGTCTGGTCCACTATGGCCCAATATTCAAATAAGCAGTTCTGAGAATGTTAGTACACTTACTAAACTTTTGTAATCAAATAACAAAAAGATAGCCAACAGGCACGGTGGCGCAGTGGTACCGCTGCTTCCTCGCAGTTAGGAGACCCGGGTTGGCTTCCCGGGTCCTCCCTGCGTGGAGTTTGCATGTTCTCCCCGTGTCTGTGTGGGTTTCCTCCGGGTGTTCCGGTTTCCTCCCACAGTCCAAAGACATGCAGGTTAGGTGGACTGGTGATTCTAAATTGGCCTTGGTGTGTTTGTGTGTGTGTCCTGCGGTGGGTTGGCACCCTGCCTGGGATTGGTTCCTGCCCTGTGTTGGCTGGGATTGGCTCCAGCGGACCCCCGTGACCCTGTGTTCGGATTCAGCGGGTTGGAAAATGGATGGATGAATAGCCAACAGAGAATGCTGAAAATATTTGCATCCATCCATTTTTTAACCCACCGGAGCACAGACTTAGGGAAGCTTGCATCCATCAAAACCCAGCTGTTTGAGGTCACAAACAGGGGAACTGATCTTGCTTAAATGAATATACCTGTATATATATATATATATTATACACATACTGTACATACATAAATATAATATTCATCCATCCATGGCCCTCCAACCTGCAGGAAAAACCTGGGGCTTGGTGGCAGGATTGGCACTCCAGCCACTATAAAAAAAAAACTCACACTGTTTTAGTGTGCTAAGGTGTCACCCATTGCGTGGCTGCTCTCGGATCCCAATTCGGGTGGTTCGTCGTGTGGGGGGTGCAACAACGCACTACATCAGTGCCTGCTCCCAACCACCTCCTCCATGAAACATATAAAAATAAATGCGACATTTCACTCGTTAAAATATTCCAAAATGTCAATCATAGAATTCACATGGTAAGGATGGTGCTCACTGGTTCACGGTTATTTACTTGCAACGAGTGTAAATTTGTTTTAAAAATGTCACAGTTGTCTAGTTATTGCATTGAATTGAATTTACCTCTTTTTTTATCTCTGTATTGATTTACGCTTGACCTGCTCCGTCACTCCTTGGTATTCCATACCGTTCATTTGGTGGTACTGATAAATTACCATGTCTGTGCACTTTCTTTGATGAAACAGGTTTAATAAATACGTATGTCGTGCCTTAATAATACACAGCAAAATGTGGCTGATATGAAGAACAGAACATGTTAAAACACGCTTTCTTCCGTACTTATTGCACGCAGTCTACAGCACAGCACAGCACGCAGCCACACACACACGCACGCACGCACGCATAGGTGAACGGTCCGCATGCCTCTCCTGGTGACCCGCAATGCAGGCAGGCGGCGCTGCCTGGCAGAAAGACGGAAGGCGGTCGAAGATGTTAGTGCGCGCGCGGAGAGGACAGCCTCGAAGAACTAGGAGGCAGTAACCCGACGTTAAGCTGCTTGAAGCTTCGCCTTTTAAAATCATCTCCAATATATCCTCCCTACCAGCAGATGTCACTCCCCCTGAGTAAAAAAATGACAGAAACGGCAAGAAGGCTCCCCCTCCTGTCTCGAAGGGTGTGTTTGAAGGTTGCGTTTAATAATGCAGAGAGTGATTTTCCGGTGAGACAGCGAGTGAGAGACTACCTAGAAAGGTGGCAGAGAAAGGGAAGAGGGGCTGCCCAGTTCTCCGTCCTGCCCAAGAAAGAGGAGGGGGGATAGTTCGCTGTGAGCCGAAGCAATGGAATAAAAGCCAATTTTAATCATTTGCACTGTGTAAGGTCAGAGCGCGGGGTTTAGCATAGGCTTTTTTGGGTATAGTCTGCAGCTGCACAGTGTTCGCAGAGTCCACAAACTTTTTATCAGTCGCTTTTAATTTTTTTCCAGTTCGTTTCACTGCTGCTTTAACTCCTCCCGATAGCTCAGTTTAAGCTCACCCCCTGTCGCTGATGTTTTAGACCCTTTTGCGGTTGACGATGAGGAAGCCGAAGGGCGTCTTCTGCTTCGTACTGCAGGTCGCCTTCGTTTTTTCGCTTTACCGGTAAAGGCGGGCTGCCGCAATCGTACATCTTCAGACCACGGTTCATTTTTATTGTTTTTTTTATTTTTTCCGATTACACACACACGAGTGAGACATTTCTTCCTGACATTTTCTGTCTGTCATTCTCTTCATCTTTTAAAAACATGTGGCTTGGTAATCTCCCCCGTCCCTCCTCACGAAGGGGCACCTACCTTTTCCTGCTGGTATTCCTGTTGGGTACGGTTTTACCCCTTGGCGTTGCCAGCTCCCCCGACAGTCACGGAACGGATGCGCCTCAAGATATAAAGCACGAAGCTTCCAACGGACACGGGCATCACGGCAATGAGTCTCACACAAAAGTCAAGAAAGCCTTCCCTGTGCTCAACTTTGAATATGAAAGTGTCAGGCTGCCCTTCGAGATCGCTCTATGGATCCTGCTGGCATCCCTCATGAAGCTGGGTAAGGCGACGTCATTTACTGTTTTGTTTTATGACCAGAGTTTTAATAAATTAAAGAATTGAAAGTTTTCCAGATTGTTGTCAGTGTTTTTGCTGCACTGGTTTGAACATGTTACTCCCTTGATTTTTGCATGTTTTTCAGTCTTCTACGTTCTTGCAAATTAATTGTGAATGTACAATTATTTATTCTGAAAGCAAGCCTCACTCTTTTCCATTTTGAGAATCAATTAAAATTAAACTGGCCTTAAATAGCGAGGTTGGGGAATTGCATTTAATTGGCATTGACTCCTGCCTATTTTTTTTTTTGGGGGGGTGGTGATCAGGTTTTTCTTGTACAAGTTCAAAAACTAGTAAATGGGGCCGTTATCTTGAACTTGTACTTTTATATGTTACTGAACAGACATTGAATCCATATTCTCAGTGTCTGCATCTTCAGCCCAGGCAGCAGTTTGTGTTTGTACATGGTTGTACTGGATCCTGGCAGTTTGCTATTATACAGAATGAAAATAAGTAGTTGCAGTGGTATTGTCATGTAACTGAAATTGGAGAAAATTAAACATTCCAGGAAAAGGGAAAAACAGATATGGGTGATGAATATATGAGATCAGTAAATTAACTTTTACAGTGTATTAAGGAATGATCCTTACAGCTGAACATAACTTGTTAATTTCTTATCACATAATCAGTCCAGGATAAAGCTGAGATGAGATTTAAATGTTTTTAAGGTGTGCATTTCATTACTGCTTGATACGGTGTTCCATGCAACTTCAGAGAAGAAATATTTTAAAAAATGAGTTACAAATGTACTTTGTTGCTAATGTGGCCTTGTTACTGAATTCATTTTAAGGAACTGGTTTAGATCCACTACATCTATTAATTTCCTTATTTTAAATACTTCTCACATCTCTGGTTAGTTCAGAAATCTTACTAATCTCTCTTGAACAATGCCAAGATTTACTACACTCCTAGGCTATTATGTACAAGACCTCTTACAATATATACATAAGTGAGATGCAAATGTGTTATTTATCTGAAATCTGATGGCTTTTAATACACACAAGCTAAATAAGCTATATAAAACATTAACCTCTCAGCTATTTCAATGACGTCTGTACAGTGTGCACTATAACTGTAAAACATTCTTCATTTGTATATACTGTAAGGGACCCTTCTTTGAGTAAATGGGCCTAGAACATGGATGGATGGATGTAATGTAGTGTAGTTTTTCTGAGTTTAAATCACCCACTGTGTAGTCATGTTTTTATTTTTGTTTTCCGTCTGTAAGTGAAATTTAATAATTCTTAAAACATAAATTGTGCATTTTAAAAAAGAAGTATTCAAAAGGCAGTGCATATAGAGTTTTTTTTGAAAGTATAACATTTTACAAATGTTCTTTTAAAAACCCACAAGTAATTTAAGTACCAACCTCTTGGATTACGTACCTTAGTTAGCACAATTGTTGTGTACTTTACAAATGTGATCAAGGCATTGGTGTTCAAATTAAAGTAGCCCTGTGCCTTTTTGCTTTGTCCTGTGACATTTATACTGTTAATTAAATAGTCTGTGTTTTTTGATTTTTCCAATCCATATGTTATGTCTTGTATTACTGTTAAAGGTCTCTTGCAATGCTGTTAAATGTCTCATAAAATTGTGAATGGTTCAATGTTTCTCTTTCAGGCTGTGAATTTACACAAATTTGGCTCAACATGTTCTTGTATGGTAGTTGTGGAGCTTGTAAAACTGGTTTCTGAAAGGTACTTTTGGTTGTACAGCCACATTTAGGAGAACAGAAACTCACCCCTGCATTGTAAGAGCATGATACTTGTTGCTCGGACTAGGTATAATTTGTGTAATTTATCCCACAGTGAGAAATTTTATATTTTCAAGGAGCAAGCAAAGCCTATACTGCATATTATGGCCTTTAAATAGTCTACAAGTAATTATGTATTTTTTTCTAAAAATGTACCTAGATTGTTGTTGGACAGTAGTATTTGTAAGCCTAATTTTACAGTGGCACAATACCCATCATAAATTAAAAATCCACAAATTCAATGCTAACTTGTTCTGTTTGGTAGATTGCTAACACAACAGATACAGGACATTTAATGGGTTCTTATTTTGCCATATATGTTGGGTTCAGCTGCTGTTACTTTTATGTTCTCTTTAGTATGAGCTGTTAAAGTCGTTTGGACATAAAAATTCAAAGGCTTTTCCAGAATTTTATTATTAATAGAAATTTTACATAATGTTTTAGAAATGTTTTCTGAAACATTTAACTGGATTTAATAGGTGAATGTTACATAATCCACGGTATCTGTTTTTTAATTGTTTGCATTGGTATATAAATTGCAGCTACTTCGTAGGCCATATTTGACACTGTCTATAAAAGATTTGTTAGGAAGACTCCATCTTCTGCTGGATACCTTCAGGCAGATGCTGGTTGTACAGATTCTTGGTAGAATTTTCATTTTCTAATTACAGTTTGTACTGCAATCATTATAATTCTGATTCAATGTTTAGTTCTTTCAAGTAATATTTTTTCTAAAGATGATGTTTTGCAACTGTAATATTAAGGGAAAGACAGTAAATGTCCTACCCAAACCAACACTTGCTAATATTAGGAAAATCATAATTTTCTATGTTGTTATTATTATTGTTAATTATGTTGCCCATATAATTCCCATGGCTCATATTTTGTACCTCACAACATACAGTGATTAGTTTGTCTACTGGAAAGAGCCAGGATTAAGTGCTCATCAAAGACACTCTTGAGGGAGCTATCATTTTCCAGTGCAGTTAAGTAATACATTTGATTAGGACTAACCTATGAAAAGTACACATTATTAGTTATTTGTGCATGATCTTTAACTTAGCATAAAATCTCTTATGCTTTGCATTGTATTAGGAAACATTTCTGCAGTTTTGTAGCTGTTAGCAATTTGAGTTGCTTTGTATTATTATTATTATTTTTTCCTCTAATACAGTACTTGAGTGATGAATTTTGTCTTGTGACCAGTGCATTGTTTTACTTGCTTATAAATGAAACATTGTAGCAAGTCTAACTAGGGACTGTAGAATTTTAAAATAATGCAATGAATATGAAATCAATATTTACATTCAAGTCATGTTATGTTTATTATCATGTGTCCATAGTACAATGAAATTCTTACTTGTAAATCTCCTCAGAGCAGCTCACAAGAACACAATCATTAAAAAAAAGTTAAGTAACAATTTGATAAATATACATAGCACGGAAAAAGAGATTTATATACAGTGTATTTATATATACACAGGATGAGTGGAATGAACGTAGGATGCCCGTATGAAGAGTTGTGTGGTCATTCTGGTCGCCTCCTTTCATTTCAGTGGAAAATAAAGAACAAAATAGGCACTTGAGGGTGCTAAATGAAGCATAAATAGCCTTTTCTGGCATTATCAAAAGTAAGTCTTATGAGCAGGTAGAAATCTTGGAGCTCTGTCCTCAAGGTTGTTCTTGTCCATATGAGACGCAGACTTTCCGGGACATTCGATTTTTATACCTCTGAGATTGGAAGGGGAGGAGTTAGTTGCCCTCAAGGGTCATCATGTTGCTGCTGTGGAAGAGAAAAAAATGACACTGTTAGTGGGAGCACCGCATCTTGCTCCCGCAGGATACTGCATACCTTGGATGACCCTTGAAGGTGTCCCTCAGACACGCATACGTGATAAAATATATATGCATACATACTCTTTAGAAACTATTCCCGAATCTGCTGCTGTGAGTACTAGTCCTCCTGAACTGTTTACTATAGGGACGACTAAGAAAAGTGGCTGTGCAGGATGATGGTTAGGATCTTTAATAATACTGTTTGTCTTTGTAATTCAAAGTGTGCTGCATCTGTCCTGAACACAAGGCAGCTTTGTGCCAGTATCCTCTGCAGTGCATTATGATCTTGAGCCAGAGAGGATGGACTCAGCAGTTTACCTGTAGACAATACTGAGAACAGAAGGAGAAATGCGATGTCTGAGAAAGCAGCCCATTTAATTTGATAAAGATGGATGAACTCTATCCTAAAAGCTTTGAGTTTAGGATATGAGTAGTAATCCCTCAAAACTTTGCTAGTCCATTGCAGGACACAAACCGACACTTTCTTATTTAAGGACATTTTACAGGTGTCTGTCAACCTATTGTAATCTTGTTATGATGTGGAAAAAAATCCACACAAATGAAAGAGGAATGTGCAAAATACATGCAAACTGTACACTTTGTTATGGCAATAAATTTGTAAATAGTACAATTTCTTGCTTGTTTGTCTTCTGTGTAAGAATTACAGTATTACAGTACAAACAACAGGCAGTGTATGCATGAAGTGCTAATGCAGTTGTCATTATGAGTAGCGACCGTGCAGTCTTACAAGCTGTTGTTAAAAACTGCCCTTTAATCTAATAGTGTGAGCACTATTGGTCCTGAAACATTTGCCAGAATAGATGGAGGAAGAAAAGTGACTATGTTGGATGGCTAACTTCTTCAGTAATATATGTAACCCTTTCTAAGAGAGCATGTTTTATGTATGTTCAGAAAATGACGGGAGCAGTAATATTCTATGTCAATTTCACAACCATATGTGGTGCTTTGTGATCCTGAGGTGAGAAGTTATTGAACCAGTATACTATGCAGGAAGCGAGGATAGACTTCACTGTTTGGGTTTAAAAGCTGGTGAACAAAGGGGAGAATAATTCAGGCTTTCTACAGATGCCCAATTAAGTACAGGTGTTTCTGAGCCTTCTTGATTATATTTGAGATGTGTAATACCCATTTTGTGTTGTAAAGTCTTGTTTCATTAATCTTTGCCAGGGCTTATTCAGCACTGTCGTACTCAAGTTCGGAACTGTTTGCTTGTCTTTTAAAGCACATTTATAAACTGAAAATGAAAATTAGGATTAAAAGTCAGCTCTTCTCTATTGCACTCTGAAATGGACATTCTACTATGATGCTGGTGACAACTAATTTATTTCCACATTTGTTACTTTATATTTTACTGTGCTGTAGATTTATTGCTGTTCTACAAATTTGATGCTTTATATGCTTTATGGAATGTCATATGATAATAGGTATTATGAAAGATGATAAAATAAATATTGGTTGTTGATAGGCTGTGTCAGCGTTTCAAGTGTAAGGGCTAGCTCCTTTCTGGTGCATTATAAAATTACATTTTTGTTCCTTATCAATGATAGTTCATATTTTTTTCTTGTATGTGTAATATGTTTTATATATTAGCATTGTCACAGAGGATGTAGTTTGGCTGGCATCCTAGATGGGATGGATAGTTTTCTTGCCCACCCAGGAAGCCTTAATAATGGATGGATGGAGTAGACAGGCTTGGCCCAGAATTTTTTCCTGGGTGTACTGTGGTGGCACAGGAAGTTTTCTTGTGTCTGGTATAATGTAAGCTGCTCAACCTCACCAAAGAGAGTTGGAGTTGGATGTGGAAGATGGGCAGAACTCATCTGGGAGGAGTGGAGTAGGGAAAAGAATGAGAAAGGTAAAGAAATGTATTTTTTTTTTTTTGTAAATTCTGGAAGGAGGCTGCTTGAAGGTATTTCCTTAAAATAAAAGCATTGATTTGAAACTGGGATTATGTGTAATTGTGTCGGTCTGTGGTTTGGGGCTTTGCTACATATTCTACAGGCCACAGCATCTTTGTATGTTCTCTTGCATCTGTTTATTCCATGCTATGTACAGTATGCAGAGTTGACCTAGTGGAGTCAGCACATTCTCCCTATGTCTGTGTTTTCCTCCTGGTACTCAAGTTTTTTCCACATCTGCAAAGACATACATTTCATTATTTGGTGATTCTAGATGGACCACAGTGTGAGTATGGGTGTGTGTGTGTTCATGTGTCGAATGGTCCCTGTAAGAGCGCTCTAAAGCTTGTTTCTGTCTTGTACCTTATGCTGTTGGAATGGACTCTGGTACCTGTGCCCCTGATTGTGAATTAAGTGGGTTTGTGAATGTCATGTACACTGTATTAGTGCATTTTTTGGATTCTTTTTGAATATTACTTATAAACAGATGAAACATGATTGTTTATTTTCCAAGTGAATTCTGTGCTCCTTATTGCATAATCTATACTAATAAAAGGCAAAGTCACTCACTCACTCACTCACTCACTCACTCACTCACTCACTCACTCACTCACTCACTCACTCATCACTAATTCTCCAACTTCCCGTGTAGGTAGAAGGCTGAAAATTGGCAGGCTCATTCCTTACAGCTTACTTACAAAAGTTAAGCAGGTTTCATTTCGAAATTGTACACGTAACGGTCGACAACGTTCGCCATGTTGAACTTTCTTATTTATGGCCCCATCTTCACGAAAGTTGGTAGGCGGCTATGTGATATGTATAATATGTATATGTATGTGTGTGTGTGTGTGTGTGTGTGTGT